>JAPQNM010000043.1:19523156-19538156 GCA_029783475.1 Metacarcinus magister | reverse complement strand
TATTGGAAATATCATTGCAGCATCTGATACACCTAATTAAACTGTACAACTGTCATTATGAATATTTGTTTTATGACTAATAATTACGCAGTAAAATGAAACTTCATATTTATATAAAAACATGACTTTCCTCCTCATTTTCCCGAAAGCTATTAGAGATATTGGAAATATCATTGCAGCATCTGATAGACCTAATTTAACTGTACAACTGTCATTATGAATATTTGTTCTATGACTAATAATTACGCAGTAAAATGAAACTTAATATATATATATATATATATATATATATATATATATATATATATATATTGTGAGGAACTGCACCTGCCTCGTCTTCCCCTAATTAGTGGTTGAACTACCACTCTCGTCTGCCGGCGCTTGTTCACCACTTTTCCCCGCCACTACCCCACCCCCTTGTCCAGGGGTATGGGGGGTAGTCTAACCGAGCCAAGCTCCACGCCACCGGCTTGGAGAAGGAGAGAACGCCTCAGCTCTCACACCTGACAACACCTCACCACCTGCTGCTGGTTCTCAACATTCCGAAGGCATTTCTGGAGACTTGGGCTCCCTTCCAGTGTGCCCTTCAACTGTACCTACACCATTCGACACTTCCTGCTGTCTGAGGAGCAATCTACGTTGCCGAGTGTTGCTGTCACGCATCTCACCCTCCAGACAGCTGTACAGGGAGTTATTTGGGTGTCATACCCCTGCTCTGGTAATTGTTTACGAGCAGTTCGTCGTTGGTGATTTATTTTGGCTTCTAGCCTATTGTTTGCTATTTGTGTGTGTGTAAATATATTCGGGGTATCATACTCCATGATTTTTCTTCCCCACAACTCTATAAAAAGATAATATTAATTGGTAGTCACCTCGGCCCTGACATATTGGCGACCTCGCCAGGATAAGAACTACCAATTATTTATTATCATTTTACAGATTGTGGGTTGTTATCTAAGTCGCTGCTGCGCGCCGTTGCTGCCTGAGGCCCGGGAGTAATGTTATGAGTGTTTTGATTGCCGTCAAACTCTTGCTTTTGCCAGATTTTTGCACGTGAGGTGTTGTCTAATTTTTTTTGTTTGTTTGTGTTGTGTTCTCTGTTCGGTCTTCTCCATGTCTTCCTTTCAAGAACTGAAGGAGCAGGGTGAAGCCCTCGGTCTGCATGGCAAGGAAATTGGCCAGTGGATCGTAGAACAACAGAAACACGAAAGGGAAGAAAGACAAGCTGAGAGAGAGAAGGAGAGAGAAGAAAGACAAGCTGCGAACGAGAGAGAAAGAGAAGAAAGACAAGCTGAGAAGGAAAGAGAAGAAAAACAAGCTGAAAGAGAAGAAAGACAAGCTGAAAGAGAAGAAAGACAAGCACAAGCTGAGAGGGAGAAAGAGATCAAGCTGGCAGAAATTGCAGCTAAAGGTAAGCCCTCAGTCCTACCATCACATGATCCTGTTTCCAGACCTAGTCTACCACCATACAAGGATGAAGAGGACATTGCCACCTATTTAACTAGGTTTGAGCGTGTGGCCGAGATGCTGGTTTTACCCAGAGATACCTTTGCCGTTCGTCTGGGTTGCCTCCTTACTGGTAAAGCTGCCGAACTCTACACGTCCCTTCCGTCATCCACCACTGAGGATTACGAGTTACTGAAGCAAGCCTTGTTAACAGGCTTCAGTAAAACTCCAGATGGCTACCGGGTGGATTTCAGGTCAAACAAGATTAGAGTAGGACAGAACTACCATCAGTTTGTTACCCAGTTATCGAGGATGTTTGATTCTTGGGTTGAGTCTTCCTTTGTGGCCAATGTTTATGCTGATTTAAGGGAGTTTATCATCTTTGACCAATTTTTGTCCTCCTTATCAGCAGAAATACGCCTATTCATCAAGGAAAGAAGGCCTACCAAGCTGAAGGACGCAATACAACTAGCGGATGACTGGGCATCCGCCCACAACGCCTATCCTAAGGTCTCTTCCAACAACAACGCTAAGAAAATCTCCCCTCTACTTGCTACTCCACTCCAGCCTCTACCTTCTCCTGGGAGTCAGACTCCCTCAACCGTGACTTGTCACAATTGTGGGGAAGCAGGACATATACGACCACGCTGTCCCAGGAATCCTCGAGCATTCAAGGATGGAACTACTACCACGCCCCCCTATAAGGTTGGATTTTGCTTAGAAGACCATAAAGTGCCTAACTTCTCAGTTACGGGGACTATTAATGGGTCATGGTCTTCCTCTATAATTAGGGATACTGGATGCTCTGGAGTTGTAATTTCTGAGGAAGCCTTGCCAGACATTGACCCATCACTCTGCCCCAAAGTACAAGTTGCTGACTATTTGGGACGCATCGACGAATTTCCTGTCGTTAAGTGTTACTTACGGTGCCCCTTTTACACTGGTTGGACAGATGCTGTAAGGGCCCCAATTAAATTTGCTAGTGCTCTAGTTGGGAATATTCCCGGAGTACAAGATCCTGATAGTCCTGATTCTCTACTCAGTAACGACAACCATCTTCTCCATAGTGACCATGACCAAGCCACCACTGACGTTTCTTCCCTACAAGATCTTCTGTTGCCTCCTGATGACTCGCCTTCGCCCGGAACTTCCCTCTCCTCTCAAGAAAAGAACAACCGCCCTTCTGGATGTCAACATCTACCACCAGTTGAGTCCTCCACTACTCAAGTGTGTGCTGTGGAGACCAGAGCCGGTCGATCTAAACGGGTCCACCCTCTTGTTCTGCCTAAGCTCCATCCTTTGACTGTAACCCCTGATGAGTTTCGTCAACTTCAGGAATCCTGTCCTTCCTTGACGTGTTTACAGTCAAAGGCTACCACTGAAGAAGTTGAGAAGGCACGGGATGGTGCCACATACCAGTTCATACATGAGGACGGCCTCCTGTACCGAAAATGTCTCTCATCGGATCACCTTCAAAAGGTAAATGGTTTATCCTTGGTTGTTCCCAGCGATTGCCGTCCTGTCATCCTACGTGTTGCTCACGAAGGTCCTTTGGCTGGACATTTCTCCCACCGGAAGACCCAGATGAAGGTCTTGCAAGACTTTTATTGGCCAGGGATGTGTGCAGACATCCGGGATTACTGCCGTTCCTGCGACAAGTGTCAACGTATGTCGGCTAAAGGTAGGGTACGTCCAGTACCTCTTCAACCGTTACCTGTCGTAACTGAACCCTTCTCCAGAGTTGCCATTGACTTGGTAGGTCCCTTGTCTCCACCATCTTCTGAAGGACACCGTTACATTGTCACTCTAATTGATTTCTCCACTGGGTTTCCAGAAGCCATGCCTCTTAAAGATATTGACACCATATCTGTATCTGAAGCTCTGCTAACCATCTTCGCCAGAGTGGGAATCCCCAGGGAAATACTTTCCGACCGTGGGACTCAATTTACTTCCCAGCTTATGGCAGAGCTACACAAACTACTGGGAGTAAAACCCATCTTCACCACGCCTTTCCACCCCAGCGGAAACGGGCGAGTTGAGCGGCTGCACGGTACCCTGAAGTCTGCCCTTCGGAAGCTGTGCTCTGATAAGCCCAAGGAGTGGCATCGATATTTGATCCCTACTTTGTTTGCCCTCAGAGAGATCCCTAACGACCGGACTGGATTCTCTCCATTTGAACTCCTCTATGGCAGGTCAGTGCGGGGTCCCCTCTCGGTGCTCCGTGACCTTTGGGAAAACCGTAGGATCCCAGAAGATGAGAGATCAACCTTCCGTTACGTCATCGAGCTACGGGAGAAACTGACCGAATGCGCCCAGCTTGCTGCCAAACACGCGGATGTGAGTATCGCCCGGTATAAGTCTTACTTTGACGTAAGATCTCAAGACCGTCAATTCCAGCCAGGCGATGAGGTATTGTTACTACTGCCTAGTGACTCCAGCAAGTTGTTGGTTGCTTGGAGTGGCCCTCACAAAGTTTTGGAAAAACGGGGTAAGGTGGACTACTTGATCGAGATGCCAAGAGGACCTAAACTTTACCACGCCAATATCCTCAAGAAGTACCACCGGCGGGCCCAAGTTAACCAGCTACAAGTCCTCGACGAGATTTCACCTTTAAGCGAGCCCGAGGAAAAGAGTAAGTCATCCTATTTGAATAAGGGTATTGATGATTTACCTGAGCTTTCTTTAACACCTGATAGTCCAACTAATGATGAAGAACCTGTCATTAATCATGCTCTCACTTGGAACCAGTCTGCTCAGGTTGAAGACCTGTTTCTCACATACCAGTCTACTTTTTCGGATCAACCTGGCTGCACCAAGACTGTCGAGCACGACATCACCCTCACTACAACGGAGAGAATACAAGCGAAGATCTACCCGGTGCCAATCCATCTCCAGCACTACTACCAGGAAGAGGTTGAGCAACTGTTGAGTCAAGGAATCATCCAACCTTCAACCTCTCCACACTGCTCTCCGGTTATCATGGTCAGGAAGTCCGACGGTACGTATCGGATGGCCATTGATTACAGGTTACTCAACTCAGTTACTATTTTCCATGCTGAACCATCCTGCAGTATTGAGACAGAGCTGCATAAGTTCGTTGGTGCCGAGTTCTTCTCAGAGCTAGATTTGAGTAAGGCATATTACCAGGTTCCACTTTCTGCCAAAGCTCGACGCTTCACTGCGTTTCCCACTCACAAGGGCCTGATGGAATTTACTCGGATGCCTTTTGGTCTTGTTACGGCCTGTGCCACTTATATTCGCTTAATGAGGATTGTGCTTGCTGGCTTGGCCAATGTTTCTTTTTATTTTGATAATATTTTTGTGTATTCATCTGATTGGCCCACTCACATCTCTGCCCTCAAGTCTGTTTTAGATAGACTACAACATAACGGTCTGACTGTCAAACTTAAAAAGTGCCGGTTTGGAGCAGAGTCCATCAACTATCTGGGATTTGTTTTGTCCCGCGACCATCTTCAACCACAAGTTGGCAAGTTGACTGCCATCACCTCCATGACTCCTCCTACCACCAAGAAGTTACTCCGGAGTTTCCTAGGTTTGATATCATTTTATAAAGCTTTCATTCCTCAGGCCTCTGAGCTTACCGGCCCCCTCTCTGACTTGTTGAAGAAGCCGGTACGGGATCCCCTCCAGTGGACTGAAGATCTGCTTGAACGGTTCAAGCTGCTGAAGCAAGCCTTGACTTCGGGACCTATTCTGCGTCTTCCGGACCCCAGCCAGACCTTCGTCCTACGTACCGATGCTTCAAACTATGGATTAGGTGCTGTACTCCTTCAGTACCATGATGATCGTCCACATCCCATCTCTTACGCCAGCCGGAAACTACTTGATCGGGAACGACGATACTCTACCATCGAGAGGGAATGCCTGGCCATCGTATTCGGCATTCATAGGTTTGACTTCTATCTTCGAGGTAAGGAATTTATCCTTGAAGTAGACCACAAGCCTCTAATATACCTTCAGAAATTCAAAGGTAAAAATGATAGAATACTACGATGGGCTTTAGGTCTTCAACCCTATAAATTTAGGGTTGTTCATGTTGCCGGGACGGACAACATTGGAGCCGACCTTCTCAGCCGGAAATAGCTTTTCTTTATTTTGTTTTCCTGCACTCCAGTCTTTTACAAGTTTTGTTTCCTGCACTCAAGTATTATAAGTTTGTTTATGTCTCCTGGTCAGCTGCAGTTCTTCGACATCAACACCTAATTAACCCATTCAGTTCTTGCGGCACACCATATGTGCCAGCAGCGTCTCCCTCTCCTGTGTTTGCGGCACGACGTCTGTGACAAGATCTTTATATCATTCCCATGCATATACATATGATGTATAGGCCAGTGTAACAACTTTTATCATTATTTACAAATTTCTATTGTCTTATGTATCAGAATTACCGTTCTTATGAGTATTTATGTGATATTCAATAGATAATTTTACGGTACGATAACTGCGGTTTGGCAACACCACCGGCAGCAATATATAACCGTCGCTCCGTCGGCCGTCAGCGACGGGCTCTTCTAGCTAGCATTAGATATTGGATATTGAAAATATTGGAAATATTGGAAATATCATTGCAGCATCTGATACACCTAATTAAACTGTACAACTGTCATTATGAATATTTGTTTTATGACTAATAATTACGCAGTAAAATGAAACTTCATATTTATATAAAAACATGACTTTCCTCCTCATTTTCCCGAAAGCTATTAGAGATATTGGAAATATCATTGCAGCATCTGATAGACCTAATTTAACTGTACAACTGTCATTATGAATATTTGTTCTATGACTAATAATTACGCAGTAAAATGAAACTTAATATATATATATATATATATATATATATATATATATATATATATAAACATGACTTTCCTCCTCATTTTCCCGAAAGCTATTAGAGATATTGGATATATCATTGCAGCATCTGATACACCTAATTAAACTGTAAAATTAATATTATGAATATTTGTTCTATGACTAATAATTACGCAGTAAAATTAAACCATATTTATTTAAAAAGATGACTTTCCTCCTCATTTTCTCGAAAGCTATTAGATATATTGGAAAAATCATGGCAGCATCTGATACACCTAATTAAACTGTACTACTGATATTATGAATATTTGTTCTATGGCTAATAATTACGCAGTAAAATGAAACTTAATATATATATATATAAACATGATTTTCCTCCTCATTTTCTCGAAAGCTATTAGAGATATTGGAAATATCACTGACGCATTTGATAGACCTAATTAAACTGTAAAACTGACATTATGAATATTTGTTCTATGACTAATAATTACGCAGTAAAATGAAACTATATATTTATATAAAAACATGACATTCCTCCTCATTTTCTCGAAAGCTATTAGAGATATTGGAAATATCATTGCAGCATCTGATAGACCTGATTAAAATCTACTACTGTCATTATGAATATTTTCACTAGTACTAATAAATACTGAATTTTACTTTTTTAAAAATTACTTTCTTCCTCGTTTTCTCGAAAGCTATTAGAGATATTGGAAATATCATTGCATCATCTGATACATCTAATTCAACTGTACAACTGATATTATGAATATTTGTTCTATGATTAATAATTACGCAGTAAAATGAAACCGTATTTTTATATAAAAACATGATTTTCCTCGTCATTTTCTCGAAAGCTATTAGAGATATTGGAAATATAATTGCAGCATCTGATAGACCTAATTAAACTGTACAACTGATATTATGAATATTTGTTCTATAACTAATAATTACGCAGTAAAATGAAACTTAATATTTATTTAAAAACATGACTTTCCTCCTCATTTTCTCGAAAGCTATTAGAGATATTGGAAATATCATTGCAACAGCTGATACACCTAATTAAATTGTACAACTGATATTATGAATATTTGTTCTATGACTAATAATTACGCAGTAAAATGAAACTTAATATTTATTTAAAAACATGCTTTTCCTCATCATTTTATCGAAAGCTATTAGAGATATTGGAAATATAGTTGCAACAGCTGATATACCTAATTAAACTGTACAACTGATATTATGAATATTTTTTCTATGACTAATAATTACGCAGTAAAATGAAACTTAATATTTATTTAAAAACATGAACTTCCTCCTCATTTTCCCGAAAGCCATTAGAGATGTTGGAAATATCATTGCAGCATCTGATGCACCTAATTAAACTGTAGAACTGTCATTATGATTATTTGTTCTATGACTAACAATTACGCAGTAAAATGAAACTTAATATTTATTTAAAAACATGACTTTACTCCTCATTTTCTCGAAAGCTATTAGAGATATTGGAAATATCATTGAAACAGCTGATACACCTAATTAAACTGTACAACTGATATTATGAATATTTGTTCTATGACTAATAATTACGCAGTAAAATGAAACTTAATATTTATTTAAAAACATGAATTTCCTCCTCATTTTCTCGAAAGCTATTAGAGATATTGGAAATATCATTGCAGCATCTGATACAACTAATTAAACTGTATAACTGTCATTATGAATATTTGATCTATGACTAACAATTACGCAGTAAAATTAAACTTAATATTTATTTAAAAACATGACTTTCCTCCTCATTTTCTCGAAAGCTATTAGAGATATTGGAAATATCATTGCAGCATCTGATACACCTAATTAAACTGTACAACTGTGATTATGAATATTTGTTCTATGACTATTAATTACGCAGTAAAATGAAATTTAATATTTATATAAAAACATGACTTTCCTACTCATTTTCCCGAAAGCTATTAGAGATATTGGAAATATGATTGCAGCATCTGATAAATCTAATTAAAATAAACAACTGTGATTATGAATATTTGTTCTATGGCTAATAATTACGCAGTAAAATGAAACTTAATATTTATATAAAAACATGAATTTCCTCCTCATTTTCTCGAAAGCTATTAGAGATATTTGAAATATCACTGCAGCATCTGATAGACCGAATTAAACTGTAAAACTGAAATTATGAATATTTGTTCTATGACTAATAATTACGCAGTAAAATTAAACTTTATATTTATATAAAAACATGACTTTCCTCCTAATTTTTTCGAAAGCTATTAGAGATATTGGAAATATCATTACAGCGTTTGATACACCTAATTAAACTGTACAACTGTCATTATGAATATTTGTTCTATGACTAATAATTACTCAGTAAAATGAAACTTAATATTTCTATATAAACATAACTTTTCTCCTCATTTTCTCGAAAGCTATTAGAGATATTGGAAACATCATTGCAGCATCTGATACACCTAATTAAACTGTACAACTGATATTATGAATATTTGTTCTATGGCTAATAATTACGCAGTAAATAGAAACTTAATATTTATATAAAAACATGACTTTCCTCCTCATTTTCTTGAAAGCTATTAGAGATATTGGAAATATGATTGCAGCATCTGATACACCTAATTAAACTGTACAACTGTCATTATAAATACTTGTTCTATGACTAATAATTAAGCAGTAAAATGAAACTTAATATTTATATAAAAACATGATTTTCCTCCTCATTTTCTCGAAAGCTATTAGAGATATTGGAAATATCACTGCAGCATTTGATAGACCTAATTAAACTGTAAAACTGACATTATGGATATTTGTTCTATGACTAATAATTACGCAGTGAAATGAACCTATATATTTATATAAAAATATGACATTCCTCCTCATTTTCCCGAAAGCTATTAGAGATATTTGAAATATCATATCAGCATCTGATAGACCTGATTAAAATCTACTACTGTCATTTTGAATATATTCACTAGTACTAATAAATACTGTATTTTACTTTTTAAAAAATTACTTTCTTCCTCGTTTTCTCGAAAGCTATTAGAGATATTGGAAATATCATTGCATGATCTGATACACCTAATTCAACTGTACAACTGATATTATGATTATTTGTTCTATGACTAATAATTACGCAGTAAAATAAAACCGTATTTTTATATAAAAACATGATTTTCCTCGTCATTTTCTCGAAAGCTATTAGAGATATTGGAAATATACTTGCAGCATCTGATACACCTAAATAAACTCTACAACTGTGACTATGAATATTTGTTCTATGACTAATAATTACGCAGTAAAATGAAACTTAATATTTATATAAAAACATGACTTTCCTCCTCATTTTCTCGAAAGCTATTATAGATATTTGAAATATCATTGCAACAGCTGATACACCTAATTAAACTACAACTGATATTATGAATATTTTTTCTATGACTAATAATTACGCAGTAAAATGAAACTTAATATTTATTTAAAAACATGAACTTCCTCCTCATTTTCCCGAAAGCTATTAGAGATATTGGAAATATCATTGCAGCATCTGATACACCTAATAAAACTGTACAACTCTCATTATGAATATATGTTCTATGACTAAAAATTACGCATTAAAATTAAACTTAATATTTATTTAAAAACATGACTTTCCTCCTCATTTTCTCGAAAGCTATTAGAGATATTGAAAATATGCTTGAGGCATCTGATACACCTAATTAAACTGTACGACTGTGATTATGAATATTTGTTCTATGACTAATAATTACGCATTAAAATGAAACTTAATATTTATATAAAAACATGACTTTCCTACTCATTTTCCCGAAAGCTATTAGAGATAATGGAAATATGATTGCAGCATCAGATACACCTAATTAAACTGTACAACTGTCATTATGAATATTTGTTCTATGACTAATAATTACGCAGTAAAATGAAACTTAATATTTATATAAAAACATGAATTTCCTCCTCATTTTCTCGCAAGCTATTAGAGATATTGGAAATATCAATGCAGCATCTGATAGACCTAATTAAACTGTAAAACTGAAATTATGAATATTTTTTCTATGACTAATAATTACGAAGTAAAATGAAACTTTATATTTATATAAAAACATGAATTTCCTCCTAATTTTCTCGAAAGCTATTAGAGATATTGGAAATATCATTACAGCATCTGATACACCTAATTAAACTGTACAACTCTCATTATTAATATTTGTTCTATGACTAATAATTACTCAGTAAAATGAAACTTAATATTTCCATATAAACATAACTTTTCTCCTCATTTTCACGAAAGCTATTAGAGATATTGGAAATATCATTGCAGCATCTGATACACCTAATTAAACTGTACAACTGATATTATGAATATTTGTTCTATGGCTAATAATTACGCAGTAAAATGAAACTTAATATTTATATAAAAACATGACTTTCCTCCTCATTTTCTCGAAAGCTATTAGAGATATTCGAAATATCATTGGAGCATCTGATACATCTAATTAAACTGTACAACTGATATAATGAATATTTGTTCTATGGCTAATAATTATGCAGTAAAATGAAACTTAATATTTATATAAAAACATGAATTTCCTCCTCATTTTCTCGAAAGCTATTAGAGATATTGGAAATATCATTGCAGCATCTGATACACCTAATTAAACTGTACAACTCTCATTATAAATATTTGTTCTATGACTAATAATTACGCAGTAAAATGAAACTTAATATTTATATAAAAACATGACTTTCTCCCTCATTTTCTCGAAAGCTATTAGAGATATTGGAAATATCATTGCAGCATCTGATACACCTAATTAGATTGTACAACTGTTATTATGAATATTTGTTCTATGACTAATAATTACGCAGTAAAATGAAACATAATATTTATATAAAAACAGATTTTCCTCCTCATTTTCTTGAAAGCTATTAGAGATATTGGAAATATCACTGCAGCATCTGATAGACCTAATGAAACTGTATTACTGAAATTATGAATATTTATTCTATGACTAATAATTACGCAGTAAAATTAAACTTTATATTTATATAAAAACATGACTTTCATTCTAATTTTCTCGAAAGCTATTAGAGATATTGGAAATATCATTACAGCATCTGATACACCTAATTTAACTCTACAACTGTCATTATGAATATTTGTTCTATGACTAATAATTAATCAATAAAATGAGACTTAATATTTTTATATAAACATAACTTTTCTCCTTATTTCCTCGAAAGCTATTAGAAATATTGGAAATATGATTGCAGCATCTGGTATACCTAATTAAACTGTATAACTGTCATTATTAATATTTGTTCTATGACTAATAATTACGCAGTAAAATGAAACTTAATATTTATATAAAAACATGAATTTCCTCCTCATTTTCTCGAAAGCAATTAGAGATATTGAAAAAATCATTGCAGTATCTGATAAACCTAATTACACTGTAAAACTGAAATTATGAATATTTGTTCTATGACTAATAATTACGCAGTAAAATGAAACTTTATATTTATATAAAAACTTGAATTTCTTCCTCATTTTCTCGAAAGCTATTAGAGATATTTGAAATATCATTGCAGCATCTGATACAACTGTACAACTGTCATTATGAATATTTGTTCTATGACTAATAATTACGCAGTAAAATGAAACTATATATTTATATAAAAACTTGAATTTCTTCATCATTTTCTCGAAAGCTATTAGAGATATTGGAAATATCATTGCAGATTCCAATATACCTAAATAAACTGTACAACTGTCATTATGAATATTTTTTCTATGACTAATAATTACGCAGTAAAATGAAACTTAATATTTATTTAAAAACATGAATTTCCTCCTCATTTTCTCGAAAGCCATTAAAGATATTGGAAATATCATTGCAGACTCTGATACACCTAATTAAACTGTACAACTGATATTATGAATATTTGTTCCATGAATAATAATAAGGCAGTAAAATGAAACTTTATTTTTATATAAAAACATGATTTTCCTCCTCATTTTCCCGAAACCTATTAGAAATATTCGAAATATCATTGCAGCATCTGATACACCTAATTAAACTGTACAACTGTCATTCTGAATATTTGTTTTATGACTAATAATAACGCAGTAAAATGAAACTTTATATTTATATAAAAACATGACTTTCCTCCTCATTTTCCCGAAAGCTATTAGAGATATTGGAAATATCATTGCAGCATCTGAATACCTAATTAAACTGTACAACTGTCATTATGAATATTTGTTCTATGACTAATAATTACGCAGTAAAATGAAACTTAATATTTATTTATAAACATGATTTTCCTCCTCATTTTCCCGAAAGCTATTAGAGATATTGGAAATATCATTGCAGCATCTGATAGACCTAATTAAACTGTAAAACATATATTATGAATATTTGTTCTATGACTAATAATTACGCAGTAAAATTAAACTTAATATTTATTTAAAAACATGACTTTCCTCCTCATTTTCTAGAAAGCTATTAGAGATATTGGAAATATCATCGCAGCATCTGATACACCTAATTAAACTGTCCATTTGATATTATGAATATTTGTTCTATGGCTAATAATTACGCAGTAAAATGAAACTTAATATTTATATAAAAACATGACTTTCCTCCTCATTTTCTCGAAAGCTACTAGAGATATTGGAAATATCATTGACGCATCTGATACACCTAATTAAACTGTACCACTGTCATTATGAATATTTGTTCTATGACTAATAATTACGCAGTAAAATGAAACTTAATATTTATATATAAATATGACTTTCCTCCTCATTTTCCCGAAAGCTATTAGAGATATTGGAAATATCATTGCAGCATCTGATACTCCTAATTAAACTGTAAAACTGATATTATTAAGATTTGTTCTATGACTAATAATTACGCAGTAAAATTAAACTTAATATTTATTTAAAAACGGGACTTTCCTCCTCATTTTCTCGAAAGCTATTAGAGATATTGGAAATATCATTGCAGCATCTGATACACCTAATTAAACTGTACAACTGTCATAATGAATATTTGTTCTATGACTAATAATTACGCAGTAAAATGAAACTTTATATTTATATAAAAACATGAATTTCCTCCTCATTTTCTCGAAAGCTATTAGAGATATTGGAAACATCATTGGAGCATCTGATACACCTAATTAAACTGTACAACTGTCATTATGAATATTTGTTCTATGACTAATAATTACTCAGTAAAATGAAACTTAATATTTTTATATAAACATAACTTTTCTCCTCATTTCATCGAAAGCTATTAGAGATATTGGAAATATTATTGCAGCATCTGATACACCTAATTATACTGTACACTTGTCATCATTAATATTTGTTCTATGACTAATAATTACGCAGTAAAATGAAACTTAATATTTATATAAAAACATGACTTTCCTCGTCATTTTCTCGAAAGCTATTAAAGATATTGGAAATATCATTGCAGCATCTGATAGACCTAATTAAACTGTAAAACTGAAATTATGAATATTTGTTCTGTGACTAATAATTACGCAGTAAAATGAAACTTTATATTTATATAAAAACATGACTTTCCTCCTCATTTTCCCGAAAGCTATTAGAAATATTGGAAATATCATTGCAGCATCTGATACACCTAATTAAACTGTACAACTGTCATTTTTAATATTTGTTTTATGACTAATAGTTACGCAGTAAAATGAAACTTAATATTTATATAAAAAAATGACTTTCCTCCTCATTTTCCCGAAAGTTATTAGAGATATTGGAAATATCATTGCAGCATCCGATACACCTAATGAAATTGTACAACAGTCATTATGAATATTTGTTTTATGACCAATAATTACGCAGTAAAATGAAACTTAATATTTATTTAAAAACATGAATTTCCTCCTCATTTTCTGGAAAGCTATTAAATATATTGGAAATATCATTGCAACATCTGATACACCTAATTAAATTGTACAACTGATATTATGAATATTTGTTCTATGACTAATAATTACGCAGTATAATTAAACTTTATATATATAAAATAACATGAATTTCCTCCTCATTTTCCCGAAAGCTATTAGAGATATTGGAAATATCATTGCAGCCTCTGATACACCTAATTAAACTGTACACTTGTCATAATGAATATTTGTTCTATGACTAATAATTACGCAGTAAAATGAAACTTAATATTTATATAAAAACATGAATTTCCTCCTCATTTTCTCGCAAGCTATTAGAGATATTGGAAATATAAATGCAGCATCTGATAGACCTAATTAAACTGTAAAACTTAAATTATGAATATTTTTTCTATGACTAATAATTACGCAGTAAAATTAAACTTTATATTTATATAAAAACATGAATTTCCTCCTAATTTTCTCGAAAGCTATTAGAGATATTGGAAATATCATTACAGCATCTGATACACCTAATTAAACTGTACAACTCTCATTATGAATATTTGTTCTATGACTAATAATTACTCAGTAAAATGAAACTTAATATTTCCATATAAACATAACTTTTCTCCTCATTTTCTCGAAAGCTATTAGAGATATTGGAAATATCATTGCAGCATCTGATACACCTAATTAAACTGTACAACTGATATTATGAATATTTGTTCTATGGCTAATAATTAC
>JAPQNM010000043.1:19503156-19518156 GCA_029783475.1 Metacarcinus magister | reverse complement strand
GGAATTACTGGGAGAAACATCTCTATAAATATCAGTAAAGTAGATAATATCACTGAGAATTGTATTAGCAAAGAATATACCATTCCTTTAGTGGATCAACAAGGTAAAATTTAGCATATTAATGCATATGGAATAGACGAAATTACTTCAAATGTTTGTGATGTTGACACCTTGGAGCTTAGTAGGATTTTGAGAGTACAGCAACACTTACTGATTAGACTTGTAGGTAAGGTAGACATGCTAATTGGCACAGACTGTTGTGAACTACTCCCTAAAGTAGTGAAGCCTGTGGGTAGCCTCCAGTTATTAGAGAATCAGTTTGGTTATTGTGTCTGGGGTAGGCTGACATCGGATGCTAACCATCAAGCTTACTCAAGTCCATGTTTTACTCTGAATCATATTTCAGTTGATACAATATCTAGTGAAACATTTGTTTGTGAAATGCCTGATTTGAAAATGTCCTTGGATGAGGTGTTTGGTGGTGGCCTAGACTTGAATGATGAAACTTGTGTCTGTAAACAGGATATCAGCAATGGTTGCTCGATTAAAGAGAAGAGAGAGGGTTGAACTTGATAGAACAGGGGCTTACATATGATCAATTGAACAAAGTTTGGATAGCTCAATATCCATTGTTTAAAATCCAATGGATTTACCGAACAACTTTGGTGTTGCTGTCCATAGGATGAAAGCTACTGAAAAAAGGCTGTCCAAACTTGGCCATGACTATTGTAGATTGTATCGAGGTCAGATGGGCGAGATGACCCTTAAGGGAGTTGCAAGAAAACTTGACAGGGAAGAAATTGACTCACATGTAGGCCCCATCCACTACGTACACCATCATGGGATGATGAAGCCAGACTCTTCGTCCACACCTATGATAATTGTGTTTGACTCTTCAAGTAATTACCAGGGACACCAACTTAACTCCTATTGGGCCAAGGGACCAGACGTGTTAAATTCTATGTTCGGAGTATTGTTGAGGATGAGACAAGAAAATTTTGTTGTAGTAGGGGACATGTATCACACCATTAAATTAGATAAAGAAGACCAACATACTCATAGATTCATTTGGAGAGATTTTGAATTGTCTAGAGCACCTGAGCATTATGTTTTGACAACAGTCACCTTTGGTGATCGTCCGAGTGGCATTATAGCGACACTGTCACTTAGACACACAGCGGAAAGACACCGGGAGGAGTACCCTGAGGCTGCTCGGATGATCATAAGAAACACCTATGTGGATGATATGGTACATTCCCACTCTTACTTACTAGAGTTGTCCTCTTCCACTCCCTGAAGCATAATAACTACCACGAATGAGTACTTCTAAGGTAATCTGTCTCTTTGGTTACATGTTCAATATCATCTCGGTTTGCTTCCCTTAACATGGTTTAATAATAACATTTAAACTCGAACACCACTCTAATATTCAGCATCGTAACAGCCACGTACGGCACGGTCCCCTCCGTTAAAGTGCAGGGGCGGCACGGTGGTACAGGTAGATGTGTGATATTAGTAAGGTGTTGTAGTTTGTCAGACTCTTATTAACAAGAGAAGTAGCGTCTTTTTATAACCACACCAGGATATATCTGTATGGCCTTCGTTGATAGTGGTGGAAAGAGATATTAGATAAACGTTACCTTCAGTCCGCGTTGCTCACATTAACGATACTACCTTACGTGAACTTCACAAAAATATAGATAATTAAAATAATTTTTTTTGATATGGGTTTGATATCGGTGCGAGAGGTTATTACGTGAAGTTAAGGAGTAATCTTTTGGTGATATCTTTGGGGGCTTAATAACCCTTAGGTCAGGAAAAAAATTCTCTCTCTCTCTCCCTCCCTCCCTCCCTCCCTCCCTCCCTCCCTCCCTCCCTCCCTCCCTCCCTCCCTCCCTCCCTCCCTCCCTCCCTCCCTCCCTCCCTCCCTCCCTCCCTCCCTCCCTCCCTCCCTCCCTCCCTCCTCCCTCCCTCCCTCCCTCCCTCCCTCCCTCCTCTCTCTCTCTCTCTCTCTCTCTCTCTCTCTCTCTCTCTCTCTCTCTCTCTCTCTCTCTCTCTCTCTCTCTCTCTCTCTCTCTCTCTCTCTCTCGCCCCCTCGCCCCCTCTCTCTCCTCTCTCTCTCTCTCTCTCTCTCTCTCTCTCTCTCTCTCTCTCTCTTCTCTCTCTCTCTCTCTCTCTCTCTCTCTCTCTCTCTCTCTCTCTCTCTCTCTCTCTCCTCTCTCTCTCTCTCTCTCTCTCTCTCTCTCTCTCTCTCTCTCTCCTCTCTCTCTCTCTCTCTCTCTCCTCTCTCTCTCTCCGTCTCTCTCCTCTCTCTCTCTCTCTCTCTCTCTCTCTCTCTCTCTCCTCTCTCTCTCTCTCTCTCCTCTCCTCTCTCTCCTCTCTCTCTCTCCTCTCTCTCTCTCTCTCCTCTCTCTCTCTCTCTCTCTCTCTCTCTCTCTCTCTCCTCTCTCTCTCCTCTCTCTCTCTCTCTCTCTCTCTCTCTCTTCCTCCTCTCTCTCTCTTCTCTCTCTCCCTCTCCTCTCTCTCTCTCCCTCCTCTCTCTGCTCTCGCCTCCTCATCTCTCTCTCTCTCCTCTCCTCTCTCTCTCTCTCTCTCTCTCTCTCTCTCTCGCTCTCTCTCTCCTCTCTCTCTCTGCTCTCCACTCCGCCTCCTCTCGCCTCTACCTGCTCGTCCCCCTCCCTCTCCTCTCTCCTCTCCTCTCATCTCTCGTCTCTCATCCCTCACTCTCGTCTCATCTCCCTCCTCTCTCCCACTCCTCCCTCCTCGCTACTCTCACTCTCTCTCATCGTCCCTTCCTCTCACCATGCATCTCCTCTCCTCTCGCCCTCACTCCTCTCTCCGTCGTAGCTCTCCATCTGCTCCCTCCTTCTGCACCATCTCCAGCTATCTCGACACTCAGCCTCCGCTCAGCTCTCTCGCCTCTACGTCTCACAGTCTCCTGGCAAGCTCATCTCGCCTGTCCTCAGCTCTCTCTCCCTCTCGTCTCCTCCCCTCGCGCCCGCTCGTGCCATCCTCTCTCTCCCTCGTCCACCCCTCTCTCTCTCTCTCTCTACTCCTCTCTCTCACTCGTCCGCTCTCCGTCCTCGTCTCCTCTCGTCCTCTTCTCATCTCTCTCTCATCTCCCTCATCCTCGCCTAACCTCTCTCTTATCTCCTCAGCTCTCCGTCACCGCTCTCTCGTCCGCCTCTCTCTCTCATCTCTCTCTCTCCCCTGTTGCACACGGTCGTCAGTTGTGAATACGAATACCATCAGATAATATCGGTCCCGACCTCGGTCCGTCATAGTTACCAGAACATGAACGTCCTGTGTTGTATGTCAGTCAGTCAGTCAGTCAGTCAGTTTATTTAATTGGTTATTTCAGATGTAAAGTTATAAAGTTCGTATATTCGTCTATTTCTCTCTTCTTTCAGATTGTAACAAACTTAGAAAATGAAAACTTGTGCTTGAGATGCATGAAAATTAAACTAACCAAACACAGAAGATGGTATAAATATTATCTTCAGTAATATAATTGAAATAAATACATCATAAGATCCGATGACTGCCTTTAATTGTTATTGGAAGTATTTAAAATTATATATTTTTTGTTATATTTTATTAATCTTTAAAGGTTTATGTACATATTTGCTACACAACAATTATTAAGTATAACCTCAAACACATGAAATCTTCAGTATGTTTAAAACTTAAATAAAGACAATATTATCTCAAAGAACAATTCAGTGTTTTACAGAAACACACTGCGGCTTCACAGTATTCTTCTCTTGAGTGACGTATAGGCAAGGCAACAAACGTGAACAAAATTTACGAAGACAACGAAACACTGCAGTGTTCTTTGACTTCTTTGCCTGCACGGGAGTGTAGGACTTGTCTTGTCTTGTCTTGATATACATTGGGGTGAAAGAAGAGTTTGTAGCATAAGACGAAAGTGAAAGAAATGAAGAAAGACAGTAGAAGATTAAGGTGGCGGGCGATCCACCTCGCTGTATTTTTGTAGGACTTTACAACTTTGGCAAGCTTGGCCATGGAGGGCCGCTGTGCTGGCTCAGACGATAAGGCCAGCACCTCATGAGCAGGGTACCGCGCCTTACACTGCTTCAGGATGTTATTCAGAATATAACCAAGGGAAAAGACGTCCAGCGAAGCTTTACTCGTACAGGGCTTACCACAGCAGGCCTCAGGAGGCACCCAAGGCATGTCGTCGGGATTTGCACTGACCATTTTAAATTTACTTCCGTTTTTACTGGCCACACCGTAATCAATGAGGAACACTTTGAGACTACCGTCAGCGTTCCTACGCACCTCAGCGTTATTTTCCTTGATATCGTTGTGGACGTAGCCGCGCTTGTGTAGCTGCTGCACGTCACGTACAAGCAACTCGAAAGCGGAATAAAATTAACATCGAATCGACGTAACTTCAATGTAGAATCAACGTAACTTCAATGTAGAATCAACGTAACTTCAATGTAGAATCAACGTAACTTCAATGTAGAATCAACGTAACTTCAATGTAGAATCAACGTAACTTCAATGTAGAATCAACGTAACTTCAATGTAGAATCAACGTAACTTCAATGTAGAATAAACGTAACTTCAATGTAGAATCAACGTAACTTCAATGTAGAATCAACGTAACTTCAATGTATAATCAACGTAACTTCAATGTAGAATCAACGTAACTTCAATGTAGAATCAACGTAACTTCAATGTAGAATCAACGTAACTTCAATGTAGAATCAACGTAACTTCAATGTAGAATCAACGTAACTTCAATGTAGAATGAACGTAACTTCAATGTAGAATCAACGTAACTTCAATGTATAATCAACGTAACTTCAATGTATAATCAACGTAACTTCAATGTATAATCAACGTAACTTCAATGTTCATGTATCGTCATGTATCGTTGTGGGCGACGCTCACACCTCGCTGGGTTCGCGTGCCCGCCAGTCCGCTATCAGTGCTTTGAGTTGTGCGTAACACTGCATCACGTTGTCCTTGGTGCCCTTGATGTGCACCTTGCCCCGCTTTGCGTCTTCGAACAAGGTAACAGAGTATTGGTCTTGCATAGACTCGAGGAGGCAACCATTGGCTCCGATCAGCCTGTCCCTGAATCGCCGAGGCACCAGGAGGCTCCGCCGCATGTCATCTACTGGGACCACAGTGTCCTCTACTGGGACCACAGTGTCCTCTACTGGGACCACAGTGTCCTCTACTGGGACCACAGTGTCCTCTACTGGGACCACTGTGTCCTCTACTGGGACCACTGTGTCCTCTACTGGGACCACAGTGTCCTCTACTGGGACCACTGTGTCCTCTACTGGGACCACAGTGTCCTCTACTGGGACCACAGTGTCCTCTACTGGGACCACTGTGTCCTCTACTGGGACCACAGTGTCCTCTACTGGGACCACTGTGTCCTCTACTGGGACCACAGTGTCCTCTACTGGGACCACAGTGTCCTCTACTGGGACACTGTGTCCTCTACTGGGACCACAGTGTCCTCTACTGGGACCACAGTGTCCTCTACTAGACCACTGTGTCCTCTACTAGGACCACAGTGTCCTCTACTGGGACCACTGTGTCCTCTACTGGGACCACAGTGTCCCTCTACTGGGACCACTGTGTCCTCTACTGGGACCACAGTGTCCTCTACTGGGACCACATGTGTCCTCTACTGGGACCACATGTGTCCTCTACTGGGACCACTGTGTCCTCTACTAGGACCACTGTGTCTCTACTATGACCACGTGTCCTCTACTGGGACCACTGTGTCCTCTACTGGGACCAATGTGTCCTCTACTGGGACCACTGTGTCCTCTACTAGGACCACTGTGTCCTCTATGACCACGTTGTCCTCTACTGGGACCACGGTGTCCTCTACTAGGACCACTGTGTCTCTACTATGACACGGTGTCTCTACTAGGACCACTGTGTCCTCTACTAGGGACCACTGTGTCTTCTACTATGACCACGGTGTCCTCTACTGGGACCACTGTGTCCTCTACTGGGACCACGTTGTCTTCTACTGGGACCACGGTGTCCTCTACTGTGACCACTGTGTCCTCTACTGGGACTATTGTGTCATCCAGTGGAAGCAGGTCTTCTACTGTGACCACTGTGTCATCATCCACCGTCACACCTGGTGCAGGCAGGGCCAGTGTGCCCGTGACGTGCCCGTCGTCAATGATGTTGTCGTTAAAGTGGACGTAACGACCCTTCCTTGTCATTAGACCGTCGCGGGTCATCACTTCATAGATCATAACGATGACGCATCGTTCCAGGGGACAACTTTCACATCGTACAAGTTCTTCACAAGTGTGTGTCTCTAGGTGACAGTTTGCCTCCTTCACCAAGACCTTCTTCCGTGCCCAGCAGCCCCGTGCCAGGAGGGCACCAAGCACAGAGACGAGCACCAGGCAACACACGGTCACCACGAACTTTGTTACGAATACCTCATGTTCTTCTTGAGCCAGCTGGATGTGGCTTTCCAGGCAGGCCAGTCGTGCCTTGAGGCCGACCATCAGGGCAGCACGTCCCGCCAGCCGCCGCCGACGGAGACGCCGCACTCCACGAGGGGCTCCCGTGCAGAGGACACCTTCAGGGGCCCCAGCCACCAGGCAGCAGCCAGGTGTTCCCGCACCTTCCCCATGACGGAGGTGTGAGAACCTTCACTCACCCAAGTGTTCACCACTGAACTCATCTTGTGGGCATCGAGCACTACGTCCCACACAGTCACCACCAACACCACTAAACCCACCAACATACACATGAATCGGATGCTTGCTAAGGTTTTCATTGTTGTTTGGAAGAGGTCTGTACCCTTTGGGTGTCTGTAGAAGACTGATGATATTGCGTGGCTGACCCCCTTTTATAGTCTACTGCCTGTACTGACTGATCGCTGATTGGTTACTGAGTACACAGTGTGTACTCAGTAACCAATCAGCGATTGGATAGGGACAGGGTACTACACAGTCACTATCCAATCATATCCGTTCATCAGATACAAGCTCATCAGATTTCTGCTTGATGATGGAATGGATGATAGTGAGATGCCGAGTAGCTATCTATCTACATGTGTGTATTTGCCTATACTTATCTAACTTATCTATTAGATTACTGTTTATTCGTACCTGTCTATATGTTGGTATACCTATCACTATATATCTATCTAAATTTATCGATCTTTAATATATGAATTGATATCTTAGTCTGCGTCACCTTTTCTTCAAGTTCGCCAGACATCAACAGCAAACGGGACACCAGAACCCACAAATGCATAATACGTGATACTAGGAAAGGAAGGAAATATGGCGTACACCCTCAAGGAAATACAACATTGTCGTTTTTATTCTAATATGCGGCCAAGTTTGAGTCATTGTGTGTAATATTTTCCTTCCTAGCCAGCAAAACGAAGTAACGAGTTTGCTTCTTCGTATTCACTTTTTTAATTATATTTTTTCATGCTGTAATCTTTTTCTGCTTCGTGTGGAGTGTTTAGGGGAGACCGGGCCTAGATGGCGCATTTTTTTACATTCTCGCTAATTGAAGTAAACAATACAATATTTTTGTAAATGTACCTTGATTGAAAATTACAAACATTCCTCTTACTTTCCATGAAATAAAAACATGATTTTCTTTCCAAACAGATGTACAACATTCTTTAGAAAAGAAGTTATGTGTACCAACATATACGGGGTAAGTTGGCACACAATAAGTTGTTACATAAAATATTAATAACAAATTACAAATATCTCGTGATAGGCTTAGATGCAAAGAATCCATGATGCTTCAAATAAAGAATATTTAGTTCTATAATAAAAAAAAATTTTTGTAAGTAAGAACCGATAATATTACATGAGTTAAACTTATCTGAATCATCATTTGAATCACAGTTTGTGACATTATAAATACATCTTGATCAGTGCAATGTTCGTGGGACTACAAGTTGCATACTTTACACTGGATGCAGTGCTTTTATATAAATGACCAAACAAACCAAACAGAACGTCCGTTTCATGTGAGTTTTCATGAACAAGTTTTGATTTTTGTGATTGTCTTTTCTTTTCATTTTTGAAATAAAATTCTTTTTGACTTCTGTCTTTCTTCTGTTTTCCTTTTCAGTTAATTTTTCATTGGCTTGTCAGTTGGAATGGCAGTGTAGACATTTCATTTTATTTATTCCTTTTCTCCTTGGTCTCAATGCTTCATGTAATATATATATTATATATATATATATATATATATATATATAATATATATATATATATAGATATATATGCAGTAAAGTAGCCTAATAAAGTATTTATGTGTGCTTCACCCAACTTGCCCCTTTTAGTTGAGCCAACTTGCCCCATCCATGTCATTATCATTTATAAATAGTTTTAGTATATACATGCATGGTATGATCTGTTTCAAGGGTAGCAATCCTTAAAGCCTAAGTACGTTGGGAAGCAATTGAAAAGTACTTATCTATAACCAAACACATGTTACAGCAAACAAAATAGATAAAAGGTAATTTTCATAAGCGCTTCAAAATCAAACTTTCTCTCCGTTCAGCTAACTCGTATTTCTTCTGAATATGGCATTTTGTTGCTAATTGAGGAATTATGTTGTAATTTTTTTGGTGAGTATTACTGAAATCTAGTGGTTAAATAGTGGAGCTATTCATGTGTGTCACTACCACTGTTGCCAACTTAACTCAGTCTCCCCTACTGTGATTCCTGTCGTGGCTGAATATATCTTCCGTTGCCTGAAGGGAGTCGTGTGTCTTATTTTCTTTCATGTTATGGGGTTTATATTTTGATATAATATTTTAGCAGCTCCTCTTGTTATTCTCTTTGTGTTAATGGTTTGTGTTAGCTTTTTATGTCGTATAAATCCTCGATCGCGGCTACAGCAGGTGTTTGAATGTGTGATATTATGGGATAGTGTTTAGAGAAGGCTGATTTTTTGCGTAAGGGGAAGAAATGTTGAATATTCTGTGTCCTGTCGATGCGCTGTGCTTAACTTCTGCTTTTTTGTTAATTTGTTATGTCTCGTTATATGCTTTAGTGGAGGTAACTTGATTGTTATTTGAATGGAGGAAACAATAGAGCACATGCAACGTGGAACAGTGTAATGAAGATGGAGAAAAATAAGAAAAAGAGGAGGAGGAGGAAGAGGAAGAACAATATTGCTGGACCTTGTCGGGGTTTGGTCATTGCGTCACTCAGTTGTTGGTATTAGGCAGTCGCAATGGTAAGCGTCGCTCCTTATTACCTGATACCTTCATCAAGTCCTTTATTGGCTTACGTTTAATTGACGTAATGTGGAATGAGTTTTGCAGAATCCGCCAAAGTAAGAAGCTCCATGTTCGTTTTGAAGTTCTTATTTTACACTTAACTATAATCATAACGAAATCATACGTAATAATTTATTTTGCTTTGCCTTGCATTCAGCAATAACTGTCTCCAATGTCGATGATCCCCAAGTAAACAAATCCGTGAGAGCGAACGAGTGTTAAGATCAACAGCCAATTGAAGTGCGCGAGGAGGCTCCTGCTCCACCAATCAGAATCGCGCTTCGCCCGTAAGTCCCGCACGGTGGCGCTGCTGCTGACCACTGCCCGTCAACCTTCAGATCGGCTGTCGTGAAGCATCTCGCCTGGAGGACAATGTAGTGTGTGCTTTGATTTTACGAGTTTGTAACATGCCTTTAGGGTTACACGGCAGCCCAAGGAGAGCCTGACTACATGGGAAGGCTGAGGAAGGTGTGAGGAGAGCTAGTGTTTGAGTGTGCCAGGTGGTCTCACGCTGCTGCTGCTGCTGCTACTGCTGCTGCTGCTGCTGCTGCTGCTGCTGTTGCTGCTGCTGCTGCTGCTCGCCGCACATCCTCCTTAGGTGAGTGTGAATAACTTGCAGTGCATCGGACATGTGTACAGTCGAGGTTGCTGGTGTGTAGGAGATCAAGACGAGAACGCGTGCCAGTGTTAGCACACAAGTGGTCACCTCGAGCGTAGAACGGACTCTTGCTCTAGCTGGCGCCCACGCTGATGATACGAGCAGTCAGTGCTCGGTCGACCGGCAGTTTACGACTACCTCGAGTTTTGCAAAGGGGTGAGTGTTTTTGTGTTCACTCCTGCTGTGTCAGTATTTGTAGAATCAGTGTTAAAGGATGCTTCATGAAAACTTGCCTTACCCTCATAACACTGGAAACAGGTTAAAAAAGAATACCGAGCAATGGTGAAGACAGTGCAGTATGACTCTCTCTCTCACTCTCTCTCCATCGTCTCGCATCATCTCTCTCTCTTCGCAGCTCGGTCTCTCTCTCTCTCTCTCTCTCTCTCTCGCCTCTCTCTCCCTCTCTCTCGGCTCTCTCTCTCTCGTCTCTCATCCCTCGCTCTCATCTCTTCTCACTCCCTCGCTCTCCCTCATCCTCTCTCCTCTCGCCACTCTCTTTCACTCTCCCCTCTCTCTCTCGTGCCTCCGCCCTCTCTCGCGCCTCTCTCGTCTCTCCTCTTCTCTCTCGCACGCGCACTCTCTCTCCCTACTCCGACTCCTGTCGCTCCTCTCTCCTCGATCCCTCTCCTCCCAGTCTCTCGCTCTCCTCTCTCGTGACCTCTCTCTCTCATCTCTCTCCAACATCTCTCGACTCTCTCATCACTCTCTCTCGGTCTCGCATCACTCTCTCTGCTCCCTCTCTCGTCTCTGTCGACTCTCTCAGTCGCACCCGTCCCCGCTCTCGCTCTCTCTCGCATCTCGTCCTCCAACGTCCTCACAAACTCTCTCTCCCGCTGCTCCTCTCCTCTCTCTCCGCATCTCGCTCTCTCCTGACCACTCAGCATCCTCGTCCGGTGGGTCGTCAGCACTCTCCTCTCTCTCCGTCTGCTCTCTCTCGCTCCAACTCCTACTCGTCACCCCTCGCCCTCTCTCTCTCCTCGTCACATCTCCAAATCCTCGTGGTCGCTCCCTCTCACACACTGGTCGCTCCTCTCTCATGCCTCTCACCTGCTCGTCTCTCCCTGCAGCCTCGTCTCTCCTCCTCTCTCCGTACTCTCATCACGCTCATCACTCTCTCTCTCGCTCTCTCACTCCCGTTCGCACCTCCCCTCACTCAATCGAGCTCGTCGACTCCTCGTCGTTGGTCCTCCCTCCTCTCTCCTCTCACTCTCTCTCCTCCGCGCCCATCACCTCTCTCGTCACTCTCTCTCTCCTCTCATCCCTCATCTCGCTCCAGTCTCTCGCGGGCAGCTTCCATCTGGTCCTTCTCTCCAGTGCTCTCACTCTCTCTCTCCCTCCTCTCTCTCGCATCTCTCTCATCTCTCCGTCTCGCGCCCGCCCGCCCGCTCCCGCCCCCGCGCCCCGCCCGCGTCTCGCTCGCTCTCGCTCTCGCTCTCGCTCTGCGCTCTCCCGCCCTCGCGCGCGCCCCCGCCCTCCGCCCCGCGCCAGCACCCCGCGCGCGCCCCCACCCCCGCCCTCGCGGCCCACCCGCCCCCGCCGCGCGCCCTCGCGCCCCCGCCCCCGCCCTCGCGCCCCCGCCCCCGCCCTCGCCCTCGCGCCCCCGCCCTCGCCCTCGCGCCCCCGCCCTCGCCCTCGCGCCCCCCGCCCTCGCCCTCGCGCCCCCGCCCTCGCCCTCGCGCCCCCGCCCTCGCCCTCGCGCTCCCGCCCTCGCCCTCGCGCCCTCGCGCCCCCGCCCTCGCGCCCCCGCCCTCGCGCCCCCGCCCTCGCCCTCGCGCCCCCGCCCTCGCCCTCGCGCCCTCGCCCTCGCGCCCTGGCTCTTGCTCTGTCTCTCTCTTTCTCGCCCACCCACCCACCACACACCCACCCACCCCACGTCAATATAATTTAAGTTAATTGTTTTCCGGTTATTAAAATTATAAATTTTGCTTCATGTCAAATTATGATTTGCATTTCTCTGATAGTTAGTATTTATGAAGCAACACGTATACTAATCATAATGTTCTGTAAAGTTTCAAATAAGAAAAATACACGAGTACTCTATGTAATAATGCAAATAATGTACTTTACGCTTATAAAAATCAAATTTCCATAGCTTGTTTGAGTGTATAACTGCCTCGTTATCATCAGTGTGCGGCGCCTCCGTTCAGCAAGGCGGCGGCACGGCGTCACCTCAGGGTGGATCGGGGCAAGGCAGTAGCTATGGTTACGGCAAGCGAGATACTAAGGCTTAGATTGTGGTTCAACAAACAACCGTAAAGAACCTTATCGTGAGGAAAACCTGTAGTAATGTGTTTTGATTCGTTTGTCTAATGATGGTTATAATGTAATCAATCTATAATGCCGTTGTGTTGGTTTGTGTTTCCGTGATGAACTGCAAACACGACATTTTCAATGTTTCGAGACACTTCCCGAGGCGTTCCGTGAAGCTGTATCGAAAAGCTTGGCAGTCAATTGCAGGTCATAGAAAAGCGTCGCATGATCTGCCACGGAAACAGGTAATGGAGTGAGACAGTTGTCGAGTCGTGTCTCGAAAAATCAGTGGAGACCATTTCCAAGGAACGTAATATTACACTCGATTCCTATTTCCTGCCTCCAGACTCGCACCCAAATGGAACTTTTTTTCACTTATTTCCATATATATATATCACGCTATTTGGCCAAATGGAAATGAAATATGATTTAATATTAAAAATTACATCATTATATATATATATATATATATATATATATATATATATATATATATATATATATAAATAAATATGCATAACTACTACTCGTTCCCTATCATCATCGTCTTCCAATAGCCAACAAGCTTAGGGATATCTTGGGAAAGCGGAGTTTTAGGTGGGGGAAGCAAATATAGGCCATTTATGGCACTCCGGAAAAAAATCTAAGGTGAAAAAACAGTTTTCTGGGTAAAAATTTAAAAAGCTTATATAACCGAACCAGATAACATCATGACATAACCGTAACATAACCTGAACTGAACTCACGTAAAAATCTCTTAGCTGGGGGGCAAGCCCACCAAGACCCCCCAACCTAATTAAGTGTCATTGGAGTCCAACCCAAGTCACAAGTATGTGACGAACGCACAGGTGAAATAGCTCACCTACATTTTCCTTAAACTTTGCAGCAAAATCCAAAATCTGGTATCAGTGCAAGTTTCCGTGTCTCTGTTCGTCTCTGTTCGTCTCTGTTCAAGAAAGCCACGTAAATAATTCTCATTGGCTAGGAATTCTGAAAGGACTACGTCATAGTGACGTATAACCAAGCATACACAAAAATAACAGACGAAGTTAAGGAGCGTGGTGTGAAAGTTGTGTGGACCTAGAACATTTTTCGAGGTGTTGACTTAGAACCTTTTTCGAGACACCTAACTTCAAAGACGCTTTGCGAGATAAATAATGAGGAGCACCGCCTGAAACCTTCACAGATGTGTTGAGTACACTATGTATAGTATGTAGGACTTCATATTTATATTGATATCGTCCGAGCAGTATTTATGTAGAACCCAAGGAGTACCGTACATAACACAGTAACAAGGAATTGAGTGGTTATTAAGATTCGGGGTTTCATAACTAGTTCGAAGTACTGTTGCTGTCTCGTTATAACTGTTTACCTCTGGGATGTTCAGGGTGGGCTATAAAATATGGATCCAGGATGAATTCTATGTATGTATATGTAGTTCCGCCAGTCATAGCTGGATGAAGTTATGCTTCCTCACTGTGGTGGTTTGTTCACACTCTTACTTACTAGAGTTGTCCTCTTCCACTCCCTGAAGCATAATAACTACCACGAATGAGTACTTCTAAGGTAATCTGTCTCTTTGGTTACATGTTCAATATCATCTCGGTTTGCTTCCCTTAACATGGTTTAATAATAACATTTAAACTCGAACACCACTCTAATATTCAGCATCGTAACAGCCACGTACGGCACGGTCCCCTCCGTTAAGGTGCAGGGGCGGCACGGTGGTACAGGTTGATGTGTGATATTAGTAAGGTGTTGTAGTTTGTCAGACTCTTATTAACAAGAGAAGTAGCGTCTTTCTATAACCACATCAAGATCTATCTGTATGGCCTTTGTTGTTAGTGGTGGGAAAAATTATGGGATAAACATTACCTTCAGTCAGCTTTGCTCACATTAAACGATACTTTGGTGAACTTCACAAAAATATAGATAATTATAAGTTTTTTTTTTATATGGGTGCGAGAGGTTATTACGTGAAGTTAAGGAGTAATCTTTTTGTAATATCTTTGGGGGCTTAATAACCCTTAGGAGGTCAGGAAAAAAATACCGCAGAGATATATTGTATGGAGATGCACGTTTCCCGCAATATCTTGTTCAGGTTAAGGTGCGGACATAGGCAAATTCTAACCATAAGATACCTTCACGTTACCACTAACAATCAACTCGTGTGTGGGAGAGTTGATCCTGTAGGCGACGTGATGCTGGTTACTACGATGACGATGATGATGATTACAGTGATGATAATGATAGTGGTGAAAGTGGTGGTAGTGTGATGATTATTTATTGTATTTTCGTTCCTTAATGAATGGTTTGTTATTGCAAGGTTTCAATTTAAGTGGTAGTAGTGATGGTCATAGATAAGTGGTGATTGTATTGTATTGTAAGTGGCGATGGTGATGATGGTGATGGTGATGATAACGCCACGGGATGGAGTGCAGGTTACTTGAGTGGTGAGGTGTGGTGTGGTGTAGGTGGTGTAACACAAGGCATGAGGCCGTATAGTCGCACGGATTGGTATGGATGGTGTGGAGAAGGGTAGTGGCGGAAGAAGTGGTAGTACATGATGGTTGTTTAAAGTAATGATAGCCGAGGTGGGGTTGTTTTGCATATTTTGTGATGTGTATATATATTTGAAATCGTGGGATCGATGTAAGAAACTCTGATTAGAAGCTTTCAGTGTATCTGTTGCATAGTAGTAGTTAGCTTGGCCCTATTCTAAATACTCTTTAATCGAGATAGATGGCGCACAGTACACACAGGTGCATCTTCCATTGGTACTTAGTCGATAGATCATCACTTAAAAAAA
>JAPQNM010000043.1:19477774-19492774 GCA_029783475.1 Metacarcinus magister | reverse complement strand
ACTTTAATAGCTGCTGAATGAAATAAGATTTTCCTTATGAAGAAGTTACGTGATGTGCAAAGCATGACTTGTTTCTAATTTCAGTTTATGTACTTGGCTGGAGTGAGTCACTTCTCGAAATATTAGAAATACAAAATTTGTTATATGTGTATATCTTCATTGCAGGATTCATATTTCCTTGTATAAATTTTGGTCGTGAATGAATATATTTTGAAAAGTATATTTCACGTAGAAGTTAAGTGGAAGTGTTCGATGGTGTCACAGCGCAGTGTGTCCACAAAACGAAGAAAACAGATGGTATTATTTTTTCCCAATCGTTTTCTTTGCCGCCCTCAGGTCCTGGTAGTGGATTTTTTACATATGTCTTGAGATTTAAGGCGTCAGTTGCATGGAGTGAAATGTTTGTACAGAGAACAGTTCTTTGCTGGAACAAATTACAGTGCATATTTTACCACAACTTTTCTGACGTTCATCCCCGACTTTGTGAGCATGAAAGCGACAGGGCCACGCCGGAACGCGTGCTGCCAAGTGCAGTGTGAGCGTCCAAGGTCCTCACACCAAGGTTGTCGGAAGGGAATTTTCAGTTTTGCAAATGGACTGAGATAATACACTTTACGAGTTTGCCTTGCAGGACCCTTGCTTCCCAGTCACTCTTGATTGTTAAAATCGTAAAACCTTTAGGCGTCAGGAAAGAACAAACCTGACTTGATTTTAAACAAACAACAACATCGTAAGCAGCGGAGTATTCCCTTGCATAATTATCCCAAGTGCTTGAAAACAAAATTCTTTCTTGAAAGTATGCGTTTAAATATAATTTTTTTCTGAGGAGATTGCAAGCTGCCCGGGTCCGCCTGGCACTGGACTTGCCTCCGCGTCCCCCAGCGTGATGGACGGCCGCCACCAGCCAGGCGCAGAGGCCTCGCTGCCCCAGACAAGCAGGCGCCACACTGAGTGTCACAGAGCGAGGCAAGACACTGTTTTTTCGCGAGCTGTCGCAGTACTCTTTGCCTGGAACGGAACATGAAGTCAGTAATGTCAGTTCTTGTAAAGCTTCTTGCAGTATATACGAAGGAAGCACATTGTGGTCAGTGGTAAGCCCAAGGTGATGCCGCGCGTCAATTGATGCTGGAAGGTCCTGCTTCACCACAACTGTTAGCCGCTTTATATTCGCTGAGCTGTTTGGTATGACCTCTCCGACCCGAGGACAGAGAGAGAGAGAGAGAGAGAGAGAGAGAGAGAGAGAGAGAGAGAGAAGAGCGAGAGAGAGAGAGAGAGAGAGAGAGAGAGAGAGAGAGAGAGAGAGAGAGAGTGATATACTACCACAACACACACCGTATTTACTGCTACCTAAGATGAACATCAGCATCGAGTAACTCATAATAACATCAGCAGTATAAGTATTGTTATTATTATTATTGCTGTTGTAGTAGTAGCAAAACAAATATTAACATTAGTATCAATAACAATTATAGTAATAATTATAATAATGATAATAACAATAATAATAGTAATCAATCAGCCACAATTACCACCAAGTTCAAAATCTGCTTCAATAATTAACATGTGTGTCTGGATGAGGAGGAAAGTAGATGCATGTGACCTTGAACTTCTTTGTGTGTGGATTGGGTAGTATTGGAGGGTTATAGGAGGCAGCTGTGTCCTCGCCCCAAGCACCAGATGTCCTCCAACCGATAAAGAAATGTCAAGAGGAAAAATTTATAAGAGAATCACCAGCAGCACTCTCCTTTATCTCTTTCCTTCCCTTCCTCGTCTCCTCTCACCTCTTGTTTCCTTCCTCTCTTCCTCCCTCTTCCCCTACATATTATTTTTATTCCACCTCTCCTGTTTCCTGGTACTCTCTCTCTCTCTCTCTCTCTCTCTCTCTCTCTCTCTCTCTCTCTCTCTCTCTCTCTCTCTCTCTCTCTCTCTCTCTCTCTCTCTCTCTCTCTCTCTCTCTCTCTCTCTCTCTCTCTCTCTCTCTTTCTCTTTCTACTAAATTTACTCTCATCTAGTCTTGACGTATGGCGCATTTCTCCTGTCTTGTCCCGTCCACTTTTCTCTTTCTCTTCTTTCATTCTGTTCCCTCTTTTATATGCAATTTTCTCTCTCTTTCAAGCGTTTGTACTTGCTCTTACTCCCCTTCCTTCTCACTCACTCTTTTCTCTTCACAATCAGTCATGTTAACACTCCCAAAAAAAAAGTTCGTCACGCTCAGTTGCTGGCATATATCATTTTCACATGTTTTATTTATTTTCTTTTTCCTGTATGAATAGTTTCCGCGGACCATTTTTCAAAATTTACGTTAGTGCGTTGCCATATCTTGCTGTTCCGTTTTGTTTTCCATATTTGTAACTGCTTTTGTTTTTCACTCACTCATATTTTTTGTTTCATTTTCCCTTTTATTTAATTTTTTTTTATTGTTTGTACCTTTGACACAGAAGCATATGTTTTTTTTTTTCCTGTTCCTGTTCTTCCGTGCTGCCATTTATTATACATAGTGACTTTTTCACACAATGTAATTTCGTTTTGTTGGCACCAACCTTTACCTTTCTATTATTCCTCACTTTTACGTAACACAGCCTTGGATGATTCTGAGAGGAGAAGAGAAGAAGGAAATGAAGGAAGGAAATCACTGAAAAGAATGGATGTAACTTCGGAATGGGTAGTCACCCATTCCGAAGTTACATTCATTCTTTTCAGTCATTTTCTTCCTTCATTTCCTTCTTCTCTTCGTCTTTATCGTGGTCTTCCTCATTATTCACCTACTCATCATTCTCATTACATTTTTTTTTTCTCTCTCTCTCTCTCTCTCTCTCTCTCTCTCTCTCTCTCTCTCTCTCTCTCTCTCTCTCTCTCTCTCTCTCTCTCTCTCTCTCTCTCTCTCTCTCTCTCTCTCTCTCGTTCTCCCTCTCCAAACTGTCTTTATTTTACATCCTGTATAGCATAGAACAACATCCTCGCCACCCTTCATCCTTCCCTTCCTCCCTCCCTCCCTCCCTCCCTCCCTCCCTCCCTCCCTTCCAGCCTTTCTACTTCCTTCCTCTTCAACCATCGTCCCCCAAAAGGCAACTGCACTGCAATCATGAGCTTAGCCTGTCTCCACGCCACACTGGGCTCGCTGCAACTTAAAAATCCCCAACTGTATAAACATTCCTTAAGAAACCTCCACGACTCTCCTGGAAGACGAGATAGAACGCAAAGAATGAGAGGAGGAGGAGGAGGAGGAGGAAGAAGAAGAAGGGGAGGGGGATTAGAGGCAGAGATGGCAGAATGGCTAAGATAATAATAGTAAATCGAAGGTATCTCTAAGAATGGAAGAAAAGAAGAAGAGGAGAGGCAGGCAGGCAGGGAGGCAGGATAGATAGAATGGGTGGTGGTTACGTTTCGAAGTCAACGTTTGGGCTAAATCTGAAGAAAACGTGATGTGCTCCTAAGTCTCCCCTAACAATGCCAAGGTAAATCTTCACACAGAGAATGGAGAGCGAAGTTATATTGCCTGAGTCTCCATGCGTATTTCTGCGTGGTAGGAGGAAGGAAGAGGAAGAGGAGGGGGTAAAGGAAGAGGAAGAGGAGGGTGGAAGAAGGTGAGGGAAGGAGTTTTTGGTAACTGGCCTGTTGGGAAGAGAGAAGAGGGAGAGAGAGAGAGAGAGAGAGAGAGAGAGAGAGAGAGAGAGAGAGAGAGAGAGAGAGAGAGAGAGAGAGAGAGGAGAGAGAGAGAGAAAAAAAAAAAGGGAATAAGAAAAGAAGGGAGGAAGTCAGGAGATAAAATATGTGGAGGCTTCGTGATGGTTGGAGATAAGAGGGGTGGAGATAAGAGGGAAATAATTCGTGCATTGTGGGTAATGACACGTAGATATCTCCCTCCATCTCTCTTTTTCTATCTCTCTGTTTCCCTTGCTCCCTCCCTCTTTCCTCCACTCCTCTCTCTCCTAGCCTGAATCTTTGCCTACATCCTACGCTACCACCACCACCGCCACCACCACCACTACTCTCTCTTCATCCTCTTTCTCCTCCTCCTCCTCCTCCTCCTCCTCCTCCTCCTCCTCCTCCTCCTCCTCCTCCTCCTCCTCCTCCTCCTCCTCCTCCTCCCTTCACTTCCGGGACAACAATGGAGAACTATGTAGGAAAATACGAGTCTTGGAATATTTTGTGACAGCGAAGGAAAACACAGTCAAGAAATTCGTGTCGGAAAAGAAGAAAAAATGCACCGGAGATAAAAATTTGTTACAAGCGCATTGACGTCACCTTTAAAATATTTTGTTTCCTCATGGGCTGGTGGGGGGAAAAAAAAAAAAATATATTATAAAAAGGACAATTAATACAAGGCTCCCTCAGCTACCAGAACGACGCGGGGGGGAAAAAAAGGAGGAGGAAACAATTATATGCTTTGTTATTCTTTCCTCATTTTTTTTTTGTTTGATCTGCTTTTTGTGTAAGGTCATTCAGGATAATATGCTCTCTCTCTCTCTCTCTTCTCTCTCTCTCTCTCCTCTCTCTCTCTCTCTCTCTCTCTCTCTCTCTCTCTCTCTCTCTCTCTCTCTCTCTCTCTCTCTCTCTCTCTCTCTCTCTCTCTCTCTCTCTCTCTCTCTCTCTCTCTCTCTCTCTCTCTCTCTCTCTCTCTCTCTCTCTCTCCTGCCTATTTTGTAGGAGTTGAAAGAAAAAAAGGAGAAAAAAAGCTTGTAGCGTGAGTAATTTTCTGAGATGGAGTAAACACACACACACACACACACACACACACACACACACACACACACACACACACACACACACACACACACACACACACACACACACACACACACACACACAATGGCACAATTTTATGCATGAGAAAACGTGAAGGAAGTATGAGATTAAAATTAAGTGGGAAACGAAAATTATAGAACTAAGAACAGCAAAGAGAGAGAGAGAGAGAGAGAGAGAGAGAGAGAGAGAGAGAGAGAGAGAGAGAGAGAGAGAGAGAGAGAGAGAGAGAGAGAGAGAGAGAGAGAGAGAGAGAGAGAGAGAGAGAGAGAGAGAGAGAGAGAGAGAATAATTAATTGAATGAGGGGAAAATGGACGGGAGAGGTGGAAGGGTGCGAGAAAATGGAAGAAAGAGGGGAGGAAGAGAGAGTTGAGGAGAGCAGCGAAGAACAGTAGTGTATGGTGAAGCTCTGGTCTGAGAGAGAGAGAGTGAGGGAGCTGGAGGGTTGAGAGAAAGGAAGGAAGGAGAGACGATGGAAGGGCAGGAGGAAAGAAGGGATAAAGGAAACTGATGGTAAATAAAAAACAGAGGAGAGAGAGAGAGAGAGAGAGAGAGAGAGAGAGAGAGAGAGAGAGAGAGAGAGAGAGAGAGAGAGAGAGAGAGAGAGAGAGAGAGAGAGAGAGAATTATCCATACAATGAGATGAAATAAAAAGAAGCTTGCAAAAAATGGAAATAATCATGAAAAGACTGTAACAAAATAACTTTCATTTATATATGTCACTGAATATTAAGACATTGTTTATATTTGTATTTTGTTTATAATTATTTACTACGTACCTGAATTATAATTTATATTGTACTGTATTTATTAATAATCGTTTCAGTCATTAATATTTCCATTCTCTCTTTTTACATATATATCTATTTATTTATTTGTTTGCTTATTATTATTTTTGTTTTTTCTTGCGTAAAACCTGCGTGCGTCACTAAGAATCACAAACACGCCCAATGGAGGAGATTGTTATGAACCTGTGTTGTAGGTAAGTGAGGGAGAGAGTGTGAGGGGAGGCAGCTACAAACTTAAGGAAGGTAGGTAGGAGGCGAAGCTTAGAGGTTTTGTACAGTTTGCATGGAGAGAGAGAGAGAGAGAGAGAGAGAGAGAGAGAGAGAGAGAGAGAGAGAGAGAGAGAGAGAGAGAGAGAGAGAGAGAGAGAGAGAGAGTAACTGAATGGCTGGCTAGAGACCCACAAACATCTTTCCCTTACAAATACTTCGGGCAGTCGTCTGACAATGGAAGAATAGCTTGATATAACTCAGAATTGACTCCTCCTCCTCCTCCTCCTCCTCCTCTTCTTCCTTCTCCTCCTCCTCCTCCTCCTCCTCCTCCTCCTCCTCCTCCTCCTCCTCCTCCTCCTCCTCCTCCTCCTCCTCCTCCTCCTCCTCCTCCTCCTCCTCCTCCTCCTCCTCCTCATCCTCCTCCTTTACCTCCTCCTTTACCTCCTCCTTCTCTTCCTTTCAGTTTCCTCTTTCAAGTCCTCTCTTTCCTCCATCCTATTCCAATTTCATTTCCTTGCTTCCTTTCTACTTCCTCCATCTTTCTATACCTCCCTGAACCGTCTCTATTCTCTCTCTCTCTCTCTCTCTCTCTCTCTCTCTCCTCTTCTCTCTCTCTCTCTCTCTCTCTCTCTCTCTCTCTCTCTCTCTCTCTCTCTCTCTCTCTCTCTCTCTCTCTCTCTCTCTCTCTCTCTCTCTCTCTCTCTCTCTCTCTCTCTCTCTCTCTCTCTCTCTCTCTCTCTCTCTCTCTTCCCTTTCTTACGTGTTCCAGCAATCCACTAAAGGAGATATGCTTTTTACATGTGTGTGAATTTAAAACACGTCTCACTACTGTCAGAGATATATTAGCCGTAAAATTACGAGAGAGAGAGAGAGAGAGAGAGAGAGAGAGAGAGAGAGAGAGAGAGAGAGAGAGAGAGAGAGAGAGAGAGAGAGAGAGTGAGAGTGAGAGTGTTAGCGAGGGAGAGATGGATTTTGTGTGTATGTGTGTGTGTGTGTGTGTGTGTGTGTGTGTGTGTGTGTGTGTGTGTGCGTGGTGTGTGTGTGTGTGTGTGTGTGTGTGTGTGTGTGTGTGTGTGTGTGTGTGTGTGTGTGTGTGTTTTGATGATCCTACTCCACCCTAGTTTCCCTTCTCTCCTCCACGTCCTCTACACCTCTACCTTTTTTCTACCTTACAATCTCTCTCTCCTCTCTCTCCTCTCTCTCGTCTCTCTCTCTCTTCTCTCTCTCTCTCTCTCTCTCTCTCTCTCTCTCTCTCTCTCTCTCTCTCTCTCTCTCTCTCTCTCTCTCTCTCTATCCCCTCATATACTAGTACACACAAGCATTTTCCTCTCACATCATCCTCTGCGCCCTCACCTCACTCACTAGTCCGGCTGAGTTTATATTTTCAGTGACTCTTGTTAATTTCACAGCGCACCTTATCTCGAAAATGATGGTGTTTCGCTCGGCTCAATGATGATGAAGAGTATTGAAAACCTCTAATATATATATCTGGTTAATTAAATTTCGTTTTAATGCACATTTTCCACCGCATTAAGCTGGTCAGTTTTGTTGTGTGTGTTTATATTCACTTTTTCTTTCTTTCTTTTGGTTGAAATGCATACACACGGGTATGTATGCAAGGAATTCGCTGCAGTAATAACAGTGTAATCAGATTCCTGTTCTAATTTTTATATGTCCTTTTTTTCTTGTTTATTTTGGGGAATTTGGATTTTCCTTAATATTTTGACTATTTTCAAGGATTTTCTGTTAATTTCATATATTCATCTCTTCATTATGGAAATTATGGAAGAGTTGGAGAAGGATCGTCAGTTTCCATCAACACTATTTTGTTCACTCCTCCAAGTAAAAATGTTTGTCTCTTCCTCCGTCACTCTCCTCCCCTTTGTATCTCTTTCTGCGACTCCCCAAATCCTTCCGTTGCAGCGTACAATCACAAAAAACACTTCTTGCACCACCACCACCACCACCACCACCACCACCACCACCACCACCACCACCACCACCACCACCACCACCACCACCACCACCACCACCACCACCACAGTATCACATTTTCTCTCCTCCACCACCACCGTCCCCTTTTTCCTTACATCGCCCTGGAATGATAAGAAAAAGTGTCCAGGAAAAGCCGTAAAAGGGAGTTATGGGAAAAGCGATCGCGATGTATCTCTGCAGGAAAGTGAGAGTTGCGTGCAAGGGAAGAGTATTGAGCTGATGAGAGAGAGAGAGAGAGAGAGAGAGAGAGAGAGAGAGAGAGAGAGAGAGAGAGAGAGAGAGAGAGAGAGAGAGAGAGAGAGAGAGAGAGAGAGAGAGTGAGAGAGAGAGAGTTCAATTTCAAGAAACCCTGATAGAAAAAGGAGAATAATGGTAAGAAACTCCTCGAGGATAGATGCAAAGATTCTTCCTCCGTGCTTTGTCATGGTAATACACTCCCAAAAAGTAACCTGACAAACATCGACTCCCTGATGAATTAACGAGCGATAGGATACGAATTAATGTTTGCCTTCCGCCCACTCTAATCCCTTTACACAATATTCACTACTTAATGAAGCATTGAACATTTATTTTTTCCATTAATTCCCAGATACAGGAAAAAATATATATATACCGTCCCCTCTCAGCAAGAATCACTCCAGACTACATCAACATTATTTTTTTTTCCTTTTTTTGACCAAAGAAATAATAACCTTTTTCCGTCTCCTCTTGGTAAAACATTGAACACCATTTTTCCATGAATTCCCAGATACAGGAAAAAATATATATACACCGTCCCCTCTCAGCAAGAATCACTCCAGACTACACCAACATTACTTTTTTTCTTTATTTGACCAAAGTAATAATATCCTTTCTCCGTCTCTTCTTCTTGGCCTCGATCCAGAAACTCTTGGAAATCAACATAATCCATCTCCGTGATTGTATTCTCAAGTTTAGGACACACAGCTCGAAGGGAGGAAGAGGGAGAGCAGACCAGGACCAAAGTGAGTGAGTTTGACCTTGACGTTGTGAGTGTTGCATTCTGAAAGTGACCTCGTCTGGTGTGTATATATATGTGTGTGTGTGTGTGTGTGTGTGTGTGTGTGTGTGTGTGTGTGTGTGTGTGTGTGTGTGTGTTGTGTGTTGTTTTCCATTTTGGTTTTGGTTTCATTTCTAGGTTTTCTATCATTTCTTATTATTTGTTTCTGATTTTGTTTTTCTTTTGATTTTCTGTTTACGAAGCAGCGCTGTTCCGTTTTCATTATACTGTTTGTGTTCCCTGTTACTTGCACCTGTAAAGGCGCTTATGACCTGCCAATATAACTACACACACACACACACACACACACACACACACACACACACACACACACACACACACACACACACACACACACACACACACACACACACACTAACCCTCAGCCTTCCTCTCACATCGCACAGAATCTCTATTTATTTCCCACCCTCGACGCTGGGAATGTTAATATTTAATCATCAAATGTAATGACTTCCTGCTGCACCCTCCCGTTTGAGGTTGTGTGACGCTATACCACCACCACCACCACCACCACCACCACCACCACCACCACCACCACCACCACCACCACCACCACCACCACCACCACCACCACCACCACCACCACCACCACCACCACCACCACTACCACCACTACTACAACTTAAATTAACTCAATCAATGTCAAATAGATAATTTAAATCCTTACTCAAAGCACATTCTAGTCAATTTCTGAATGTCTACTTTTTTTCCAAGTGTTAAATTATACAGTATACTGGTTTTTTTTTGTGTGTGTTGTGTGTTTCTGGTCACAATTCAAAATACAATGGAGTTTCACGCCACACAATCTGAGTTACAGTCTAAGACCAAAAGACCATCGCCTTGTAATGCTCGTAACATCATCAAAGGAAATACACAATGTTCCCGTTGCTATATATGTGAATTTGCCCCTTTTTCCCCCAATATATAATCGAAATATAATTCTCATTTACGTCACTTCAATACTCTGGTAATTAAGTGTAATTGTGATTTGTTTTTCACCATTTTCTCGTTTTTCATTGTTTCATAATTTGCAATAATTTAGCATTATTGACAGACAGTCATTCATTCAGTCATTCAGTCAGTTTACCAGCCATTCAATGTAGGAGGCGAACATTTGTATTGGGTTTTACTGCAACGAGAGAGAGAGAGAGAGAGAGAGAGAGAGAGAGAGAGAGAGAGAGAGAGAGAGAGAGAGAGAGAGAGAGAGAGAGAGAGAGAGAGAGAGAGAGAGAGAGAGAGAGATAATACATTGACAATTTCGTTTTCATTATTGCCTTCATTCATTCATTGTTCAAGACTCAGTAATTTGCATCCCTTACCACCCCATTAACATTGCTTCATTTCACAACGCTAATGAACGCTGGTTACGCTGATTTCAGTTCATTCTTCATATGCCTCGCACTGAGTTAAACTTTTTTGGTCCAGTCGGTCATTCTGGTCCTCTTCTCTTTCTGTCTCTCTTTTATCATGCTCGTTATTTGCTTTCATAGTCATACCAGTTAGAAGTAGACTTTTTTTTTTTACATATATTTTCTTACGTTTTCTTGATGAATTTAATTGTTTTCGTGTGTTTTGTAAGTTCATGTATTAGTTTTATTGTTTTTAATACTGCGCCATTTCGTGTTTATACTTTAATGTCTACAGTAGATGCTTGAGTTTTACATACATTTACATTGGTTTTCCAGTATCAAAGAGTGTCTGCAATAATTCATGTTTTTTTTTTTTTTTATTTCCTGTACATTACATTCACAAACGAAACCAATGTATATCATCCTCTAGTTTATGTACGACTAAGAATAAACTACGTAATCTGTAAGCACCATTCTGCTGTCTGTTAGGTTTTGAGGCGTCCAAGAAAAGGAGGGTTCAGTTAAATGAGGTTCAATTTATTTGTCTCGTTTTATTGATATTCATCCATGCTTTAAGCGTCATTGTACTGTACGTGTTTGATGTAGATTTGTAATTTATTTGCTGTCTAAAACGATATTTGCTTTACTTCAATACATGTTTTTTTGAATATATAAAATGCTGAATTCAATTTTCTCTATCATTCTTCTCCTTCTCTTTCTTCTTTTATACCTCCTCCTCTTCCTCCTCCTCCTCTTCCTCCTCCTTCTCCTCCTCCTCCTCCTCCTCCTCCGCCTCCTCCTCCTCCTCCTCCTCCTCCTCCTCCTCCTCCTCCTCCTTCTCCTCCTTTGCCTCCTCCTCTTCGTCAGTGTTTGCATATCTCGGCTCAACTAGGAACTATTCTCGACTCAAGAAGCAATTCCCTTTTTCCTTTAACTCAGCGACAGTAAAAAATGGTGGTAAATACGACAGAAAATAGAGTTTCAGTAAACTTTGGGTTGTAGGAAATGTGTGTGTGTGTGTGTGTGTGTGTGTGTGTGTGTGTGTGTGTGTGTGTGTGTGTGTGTGTGTGTGTGTGTGTGTGTGTGTGTACCGTTCCCAGGCGCGAGGACGATTAATATTCATCCACGAAATATCCCGAGTGTTCTGACGGACAGAGCGGATTTGCTGGCATGCGAGAGAGAGAGAAAGAGAGAGAGAGAGAGAGAGAGAGAGAGAGAGAGAGAGAGAGAGAGAGAGAGAGAGAGAGAGAGAGAGAGAGAGAGAGAGAGAGAGAGAGAGAGAGAGAGAGAGAGAGAGAGAGAGAGAGAGAGAGAGAGGCGTGGAATTTATGTGTTAACTACATTATCATGCTTGATTGCACGTGTATTGACTCGCTTTTGGCTTTCGGCTGCACATAGACAGCTAATGTTCCTGTTTGTTTGCCTGTGTGTGTGTGTGTGTGTGTGTGTGTGTGTGTATGTGTGTGTGTGTGTGTGTGTGCGTGCGTGCATGAAGGATGGTCCAATCATTTTCTTGGTATGGTTTTGTTTTTGTGTGGGAAGCTACGTGGGTGTATTTTTGTGTCGCTTTTGTATGTGTATTGTGTGTGTGTGTGTGTGTGTGTGTGGAGGGGGGGGAGGGAGGGAGGGAAGGAGAGGTGGTGTTGGTGGATGTACGTATGTATGTGTATTGCTGAATAATTTAAAATAATAGATTAAATGTTTGAAGAAAGAAAAAAAAAATATTCCAGCAATATCAACATCTATACCATAAAATTCACCGTCACAAAATTGGAAAAAAGAAAAAAAACGAAAGCAAGAAAGAAAAAAAAGAAGAGATCACACACACATATATATATAAAAAAAAAAAAAAAAATGAACACGGAAGGGAAGGGAATGTAGAATCACCGCCGGAAAACAGACACCATTGTAAAACGTAGACGAAATCTTTCCCCTCAGCGCCACCAGGACCTCACCGAACACCCGACGCCACGGTTCATCTCCCACGCATGAAACACTGGATTCACGCTCTAAATGACGCACAAAATAACCTGCCGCTCTAAAATACCTTGTCCACGAGGCCAGCCGTGTGTGAAATCTGGAAGGCATCGCAAAATCCATCTCCCATACCCCTGCCTTCCCCTTGGCTTCTCCAGGGGGACGTTTAAGGGGATTGAAGTGGTACTGGGGGGCGTAGGAACGAATTTCACGGAGGCTGGGGAGTAAGGTAGTAGTGGCTGAGAGGCACTAGAAACTGGGGAACAAAGGGAGGAAGACTGAAGGGAAGGAGTAAAAAGCAGGGATATGAAGGAAAAAATGGAGTAAAAGCAGACGGGGGAAGGTTGGGAATGAGGAAGGCGAGTCAAAGGAAGCAGTGAGAAGCTGGAGGAAGGAAGGTATGAGGCAGGAAGAGTGAAAAAGTGCGACAAGGGAGAACGTTGTGAGTCATGGCACCTCGCTCCCTTGCACCACATCTCCGGCTTTTTGGGGGCGATGGAGGCTGCTTTAACATACTCAGAGCTTAGTGGAGGGAAAGGAGGAGGCAAAGAGGCTGTAGCTGGAGTAGTACGAGGGTGTGTGTGTGTGTGTGTGTGTGTGTGTGTGTGTGTGTGTGTGTGTGTGTGTGTATGTATGAGGCAATGGCGTGGTTGTGTCGGCAGAGTGAGGACAGCTGGAAAGATTGAGTTTAGTAAGGTTCCTTCGTGTTGGTGAAAGAAGTTTGCAGTGTAGGATTTTTTTTTTTCAGCATCTTTTCCTCTCCCTTCGTCTTCCTTCTTTGTGGATTTTGGGTGTTGTGAGTGCGTGGTTGTGTCTTGTTGTTTTACCTTCTCTTTGTTTTATTTGTGAATTTGTGTGGTTGTGTGGATCTGTAAATGTGGATGAAAGTGTAGGTAAAGGGAAAGATGGAGTGATTGATGGTACGAGACAGAACGTACAAGCTGACAGACAGACAGACTGGCAGACAGACAGACAGACAGACAGACAGACAAACAGAAAGACAAAAATACAAAACACTCACAAACAACATCTGGTCAGAATTATGTTGTTTAATAATCTGAATATATACAATGTTATCGTTGCTTCCGTAATGCAGTTGACACATAAACTGATCAAACATCAATGGATTCATGTAATGGGTCTTCTGTGAACCGCAGTTGAACAGAAACTACACGTTGACCAAAATGACACTTAACCCGCAAGACATATACATCAGAGGCAGCTTTTGTCTTTTGCTGCTAACCTTTGTGTAGCTACCTTAACCTCAGTACATGAAGGTGCACGGAAATAACCACAAAAGCACATGAAAAAGTAGCATTATCATCCTACATGCCAAGGTATAGATATGTATGTACACTTCACATACATACATAAATTACACGTAATACACGACATATCATATATTGATAAGAATATTGCCCATAATGCAAGTTACATATGTTTTATACAAGTACCATGTTTGCTCCATGGTAGAAGGATACACACGTACCAGTCCATCTTCATATATGGTTAATATGGTTTGGTTACAGATGTATGCGTTGATTAAGGTCGGACATAAATTCACGCAGGTGGAATATACAGGTAACAGCTTAGAACAGATTTTGCTACAAACTCAAGTATAATCTGTACAATCCGTTTAGGCAAAAATATAAACCGAGCAACCTGTATATCGGAGACTAAAAAGAAATAAAAATTCCATGCAAGCTGAAATACCAAAAAAGAAAGAAAAAAACATATATAAAGAATTTTCAAAGAGCAGAGTGGCAATGGTAACCTCAATATTTCCAAGCGAGGGAACTGCCGCTTTTGCAATGAGGTGAAGAAATTGTAAACAAAGTGAATGCAAAAAGAACTCGATACCTTAAAAAAAAAAAAAGAAGAAACGAATAGAACCCACGTGCAGTTCAAACATCATTATCATTGCCGAGGCAACTGCAAACACTGACGCTGCGTAAATAGTGAACTGCTTCTTGTGTGTAGCTTTTTTAGGCTTTTTTTTCCCAGTTTTCTTTCTAATCTTGCTCACTGAAAGATCAAAAAAAAAGAGAAAGCAATATATACATACACAGATAGATTGATAGATAGATAAAAAAGACAGATAGAGATGTAAGAAAAAAGTGTTTAATCAGTAGTTAGAAGAAGGAGCATTGGATTAAATTGCAAACTTTCCAAACGTAAAAAAAAAACTAGGTCAAAAGGGAAAGAAAATCTACCAGGAACAAATCGTGTAAGGAACATTTGCATGTATATTAAAAAAGTGAATTGAAGGACGCGAGTTGCAAGCACGAAAAGAAAATGGTGCCAAGAAAATAAAATAAAAAAAAAAAATTTATCTCCGCACATATACAGAGAGAGAGAGAGAGAGAGAGAGAGAGAGAGAGAGAGAGAGAGAGAGAGAGAGAGAGAGAGAGAGAGAGAGAGAGAGAGAGAGAGAGAGAGAGAGAAGGAAATTGCTAAGAAATATAAATGAAACGGAAAAAAATAGATAAAAAAAGCTAAGTTGGCTGAAGAAGAAGTAAAGAAGAAGAAGAAAAAGAAGAAGAAGAAGAAGAAGAAGAAGAAGAAGAAGAAGAAGAAGAAGAAGAAGAAGAAGAAGAATATTAGATCAACAGAAACTTTCCAAAGCCAGAGGTCTTTCATGAGAGAGAGAGAGAGAGAGAGAGAGAGAGAGAGAGAGAGAGAGAGAGAGAGAGAGAGAGAGAGAGAGAGAGAGAGAGAGAGAGAGAGAGAGAGAGAGAGAAGGACTAATCTCACGTGATCGGTATAGAATAATAAAAGAAAAGGAAGATGAACAGATAAAACAGATATATAGGAAGACAGGAAGAATGAAGAATGATATCGAGGAGAAAGAGAAAGAGTAAGAAGAAAAGATAGAAGAAAATAGAGAAGAAGTGGCAGA
>JAPQNM010000043.1:19467774-19472774 GCA_029783475.1 Metacarcinus magister | reverse complement strand
CCATTCGGAAGTATGCAAATTCCTCTTTCCATTTTCTATTGTCTTTTAACTTTATATCCTCCACTCTCTCTCTCTCTCTCTCTCTCTATTCCCACTTTCATTCCTCTACATTTCTTATTCCCTTCTTTTGTTTCTTTCCTCTTCTGCCTCTTTTATCGACATCCCAAAGACATAAAGAGCATAGCATTTTTTTTTTCTTCATCTGTCTCTCTCTCTCTCTCTCTCTCTCTCTCTCTCTCTCTCTCTCTCTCTCTCTCTCTCTCTCTCTCTCTCTCTCTCTCTCTCTCTCTCTCTCTCTCTCTCTCTCTCTCTCTCTCTCTCTCTCTCTCTCTCTCTCTTTATTTCTCTTTCTCTTCTACTCTCTTTCTCTTTCTCTTTCTTTTCTTTTCTTTCCCTCTTGCTCTGTTTCAAAAAGAATATATAACCATTTTTCTTGCGTCTCTCACTGTCCTTTTTCCACATTTTTTCTGATATCTTGTTCCATCTCATCTTTATTTTTTGGTCTTTCTTTTACAAACCTTTCTTCTTCTTTACCTCCCTTTCTTATTTATTTTGTCCTTATTCCTCTTTCTCCTCCTCTTCCTCCTCCTTCTCCTCTTCCTCCTCTTCTTCCTCCTCCTCCTCCTCCTCCTCCTCCTCCTCTCTCCTCGTTCTCGTTCTCGTTCTCCTTCTCCTCCAATTCGTATTCGTATTTGGTTTTTATTTTTATTTCCTCAGTCGTATTTGTTTATTCTTCTCTTTGTTTGTGTCTTTTTTTATCTTCTGTTCTCGTTCTCTTTCTCTTATTTCTTCACTTTTGTATTGATCTTTTTTATTTTATTATTATTATTATTATTATTATTATTATTATTATTATTATTATTATTATTGTTATTATTATTATTATTATTATTAACCTTATTATCTTTACCATTATTATTATTATTATTATTATGCTACATGACATGACTAAATATTTACTCTCCCAAGAAACTTCGCCTCCTATAGATTGTTTTGAAATACTGAAAGGCTTTACAAATGATGACGCTAATAGACTTTTCAATTCAATACCTATCATGAACAAGGAGTAAAACTAAGAAGAACATAAACAAATACAACTTGACTACACTAACTTTATACATGCCAATGACTTCGTAAGAGAGTGTAATAAGCTTTCAAGTAGTGTAGTTTACCTCAATAAATCGCTTTAGACTCAAACTCAAATATCATCTCCTTCAATAAGATTTCCAATAAAGGTTATATGGCCCGGCGTAGTGCTGGCTGTTTGACTATGTTGCTTCTGACTGTGTTTACTTGTGATTATCTTTGCATGTGATAGTATTTACTCAACGTTAAGGAGAGACCATCTAGTTTTGGCCATAGAATCTGTGTGGTGAGTCTTTTTTTTTTTGTAATTCTATCCGTTGCCAAGCTGACCTTCTCTTCCTTTTCTTTGTAAAGTTATTCGCATAACTTCTGGCTTAAACTTTTTCTGGTGATTCTCTTTCCTCAGAATTTGCATACATTTCCACATTTCTTGTCCTTCCTTCGCCCACTCACTCACTCACTTCCTTCCAGACACACACACACACACACACACACACACACACACACACACACACACACACACACACACACACACACACACACACACCCTCACCCTCACCCTCTCTCTCTCTCTCTCTCTCTCTCTCTCTCTCTCTCTCTCTCTCTCTCTCTCTCTCTCTCTCTCTCTCTCTCTCTCTCTCTCTCTCTCTCTCCATTCCATTTCTCTTTCCACAAAAATCATTCCTTTCCTTAACCTCTTGCTCAAAAATCATCCCTTTCCACCTCCTTCTCCTTTTACTCCACCTCCTCTTCGACCGCTACAACTTACGTCTTGATCTTATTTTCCGTCTCCTTTTGTAAATGCGAGTAAAGGCAATGTCCAACTTTTTCCCTTCCCTAAAGTATGTGGTTTACATAATATATTCCCGTTGGGTCTCCTGCTGGGCTGGGTTGGTGTCGCTGCGTCCTGTTTCACTCACTCTTATACATGCATCACTTCTCTGGGTAAGGAGCTGATGGTGTGACTTGAGGTGATCCTGTGCTGTGGTTAGTTAGGTAGTTGTAATTAAGTGTCCTCTATGGTTATATATTGAATGAATGACTAGTGAATTTAATGAAAAAGGTGTAGTTTTTCTCTTTCTTTCTTTCTCCTGCTCTCTTTCTCTCTGTCTTTCTTTCTTTCTTTCTTTCTTTCTTTCTTGTTTTCTTTCTTTCTCACTTTGCTTCACTAGTCACAATTTTGACGTTCAAGTTACATTCATTCGAGAAGACAGTGTTGCCTTCAGAGTATTGTGAAGCAAGAGGATCAAAGGAATACAAAGGAAAACAGGCACAAACCCTGGTGGGCTTACAGGTGCTGTGTAGCTACTCTTCTATCTCTACAGTCGAGTCTGGAGGAGGAGGAGGAGAGGAGGAGGAGGAGGAGGAGAGGAGGAAGAGGAAGAAGAAGAAGAAGAGGAAGAGGAGGAGGAGAAGGAGGAGGAAGAGAAGGAAGAGGAGAAGGAGGAGGAGGAGGAGGAGGAGGAGGAGGAGGAGGAGGAGGAGGAGGAGGAGGAGGAGGAGGAGGAGGAGGAAGAAGAAGAGGAGGTGGAGGAGGAGGTGGAGGAGGAGGAGAAGGAAGAGGAAAAGGAGAAGGAGGAGGAGGAAAAAGAACAGAGTGCGTTGAATTAAGATAGGAGAAGATGAGAAGAAGAACAAGAAAAGAAGAAAAGGAAAAGATTGAGGAAAAGAAGCGGGAAATATGACCGTGATATATAGAGATAAAAATGATAAAAAAGACAGATATGAAGACAAGGAGGAGGAGGAGGAGGAAGAGGAAGAGGAAGAGGAGGAGGAGGAGGAGAAGAAGGAGACCATGTGGGTAATTGCAGTGCACTAGATTTAAAAGATATTCTTGCGTTTATGAAGCATTTTGTGTGTTCGCCTTTGTACATGAGAGAGAGAGAGAGAGAGAGAGAGAGAGAGAGAGAGAGAGAGAGAGAGAGAGAGAGAGAGAGAGAGAGAGAGAGAGAGAGAGAGAGAGAGAGAGAGAGAGAGAGAGAGAGAGAGAGAGAGAGAGAGAGAGAGAGAGGAAAAAAAAGGTAAATAAGCGCTTATATGTCTGCCACAAGGTCAGTGAAAAGTCCTCAGTCTATGTATGAATAATTTACTGGTTGGCATTTTAAACGTGGAAGGTATTCGTTGGTTACCTTTACTGCACACACCCACACACACACACACACACACACACACACACACACACACACACACACACACACACACACACACACACACACACACCATTTCAGTCATTGCATTGTTAAAACGTTATCTTCTTGTATCGTTATATTTTCATGGTTAGAGCGATTTAATCTTTTATTTCTGGACACTAAACTTCTTCTTTTTTCCCTTTGCCTGCCTGGATTACGTTCATCGTAGTCTCACACATGTTTTATCGTCCGTGTAATGCGCTGGGTCACATTTCGGAATTTCCACGAATTATGTGAACGTTGCGCTCTTCTTTTTTTTTTATGACCTGGGGTGTAAAGGTCAAGTTGGATATATTTGTTTAGGTTCTTTTTCAGTGGTCAAGGACAAGGTGTTTAGATTACATTAGCAAGTGATATTGTAAGGTTTTGTGACAGGGTTTAATAGACGTTATCGTGTGTTTTGTGACAGGCTGATTAGGGTTGTAATGTTAAACTAATGTTGATGATTATAATGGTGAAGTGGTTTGCCTCAAAACAAAGATGCTTAACTTAGTTGTCGTAGGATTAATAGTGTAATTATTTAGTTCATGTCTGTTACTATTTTTTTTTGGATTGACTATGTGTTTTGTTTTTTTTCCCTCCATGTAAAGGTAAAAATATATTCTGAAAAAAGTTCGCTTACATTGACTCTCCCCAAAAAAATATTCAAAGAAAGAATGAAAAAAGTTCTTTACAAGTGTACCACTCCCTCTCTCTCCCCCCCCCCTCCACACAGATATACCTCCAGCCTTAAACCCTTCAAGATCAATTACATTTGAATAATTTTTTAACTTAACAAAACAATCGGTGACGAATGGCACGGTAAACTTTTTTCACAACTACTCAGTTTGATATTATGTAATACAACCTATAATGATACTATATAATACAAGACTAAACAACGTCATGTTTTAGTACTTGACAATGCATAACAGTAAGATGCCTACAGACGCGAAAGAAGAAGTGATTAATGACAAAAATTCAATATCCTCTAAAGCGCCTTCAACCTAAGTAATGAAGAGAATTTTCAGTATTAGAAAAGCCAAGTTGAGAGGCCAAGCAAGAGCAAGCTAAGATAAAGCTTCCTATAACACTGACAGACAAACTAATAGAATTTTCATATATCTGGACTTGCGTGATATATAATACCTTTATCGGATAAATGGAGAAGTGGTTGCTTGGGAAGGTGTGGCAAGCAGGAGCAATAACAAGAGATGCCCCGCGAGACTTGCTTCATTGCCGAGTCATAAATACGTAATTTTCCCTGAGCCGCTCTGATGCATCCAATAAGCCCCTTGCGTTGTGAAGGCGTGGAAGAGGAAGAGAGGAAGAGAGGAAGGGAGGAAGGAGGAGGAGGAGGAAAGGGAGTGGTAGGAGTGCAGGGACCGGGATGACTGTGAAATGGCATCCGATGTATTTTCTAAGAAATACGAATTCCCTTGACTTGTTTTTTTTCTCTGCAGGTAACAAGAAAAAAGAAAAAATATATTGAACTGTGATATTTCCTTGAATATGTTAAGGAAAAATAAAAAATTGTGTAGTCAGTCTTTTGTTTCATCTCACTTGTTAAATGATCATATATAAAAAAAAAATTATTATATGTTATTGGAGAAAAAAACACCCCAGCTAATCCGGAACTAATATCTAGGCCACAAAATTAGCATTCAGTATGACGCACTTGAAGGGAAAATGTCTGTGTTTGTAAAAGAGATGAAGAGAAAAATAAGATCGGAAGAAATTTTGTTC
>JAPQNM010000043.1:19455274-19462774 GCA_029783475.1 Metacarcinus magister | reverse complement strand
TCTCTCTCTCTCTCTCTCTCTCAGTGTAACAACGGCTTAAAGTAATATGCTTTTTGTGGATATTCTAAAAGCCTCTGAATAAAAAATAATTACAATACACAAATCTATAATACAGTGGGATACAGTGGGATACACACACGTACAAATACAATTAAATGTTCAACACTAGCGGGTGTGGGCAACCAGCTTCACTTGATCTCTCTCTCTCTCTCTCTCTCTCTCTCTCTCTCTCTCTCTCTCTCTCTCTCTCTCTCTCTCTCTCTCTCTCTCTCTCTCTCTCTCTCTCTCTCTCATTTTACCTTCCCTGTCTACCTTCTTACGTCTTCCTTCGTCCCTCCTTTCCCTCCTGTTAAGTCTAGTCAAGGACATTCCACCTCATTGTTTTCGGTGCCAAAGTTCGCTCACAACTGATTGCTTGGCCTCGTCCTTCGGCTTCATCTTTAGTCCTAAGCGTGAGAATGTGTGTGGCGGACGTGATTAAGCCTTGGTGTTGATTTCCTCATCGCTCTAGAACGTCGCCTCTTACTTTAATGTTCCGGCTCTCTCTCTCTGTCTGTCTGTCTCTCTCTTTCTTTCTTTCTTTCTTTCTTTCTTTCTTTCTTTCTTTCTTTCTTTCTTTCTTTCTTTCTTTCTTTCTTTCTTTCTTTCTTTCTTTCTCTCTCTCTCTCTCTCTCTCTCTCTCCTCTCTCTCTCTCTCTCTCTCCTCTCTCTCTCTCTCTCTCTCATCTCTCTCTCTCTCTCTCCTCTCTCTCTCTTCTCTCTCTCTCTCTCTCTCTCTCCTCTCTCTCTCTCTCTCTCTCTTAATTGTGTTGAGAGTGATGTGTAGTAGAGAGAGAGAGAGAGAGAGAGAGAGAGAGAGAGAGAGAGAGAGAGAGAGAGAGAGAGAGAGAGAGAGAGAGAGAGAGAGTAGACACACAATCAGTGAGTCAAAGTAACAGACAGTTAATTATGGTCATGATGAGTTTCTAGTTGAGATTGTCATTATTGTTATCATAATAATAATTATTGTTATAATTTTAATAGTAATCATAATAAAAACTGTAATTATTATTATTATTATTTTATTATATCATCATTATTTTACTATCAATTATGTTACTGTTATTATTATTATCGATATCACTATCATTGTTAACACACTACTACTACTAATAATAATAATGATAGTAATAATAGTACTAATACTTCCTCTACTACTACTACTACTACTACTACTACTACTACTACTACTACTACTACTACTACTACTACTACTACTACTACTACTACTACTACTACTACTATTACTACTATAACAACAAAAAACAACCCCAATAACAACAACAACTACAATAGCTAACAAGGTGAGGTCCATGAGTGATTGTTACTGTTTTGGAGTGCTCAGCCCACCTACTGTCTTCCCAAGGTGGCTGGCAACGAGTCATCTGGTAAAGGACGTATAGCCGCCACTTGCCCGTTCAAAGTACCTATAACTCTTTTACGAGTGTGTTAACCTGAGCACCCTGGGGACGGTAGATGAGCCTCCGGGGTGTGTGAAGTGACGTCTCCTGCCACGGCTCGAATTAAGTGTCGACAGGAAGCTGTGATATCACTTTCCTTTTTCTTTCTTTGCATCATACTTAGAATTAGTTACACTTAGATACAAAAAGAGAAATAAAATTGTCATTCATAAGTAATATAACAATCTATAACCAATAGTGATTGAAACAAAAACAGTCCCCCCAGTAACGTGCACTATACATTTTCTTCGTCAGTCTACCATGAACACTCCTCGCTTCAGCCAGACACACACAACACATATCACCAAATCGAACAGACCAAACCAATATATATATATATATATATATATATATATATATATATATATATATATATATATATATATTACAAAAGAGAGAGAGAGAGAGAGAGAGAGAGAGAGAGAGAGAGAGAGAGAGAGAGAGAGAGAGAGAGAGAGAGAGAGAGAGAGAGAGAGAGAGAGAGAGAGAGAGAGAGAGAGAGAGATGTACATATATATTTTCTTTATCCCAATCCACCTAAGCTCCATGCCACTAAATTTGAAGTATAAAATGTCCAAGCGATATCAAACCTGAACCACTCTCTCCTCGGTCTGATCCACTGTCCCCAAACTGTTTCAAACCTTGTCTCTCATACCCCTTTCTGCCTTACCTAATGTCAGCAGAGATATACATTTTATCAAGCTGGTTTATTGTATATGTGTAAACCTTTGCTTGCTCTTGGTGTCTGTCTGGCTCTTGACGTGAATGTTGACTCTGAGCTTCAGTTGAGGAAAAGGAACAGGAAGAAGAGGAAGAGGAGTAGGAGGAGGAGGAGGCTTTGTGGTCGCTTCATGGGTAAAGGAGTTAATAACACAATAAAGGTCTCTGTTAAAAGAAAAATGAGGAAGAGGAGGAAGCATTGTGGCAACTCCAAGGGGTAAGGGGTTAAGGAGGCAGTGAAAGTCGTTGTTAAAGGGAGAATTAGGCTTAAGTGCTGACGTAATGTTGAAAAGTAATTTATATATCATGTGGCTTTCAGGAAGGGCATCTGGGCGAGAAAAGAAATAAGAGAGAGAGAGAGAGAGAGAGAGAGAGAGAGAGAGAGAGAGAGAGAGAGAGAGAGAGAGAGAGAGAGAGAGAGAGAGAGAGAGAGAGAGAGAGAGAGAGAGAGAGAGAGAGATAGAGATAATTATATTAATGATCCAGGTTTAAATAACGAAAGAAATTATAACTTTGGCTGTAATGTTATTGTCCTGAGGCAATTTTTTCTGCCTTTTCCTGCCTACCTGTGTTGATTCAATTGACAATGGACTAACGGTAGCACACACACACACACACACACACACACACACACACACACACACACACACACACCACACACACACACACACACACACACACACACACACAGTTTAGTTTTAATTCTTAACGGTCTCAAACACAGATTGCAAACAAACCACTAGCCATGTGCTACACCAGTTTCATGTATGTGTATGTGTATGTATGTTTGTGTGTGTCTGCCTGTGTGTGTGTGTGTGTGTGTGTGTGTGTGTGTGTGTGTGTGTGTGTGTGTGTGTGTGTTTGTGTGTAGTATCCATGCACCCAACCATAACATCATTTGATGAATCACAACACTTGTTTCATTATAAATAAAATAAAACCTTTCTTTCCCTTTCTCTTTTCACTTGATAATCATTCTGCGGTGCTGCCATGTAACCCAATCCGATTACGTGCTCATAAGGGTATTTCAGGTAAGCAGCACATTCAGCATTGCATGTTTTTGTTGTTGAGGTAAAGTCGTGCGCCAGGGCTCGGGCTATGAATATAAACGATGCTATATCTGTTTGTGTGTGGTATTGTAGGATAACTATTACATTTTACATTATTCTGTCTACCAATAAAGCCAGTATCATTATAAGCAATGTGGTGACTGCGACATCTTTGGAAAAATCATTGCTTTGACGGCAAGTAAATTTTGATATTGATGACGGTAACACAATCTTGGAAGATAATATAGCATTGAAGGCAGCGCTGCAAACCTGGTGGCACTCAAGGATTTGGCACTGCGAGGGAAGAACGGGCAGGACGCAAAGAGGTCAAGATGCCAAGATGATGGAGTGGAAAGTGTTTGTGTGTATGTGTGTGTGTGTGTGTGTGTGTGTGTGTGTGTGTGTGTGTGTGTGTGTGTGTGTGTGTGTGTGTGTGTGTGTGTGTGTTTCATGTATGAATGCATAAATTTATCTACTGCGTTACATTTCACCTTCTCCATTCTATCCTTTTTCCCTTGTCTTTCTCTTCCTGTTATCCTCTCTATTCCATCTTTATCCAGTTCTTCCTCTACAAACATCCTTTCCACTAAGCATCTGCACTATTCCCTCACATCTTTATTTCCTTTCCATCCCTCTCCAGCACCCCTCACCAACCTTTCCTTTCCCTCCTCATTCATGTTTACTCCTTTACACTCCAATTCTTTGTTATCATTGTTTAGTATCAACTGTAAGAAGCTTATAACTATTTTCGTCTTTCGACCAGCCTTGCCTTGTTCTGCTTAGTTTTCCTTCATTTAATTCCATACTCACACACACACACACACACACACACACACACACACACACACACACACACACACACACACACACACACACACACACACCCACACCCACACACACACACACACACACACTCACACACACCCACACCCACACACACACACACACACACACACACACACACACTGGAGATAGGCAAATTTGACGTTAATTTTTATTTTATTTTATTTTTTCTAAGTGACTGATGTGATTAATATTCTTGTGTTGCTTGAATCCTAATATGAAGTATAATAGTTGGGTTATGAGTCTCAACATCCTTAAATATTATTAGTCCCGTTAAGTAATTCATTAAGTTTCTACTGAGAGGAGACTTCGAAGGAGTCATTTCTTTGTATCCACGTTTTTCCTCGTGAATCGTTCAGCAAAGAATATAATATTATATTGACTTGCTTTTATTTTGAATAAATTATTACATTACAATATTATGCAAGATGAGGATGCTGAAACTTTATTATGTGTTACAGGTTGAGAGGAATTGAAAAGTTTCAGAAAGATAGCACTAGTATGTATGTGCTATAAAAGATATTTGATTTTTGTGGAAGGAAATAAAAATGTGTCTGATATCAGGTTGGTTCACTATTTCTTTACACTGGTAGCGATGTTTAAACTTTCTTTATATTTTAATTCAAGGATTTGCTCGGATTTGTACGTTATAAAAAAAACACGAAGCATGTTTTTACTTCCTGCAATGTTTTTTGATCCCTTATTTTTTCTTGTCAATTTGATATGTATAGAATTAAAGTGAACCTTTACTCTCCAAAGCGCCTTTAAAAAGAAATACTTTCTGACAAATTTAAGTCTTACGCAGCGTTTACAAAAGTGTTTCTATAGGCAGCATATTTACTCATGATGGAGAGAAAGCATTGCAAGTCAAAGAACACCACCTTTTGGAACACTACCATAGTAAGGTAACTGGGGTTGTTTCGCCACAATCTGGTGTTTGATTTTAATCGTGTGTAGCATTGCATGTTGTATTGTAAAAAACCCAAAGTATTATAATATTGTTGACGGATAACTGTCTTTGTAGAAAAATCCGTATTGATTGCAAACTTATTTTGTTACATGTGTGCTGTCAGGTGTTAATGTACTGTGTACATCAATATGGTATGTGTAGGTACGTCAAGCACAGTCAACCTGTAGTCAGTCAATATACTCTATTTTTCAAGGAAACTACTTTACTATCGCAGGCTTTATATATAAAAGGGAAAAAAAGATAAGTTTTTAAAAGCCATAGTTTCAAAATATCCTCTCACTCACTCTCCATTAGCTTTATGTCTTTCACTTTCAATTTTCTCTCTGAACATTTTTGTTAGAGAGGTAAGCGAATATTGTTTTTTCCATCGCGATATCTTTTAACTGTGGTGGCCCTCGCGATCTTCTTCATTTTTTTCATCCGTTTTCTTATTCTTTTTTTTTGCAATTTTTCATCATTTTCGTATTCATCTATCTTATCTTGTCCTTTTTTTTTCCAAACCAGCACACAGGCTGCTCTTCAATTTATAAAACATTCATAATATTAACAATAGTTATATACCAAAGAAGGAATCATTTAATGTTTTCCATTATTACCTTATACTTGTAATAAATAGATTGACAGCTTATAATTATCTATACTATTTGTGACCCAGTGGCTCTACCAACCACACAAATGGATTACATGTTCGCCAAGTAGAATGTATGTATATTAAATATGTACTTATGGTAATATATAGGAAAGGAAACCGGTGTTGTGGATATACGTTGCTTTGTTACCCTAAAAATAAGGATTGTTATTCAGCCCTAATCCCAGTACCAAACACCGATGATCACAAGGGCCACGCACAGTGTTGTATGCCCAATTCTTACCCATCCTTACCATCAGTTGAAGAGAAGCAACCTTCAATAAGCAAGTTCCCGTGTCTGTTAGTAGTATCCAAAACTTTCAGACTCTTACAGGTTTTCAAGTATTTTTCACTAAATTTCGGATTGGAAACTGTGTTGCTACTTTGCCTCACGAAAGTTTTAGTGAAGTTAGGCTTTCTGGACCGCCTCCAATATATTTACTTTGACTCACAAGAGCCGCTTCCTCTGTGTTGGAAGAGTAGCGTCGAGGATTCTGGTCTGGCAAGAGATGTTATATAAAAAAAAAATAGTTGTAGTTGTACTAGTAGTAAAAGTAGTTGTAGTAGGAAAAGGAGGAAGAAGAGAAAGAAGAGGAAGAGGAAATATTGTTCCTACACTCTTCCATGTTTCACTAATTCAAAGTAAAGACCATAATATGAAGGGTATCGTGCTTGTCTTCCTTACAACAAAAGGCAAGACAGCTTGGTTGGATTGTGAGACTGAATTATACTAAGGAAGGCCAATGTCCAAGTAGGTATTCCTGCATATAGAATACATTTTCCTCAGAGGGAGTGGGAAAGAAGAGTGAAGCGTTTAATGAAAGAGAGTAAGAAAGAGAGACAGAGAGACATACAGATTAGTTGGGGAAAGGTAATTATAATATATATGGTGTAATGAAAATCATTACAAAACGTTCAAGTGTTAACACGTTACATTGAAATATACGACCCTCTCTAAATTTTAAATGTAATAATTTTAGGCAATAATATTACTTTACCGATAATTTGTCCGTCATTCTTTTTCCTGTACCACCTCACTACCTAACTTCCTCTCTTACCTTCCCTCTCTCTAAACGGAGAAAATATGAAAATATAGTACTTTTTTGTACTGTCGAGCCATGTTGTGTGTGTGTGTGTGTATGTATGTGTGTGTGTGTGTGTGTGTGTGTGTGTGTGTTTGTGTGTATGTGTGTATGGGTGTATGGGTGTGTATGTGTGTATGTGTGTGTGTGTGTGTGTGTGTGTGTGTGTGTGTATGTGTGTGTGTGTGTGTGTGTGTGTGTGTGTGTCTGTGTGTGTGTCTGTGTGTGTGTTTGTGTTCAATAGTTTCCAATATCTGCTTGCTCGATATTGTATTCTTTCTTTTCCATTCTTTTATTCGTTTTCCGACATACAGTCCAGAGCTACAGGATAAAGTGTCAAGTCAGTAATAACACAGTAAGCTCTCAATTGAAGGAGTCACGCCCTGCCACACTAGATATCTTTCCTGCCACACACTAAGACACCTTTCTCGCTATCCACGCATCACCCCATCCTGGACTCAGAAAAATAATATGTTCTGTCTTTCTTCAATACCCCAGTTGTTGTTTATCCAAGAACTCTTCCTGTATTTAAGTTCAATTCTGATGATTCTATTATTAGTCTTCTTGACGTGAAACTGAAACGAAGGCTTAGAGATGATAATTCCTTGTTTCAGGTTTCATATTATTTTACTCCAATTAGAAGAAAAAAATTGTAAGGAGGAAGAAAAAAATTGACTAGTGTTGTAGCTTTGAGGGACGTACGGAATGT
>JAPQNM010000043.1:19442774-19450274 GCA_029783475.1 Metacarcinus magister | reverse complement strand
GTCAGTTGTCTGTCTATCAAATGGAACGTTGTTTTTGTTGCTTTTTTTTTGTGTTACATGAGTTTTTGCTTTATAAGATTCATGAGTTTTCTTTTTTGTAATGCTTTGTTTTGTTTTTGTGCGTGTGTCTGTGTGTGTATGTGTGTGTGTGTGTGTGTGTGTGTGTGTGTGTGTGTGTGTGTGTGTGTGTGTGTGTGTGTGTGTGTGTGTGTGTGATTTTTCACGTTTGTCTACATTTTTTAAGATATTCAAACTAAATTTTAGATGCAATTTAGATAATGTTTCGGTGAAAAAAATACACTTATACGTAAACACACACACACACACACACACACACACACACACACACACACACACACACACACACACACACACACACACACACACACACACACACACAAGAAGGGAAAATCTCCTTACAACTTAAAACTAAATATAATGTCTCTCAACTCGTTCGCCCAACACCTTTATCCAATTAACATTCTCCTTCAGGTCACCTCAACATCACTACCTTGAACTCTTAACACAATGTAAAAGACGATTGGTATAAAGATAATAGAGATAAATTTGTTTTCCACCAAATATTGAAGCCATCAATGTTTGTTTTTTACTCGTACTAACTTTCCCTTTTTTTTCTTTTTTTCTTTATCAATTTCAGTGGAGGTAAGGAAAATTAATCCATATCTTGTACGTGACAGGTCCTTGATATTTTTGGTTGAGTATATTACACGAAGGTGATCGAGTGAAGGGTAGGCGGTGACAGGTGGTTTGAAGGTGTTACGTGGAGGTGGGTGTGAGTGACAGCTGTGATTGAAGACGTGTTTTCCGAAGATTGAATGTTAAAAGGAAGGTAAGAGGATAAGAAGGAGGATAAATATAAATCGGTGAAGGAAATATGATTTTCCAAAACTAACTTGAAAGGGATAATTTCTTTTTTGTGGGAAATTTTATCATGAAGAGCAGATGTTTTGTTGTGGGAAGGGAGAGCACAGGCGTGTGAAGTGACAGGTGGAAGGATGTGGATGGAAAAAATTACTGAAAATGTGAGTGAATATCAATACTTTTAAAAGAAAAAGAAAATAGAGCGTCATAAAGAGTGTGAAAATGTTTTGATAACTTTTTTTTTTAGTTATATGAGAAATATAAATGTTTCAAAATACACATTACATATCAGGTATTTAACTATACCTTGCCTTTTGCAGAAATATCTTCCTTCTACTGCATTGCTACACAGGTTATCCATTTGTAGAACCGAAAGAAAAACACATCCTATTTTTTTCGACGAACTCCAGAACAAAAATATATATAAAATCTTTGTACTCTAGGCATGCATGTAAAACTTATTTTCAGGCCGGCAGAAAATAGAATAAAAAAATATCCTCTTGTTAACCAATTTTAGGCAACGTGTATCAAAGGGAAGCTGCGAAAGTTTCCGGTGCGCCTTGCAGTGTGTGATAAAAGGTTAATTCGGGTTGTCTGGATCCAATTTTCACCTCTACTTGCACGTTGTTGTAATTTTTGTTCCTTTTTGTAGTCGATGTACACACCACTCTCTCCCTCCCTCCAAAAAATATAAATGAAAGAAAAGTAGTCTGTATCCCGTTGCTGGAATTTCTAAACTAAACTAATATAGATTAATAAATGAATAAATATACCTGACACAAAACCGAAAACCTCTTGAGTAATGCAGCTTCAAATATACACACACACACACACACACACACACACACACACACACACACACACACACACACACACACACACACACACACACACACACACACACACACACCTGTACCTTATAACTGTGATGCATCTCATTAGTCTTCCCCTAAAGGACGTGGACGCGGATGGAGACTCAACAAATATATTGCAATATTTTCCCCTAAATTTTAATGAAGCTTGTATCGATAATTCTGCATCCCCACCTTTATCCCCAACTCGTCCCCTCCACTTCGCCTTTTTTTCCTCCCTCACCCCCCCATCATACCCTCCCCACCCCTGTACCACCATTAGAAGAGGTATGAAGAATTGCACGGTCTTGCAATATTAATGAGACACCAATGCACCTTCAGACAAGACGGATGGGGGGAAGAACGAGGAGGAGGAGGAGGAGGAGGAGGAGGAGGAGGAGGAGGAGGAGGAGGAGGAGGAAGAGGAGGGAAAGGAGCAAGACGGAGGCTGGGACGGGGTTGGGGGATGGGGATTAGTCGGAGAAATTTCTGTTGTCGGGGAAATCTCATCTCCCAGGAATTATTGTTGGGGTTCCATGCTGCTGGGAGAGGAAACGTAATTGTGTGAGACTGGAAGGAAAAAAATTGTTTGTGGTTCACTTCAACGTGGTATAATATAACAAGGCAATTTCTTCTCTTTACTTCTTTGGTTGTTTTTGTTCACATAAGGACGATATTTGTGATGTAAAGGTAAATCCATATAAACAGTGTTACGCCTTTTTTCGCTCGCTCAGTCAATCAGGGAAGGGAAAGCCAAAGGAAAAATCACAACAACAAGCAGAAAACCCGAGTCTCATCAAGAAACAAGCACAACACAGGGACTCGCCCTACGACAGCGGTGAACGACCCTTGCTGTTGTTTTTGTAGTCATGCATTCTCTCTCTCTCTCTCTCTCTCTCTCTCTCTCTCTCTCTCTCTCTCTCTCTCTCTCTCTCTCTCTCTCTCTCTCTCTTTCTCTTTCTCGTTCTCTCTCTCTCTTTAATATTTTAACTTGCCAGCCAAATTCCATTAGAAAACACAAAAGAAACTGATTATGTCTCGTGAAGCGACTATACTTACCATTTTTCTTTCCTTCTCTACAATGCTACTATCGACATTTTGTTTCATATACACAATTCTTATATTTTTCTATATCTTTTTTTCATTAGCTTCTCCTGTACAGTCATATTTTCCATTGTTTTGCTTCTTAGTACTTACTGTAAAGTTACTCAAGATATTAAAAAGTCATGTTAAATGTTTAGTATTTGTTTAGGTTATGTTCTAAGTCTAGATAATGTTCGTGGAGCTCGTCATGCCAAGCTAGTGTTGACATGAAGCAAGAGAAGCGTCCACAAGTCACTCGGCTAAACTTTGCTCTTCATAGGAACGCCTCAGACTCTTAAAAGCGGGTCCAGAGCCTTATTCCAATGTTGGCTCGCATGCATCTTAAAGGAATTCATGTTAACCTTTTCTGCCTTGAACTGAAGCTGCTTCGATGTCACTTTGGGCACCGGAAGGATAGGGAAGTGGGTCCAATAACATGTCCTTTTTTCACATCTTGTTAAAGGCGAGAGCTCGTGGCCTTTGAACTGATGGATCTCGTCGAACTTCCGGGAGTTTGGTCTGATGCTGAAAGTTGCAAGGGTCGTTCTGGTCTTTGTGGCGTCAGGGAGACCGTGTAAGTGTAACTGATTGCTTGGCTCGGCGGTGGTCTGGACGGGAGCAGGGATGGAAGGGGTCGAGGCATGGGCGAGGCGTGGGCAGCACCGAAGCGCCAGGCTCGTGGGGATGGTGAGGGATTAATCGTGTTCATATTTGTTTTTCGCACCTTTTTCCGTGTGCGTCGGTGAGAGTAAAGGTTCTTTCGTTGATTTTATATACTTTTTGAGCCCAGATTTCATTTTTATTGCTAATAATGCTTTTTTATTATATGTGATGTTGGCTCATGTTTAGTATATTGTTGTGCACAGAAGGTGGGTTTTGGTAAGCCTTCACGGCATTTTTATATCACGTTCCATTTTTTTATTGCTCATGCCGCCCCTTCCCACCTGCCGGAAACTATACCCAAGGGGGAGAATATTAAGGAAAAGAGCCTTACATCCCTCCTGATCGTCATGCAGCTTTGTACAAAATCCCCCAGAACCCCACACGTGTCGGTTTCCCTGCCACTGCTGCGTTACTCCTCTCACATGGTAACACAAACCATCACTGACTGAAAGCTCGAACCCTCAAGTTTAAGTACAAAGACACCGTCATGAATGCAAACCCCAAGTGCCGTCGTGCTGTTCTTCCGTGTTCCTGCCTCGCCTCCATCTTTACAGCATGCAAAGGTCCTCTCTCTCAATGTACGACGTTATGCATTTCTACAGCCAAGCCATTAAATGTTAAATAACTCCATCAGCGTGTTTATGTGCTTAGGAACCTGACGCCAAAAGTTCCTACATTTTACAAACCCATACATACATCTGTTTTAATGGTGTCATGTGGAATTATTAGTTATGATATCATAGACGTAATGACAAAGAATTTATAGTCATCTATTATTAGATATAGAAGGCCGACGCTGCCTCGTCTAATTCCGGCTCAATAAAAGTATGAGATTAATCATTGTAACTCTACTTTGTACTTTATTCCAGTTCACTGACGCCACGCTCAGCCAATGCGTAAATATCAGACTCGCTCTTCAAATAAAATGAATAATTAAGAATGAAATTTGAAATGCTTCCGTAGACCATGTGTAAAGAAGAAAGAAATGATCCTATTAGTCATATTATTCTTTATTTCAGATTTAAGATACAGATGAAAAAATATGTAATTTAGATTTTTATTTTGTTTATCTACGTGGGATTATGTTTTTTTCTTTCACAATATAATTTCGTGTTCCCTGGCGGCGCGATCGTAAGTAGTGCCTCATGTAAGGCACGGTAAGCAGGGTGCCTCCTCACCCTAGCACACACCCCTACCCCCCCCCCCCTTCACCATCATCGCCGCCCCCTCTTTGATCCGATTTTAACAGCAGTTTTCGCTCTGTGAGACTGTGGAGGGGAGAATGTTAGGTCCCTGTCTCTCTGATCTTTATTTTTCGTGTTTTTTATCTCTAATATCTATCCGTCTGTCTCTCTGTCTGTTTGTCTGTCTGTCTGTCTCTCTGTCTGTTTGTCTTTCTGTCTGTCTGTCTGTCTGTCTCTCTGTCTGTATGTCTGTCTGTTTACTGTTCTGCCTGCTTAGATGTCTGTCTGTTGATTTGGAGTTAACTTTCATGTTATTATTTATTTGTAGTTGTCTGTTGATGTGCGTATTAATTCATCAACCTTCTCTCCCTTCTCTCTCTCTCTCTCTCTCTCTCTCTCTCTCTCTCTCTCTCTCTCTCTCTCTCTCTCTCTCTCTCTCTCTCTCTCTCTCTCTCTCTCTCTCTCTCTCTCTCTCTCTCTCTCTCTCTCTCTCTCTCTCTCTCTCTCTCTCTCTCTCTCTCTTTCAACACCAGCTGCACCATAACATCCCCCAGCATCCCACCCTCCCCCTCACCCTTCCGCCCCTTAATGGACTCTCTCTAGGAACAAAAAAAACAGCACCATGCGTGAAAGATCCTCCCAATGCCTCTCTTGTATTTTTTCACCCTCTTCCTCACCCCTTCACCCATCCATTTATCCCCACCTCTTCGTTTCTTCTTTGCCTCTTTCCCTCCTCTTCTTTACCTCCTCCGTTCCCTTCTCTCAAAGTGCAGAAAGGCCCCCTGGATATGTGTTTTTTTGTCCCCTCGGCGCCTCTTGGTGATGTCCTTCCCTCGCTTGCATACCCCACGTTACCCCGAGGCCAATACCCGCAAGGCTCTCCCGTTTATAGCGTAGTTCCCGGGTTTATGCTCTGGCTGGACGGGTGTGTCGCGCAACGAAGAGAGGAAGGCAGGGAGGAAAGGAAGAGAGAGAGAGAGAGAGAGAGAGAGAGAGAGAGAGAGAGAGAGAGAGAGAGAGAGAGAGAGAGAGAGTGAGAGAGTGAGAGTGGGTAGGTGTTCTTTTACACCACGAGTTTTGTTTTGACAATGAAACAAAGTGTGTGAGGTTTGTCGATGTGGGAAAGGGGACATGATTGAATTTTTATTTTATATATTTTTTTTTTTTTATTCAAATGTTTGTATGCTTTTGATGTTTTTATTATTTATTTTTATATTGTGTTTATTTTGTCTGTGGTGTCGTGTGATGCTGAATTAATGTTTATTTTATATATTTTTAATTTTTTTTTTTTTTTTTTAATAGTTTGGGGTGTGAACGGTGTAACCTTTTTTCACGCTATTAACACTTCATCTTCAAACAAAGAACAACAACAAATGGAAATCAGGAAATACACATCACACAGACTCACCCATTATTCCAATTACATGTCCATTTCATTACGCAGTGGAATCAATGTGTGTTGTGCTATAAACGTTTGTATTCACCTAAAACACGTCGTGGCTGCAAGAGTGGCAATGAACACGTTTTATTGTGGGAACAAGAATACACTACACCAAAAGTGGGTCAGGTCGGGAACAGCAGAGGTCACGGTTTGTGTGACCTGGTGTGTCTGCTGTCTAGTCTGGTTTGTGTTTGGTGGGGGGTGTGGGGGGTAAGAATGTGTGTTGAGGGTCACCACTTCCTGAGTTGTCATGGTGAGGGGAAGGGAGAGGGCTTAGGGGAGGAAAGATGGGAGACTCCAGCCAGGGGATTTGAGCCAAAATCGATGTTTGTCTCATATAAACTTTACTCCATGTTGACGTAAATCAGAATAACCCAGAGCATGATATCAGCCAACGCCCATCTTCTTACTCATCTTCCTTCGCCTCCTTCTCCTTCTCCTTCTCCTTCTACTTCTCCTTGCTCTCTTATTATCATTCTATCGTTCTCATCTCTTCCTCTCGCACCCTAACTCTTCCTCGTCCTCCTCCTCCTCCTCCTCCTCCTCCTCCTCCTCCTCCTCCTCCTCCTCCTCCTCCTCCTCCTCCTCCTCCTCCTCCTCCTCCTCCTCCTCCTCCTCCTTCTCTTTTTCCTCCTTCTCCTCTTCCTCTTCCTTTTCCTTTTCCCAAACCCTCTTCTTCCCTGCCTCCACCAACACTCTCTGCTTGGCCTCACTCTCGTCTGCTCCTTCAACACCCTAATCTTCACACCCTCACTCCCCAATTCTTTCCTCTGCGCGAGAATGTTGTCCACGTTCACACTCTGCTTTCTCAGGCACTCTTATACCTCGCTCTGCTTTCTCTTCCTTCACTGTCACCCTCTCCCTCATCTATTCCACCTCTGCCATAACTCTAACCTTCTCTTCAACCTTTCCTGTCTATTCCCTCACTCGCTGAACTTCTCTTTTCTCCTCTTCCTCTATTTCTTTCGTTTACTCTTCCTCCTCCTCATCCTTCATCATGCTCCTTCTCACTTTCTTTCCACTCTCCTCCTCCTCCTCCTCCTTCTCCTTCTTCTCCTCTGGACCCTCATTCTCTCTTGTACTTGCTCACCCTTAAAAATCCTTACTCTTTTTTTTTCATTCTTATGTCATGTCACTACCTCTTTAATATTTTCTACCCTCAGCTGCTTTACTTTGTACCACCTTTCTTTCCCCTAAGTCTTCTCCTTTCCTCCAGATTCTCTCCACTTCTTTCTTCTTTCTTTCTCTCTCTCGTACCCTCGCTATCGTCTTCTATTTGTAACTCAGCGGCCTTGTCTCAGTGAACTGCCGAGGAAGGGAAGGAGAGGTTGTCGTCGCCTCTAGTTGCCACAGAGGATGCAATTATACTCATTGTTAGCAGCCACGAGGCCCAGTT
>JAPQNM010000043.1:19432774-19437774 GCA_029783475.1 Metacarcinus magister | reverse complement strand
AGCGCATTTTAGAAGTGATATTTTAAAATTACAGATGAATAGTCAATATGGTATGCCTTTGTAGCAGAGATAATTGCATCACTAATAATACTGTTACTAATGATGAAATAGTAGTAGTAGTAGTAGTAGTAGTAGTAGTAGTAGTAGTAGTAGTAGTAGTAGTAGTAATAATATTGATAAAATGATAATAATGATAAAAACTGTAATGGAAATAATATAATAATGATAACAATACTAAAGGGTAAACAATTATGATCAAGGAAATTTTTCAAGTGGAGACATTAGGAAACTTTCCTCGGTTGTCACAAACTTTTTGAGGCCACAAAACTAGAATTATGAAGATTAACGACACGATTAACGACCTTTCCTACACTCTATCTCTTCCTCCTCCTCGTCCTCGTCCTCCTCTTCTCTTTCTCCCATTCTTAACCTACACCTTTCTATCGTATCACTAACAATTTTTCCCTTCCCTTCCTTGTTTACCATCCTCTGTATTTTATTTTTTTATCAACATTCCCTGGAAATATCAAATGAAGGCTCCTCCAGTTTAAGATTGCTAGTATAAAATCTGACGAAGAGGATTGATTACATTACCTTCCCATCTGTTGACATTCGTTCAGGTATTTCTCATCAACTTCAACTTTTTTTTTAATACCCATTTTTTTTCTTCGGTCTCTTTCAATCATCTTCGCCTCGTTCCATTTCCATTTGTCTACAGATTTGTTTGTTTTCTTCCTTATCTTCTATCCCCTTCTGTGAGCCTGATTTGGTGTGTGTGTGTGTGTGGGTGTGTGTGTGTGTGTGTGTGTGTGTGTGTGTGTGTGTGTGTGTGTGTGTGTGTGTGTGTGTGTGTGTGTGTGTGTGTGTGTGTGTCTCTCTCTCTCTCTCTCTCTCTCTCTCTCTCTCTCTCTCTCTCTCTCTCTCTCTCTCTCTCTCTCTCTCTCTCTCTCTCTCTCTCTCTCTCTCTCTCTCTCTCTCTCTCTCTCTCTCTCTCTCTCTCTCTCTCTCTCTCTCTCGTTCTCTCTCCCCCCTCGTCGTCGTCCTCACCCACATTCTTCTCTTCTTCTTCCTTCTTTCTCTCTTTCTTGGTACGTAAATTTATCTTCGCTTATCTTGCCGGCGTATCACCAGCATCCTTTGCTTCACTCGATATCCCTTTCTTGCTTTCTTTTCAGCTTGGATATTTTCTGTCCCACACCCAGTTTTTCTTCCTTTTCTTCTCCTCTTCCATCTCTTCTTTTTTTTCCTTTCTTGCTTACTTTTCACTTTGGATAGTTGTTTTCCCCTAACGGATAGTCCTCTTCTTTCTTTTCTTCTCCTCTTTCTTTTCTTTTTCCTTCTTTTCTTCCTCCTCTGCACCCTTGTCCTTCTCATTTGTCTGTATCCTTATCTTAGTCTTCTCTTCTCTGCTATTTCCTTCTCAGTTATATATTTCAACAGGCATTATTTTCTTCTTTCTCATTCTCCTCTCCCCTTCCCCCCACATATCTTTACTTATCCTACGTCTTCACTTCTTCTCTGTTCTCCCCAGAATTGTCTTAACTCCTCCTCCTCCTCCTCCTCCTATTCCTTCACCACATCTCATAGGAAAATTTAACCAACACATTACACAGTGACTACATTTCTTAGTAGCTGGTTAATGCAAGATAATGTATGGAGGGAGGGAGGGGTGTTTACTGAATGTGGGTTGACGTTACCCTAAGACTCCTTTATTCCCCTCTCTCCCGATCCCCCGAAAAAAGAAAGAGATTTGATAGAACAGTTCTTGATCAAAGGCTTCAGTTGACTATACAAAGAGGTAGGGGGTAAGTAGAATCACATGCCCCGAGAGTTACGTCAGTTTTGTTTATTTTGATTCGTGTTCGATTCTGTTGTTATATTTAATGTTTTTTTATGGTTATTCCAAACATTTTTTTCCTTTTTCAGTGCTATTTCAAGCATTTACAACGTTTTTTACAGTGTTGCAGCCAAGCTTTGTTCCAATGGAGTTGTTGCTACTAGTATTCTGCGTGTTTATTCTTTTTTTTCAAATGTTGTGTTGCATTGTGTGTTACGGTAATGACATCCTTTCATGCCTCACCGATACATTTCTTCTGTTTCCGTTTTTCCACACAACGTTGTATTCAAGTGGGTTCCGAAATGTTTATGTGAATTTCAAATGCGTTCTTGTCCATTGTCTTGGCCAATATATATATATACCTACATGCAAGAAGACATTTACCGAATTGGTTTATTTAATTTACGTACATAGTTGCTTAGTAATATAAAGAAAAAACTAATAGGAACATAAGACACATAATAATTATCACCCTTGGACGCTGCACAACATGGTATTATTGATTTTTCATTTTACTATTCAAAATTATTCAAGTGAGGAGTGTCATTCAGAGGATTATTTCTACGTCATTCAACCTTCCATTGGGTGTTTATACTTCAGATTTATGGTTTCTGTGTATGTATATCCGTTTCTCCTCCATATCACCTTGAAAGTGTATGATGTTGAATGTGTTGCCGTCAGCTTATTACGTTGCATTACTAACCTATGTCGCAGCTTCATTCCGTGTCTCCCATTGATAAGTTTGCTTGACGTGCCTTTGACTTTACCAACTTGTCAGGCAGCGAGGAACTTGTTTCCATTCCACTCGTATATCAAGTAACTTCTCGCCTCTTGTATTAACTGTTGCTCGTGGGGTTGTTGATTTTCAGTAAGTCTTCCTCGGGGAACCTCTGATCACTCGGGTGTTTCTATTAAAGTTTAAATTGACTTCATTTTATCGGAACTCTTTCTTGCCAATTTTGTGTGGCGCTTGAGTTTTCATTTATTTATTGCGTATTTATTGTGGTGTTGGTAATGCAGTGAAGTAAGGTGGACTGTCACCTGTCTGCCACTAAAATTTAATAAGAGACACGGTGTAGGAAAGTCAGTATGAGAGGCTCAAAGAAGCTCATAACCCCTAGTTTGAAGGAGAAATTCTGGCTCAGGGAAGAGTGTAGCTGCAGAGACATGAAAAATACATCATATTGCTATCGAAAAAACTGTGTTGCCAGACTAACTTAACTGTCGCACTCTGATGTTGAAAAAAATCAGTATTTGGCCAAGAATGACTATGAGAACCGTATAAAGTATCGTTTTATTGGTTTTATTGTATCACATAAGGATTGGTCTGCTTTAAGAACACTATACTTTGCAGGTAAATAGTTGACTTGATGTGTTTCAGAATTAAATAACGTAAGAATAACAATTTGGCCAACAGTACACATGCATTAGAAGTCGTATTATACAATAACTTAGAAAAAAGACTAATAATGTAACATCCCTAACATCCTCTATTCAACTAGTGTTCACGTAATTTTTTCTCCCAACCAAATACATTTTTTTCCCTCAGCCAAACAGATTCATATATACATTTAGAAAAAAAATATATAAAAAAGGGACAAAGTTAATCTTTATAATTCCTTTCAAAAGAGCTTATAATTCCCAAGAAAACATTAGTAAAAGAAGTGAACTAATGGTACAAAAAATAGCTATAAATCTTATTTGCTACGAACCCTCGCCGTCTATCCACCTGTGCGTGTGTTCGACAGGTGTGTGATGGAGGTATTCTAGGGGGAGGAAAACATTACCGCCTCTGTATAGTGGTGTATGGGGAGGGTTGATAGGGTGGAACGATGAAAGGTTGAAAGGTAGGCAGGGTGAAGGATTGGAAGGGTGGCAGGGTGGTAGGGACGCCGTGGAGTAGAGTGGAAGGGTGATAGGGTGACAAAGTGGAAGGTGAGGATAAGGAAGGTAAAGTGTAGTAAAGAAGAGAACATCAAAAGTTGCATTTTAATCTGTATTTGATTTTCAGCTTGTCCCTTCTCTCTCTCTCTCTCTCTCTCTCTCTCTCTCTCTCTCTCTCTCTCTCTCTCTCTCTCTCTCTCTCTCTCTCTCTCTCTCTCTCTCTCTCTCTCTCTCTCTCTCTCTCTCTCTCTCTCTCTTGTTTTACATGTGTTTGAATATCTTTGACCACACTGGATAGATTCACAGCTGATCAATTTTGTCCTCATTTCACAACTGCCTATGAACTGGGTATGACTCTAATTAGCTCTAATATACTCTAATGGAAATTCTTAACTAGCCAACCAAATAACGTCTCATAAGTACCTAATGAATGTTTGATTGGAATATATAAGGGCAATGATATGCGTGTTGTTAAGGGGATGAATGAGTGAAGGGAATTGCAGTTACGTATTAGATTATGTAAATAGATTATGTATTTTAAGATGGGAAGGTAAAGAGTTAGCTTGTAAATGTTGATGTTGTGGAAATACATGAGGTTCAAAGGATGCAGATCAATGTAAAGGATGTAAATATACGTGAAACAAAAGAAAGATTGTTGAAAAAAGTTGTTGATGTTGTTTGATAGACACTGTATTCAAGAGGAGCCATTATTATTTTTTTTTACCTAAGATACGATTATTAGAACGGAATGAAGGAATAACAACAACCTGTAACACTTATAAGGAAAACTATAAAAAAAAAAGGAAATTTAACGAATGAAAATAAAAGGGAAAACAAAGTGTGTAGTGCTGCTGAACGTCAATACAGAATAATAATCAAAACACTGATTGCTTTGAACACACGATGCGAAAAATATTAATAAAGAGACGAAACACTTTTAGAAATGTATGACGAATGACACGTGTCACCAAAATGCGCAAACGAAAACATAAAACGACTCGACTACAATTGCTGAAAACATTGAACTTTTATATATATATTTTTCCATTTGGCCATATGTGTTTATTTTTTTTTTCTCTATTATTTGTGTGTTTATTTATACAAGTTCTAGATTTCTGTTTCCTTGTCTGGTTGTCATCTATTGTGTGAGCTTACTACCACGACTCAAGGAATTTATGTTTCTTTTGCTAGTCTTGATCTATATATATTTTTCACCACATTCGATTTACTAACTTACTTCAATATTTCACTTCCTCTTTGTTCGCATAGATATATTAAT
>JAPQNM010000043.1:19422774-19430274 GCA_029783475.1 Metacarcinus magister | reverse complement strand
TCGCATCTGTTCTTCTCACTCTTAAAATCATTCCTCACTATGTACGTCTAGTATGATCACATTGAAGTAAATGGAATAAAACTGACAGTCTCACATATGACAGCCCTCCCCGAGTCCCTGTGAGGCGTTGAGGGCCGTGGGGACTCCAGGTACGAACTTCACAGGATGCCAAAAGTTGTGAGGGAAATGTCCTTTGACGGAGGAGTCGCAGTGGGTGACCTCAGACCCGCCTGTTGAGGGCTGTCAAGTTGGTCTCGTCACTGAATTTAGGTTCCAGCAATTCCATTCCCACTTCATTCACCTTCCTGACTTCCTCCATCTTTCCCTCATTTTCTTCCCACCACCACCACCTTTCCCTATCCACTCAGCTCCTTGAGTCGTCCTGCCTCGCTTCATGTCTCAATGATTGGTGTCCCGCCTCGTTCCACGTCTTCCCCTGAGTATTCTTAGCGTAGTGTAATTTTTTTTTTCTTCTCTTCGTTGGCCTGTATTGTAAAGTTTGTAGGTCTCGGTGGTGTGTTCAAAGCGAGTTTTATTCGTTTATCAAGTGGAAAGTTTTAGGTAAAGTCAACAGGTATCCTTGTGTGGTGTAAGAAGCTTTGAAATATTTGGTCCTGTTTTTTGTGGACACTAAAAAAGTGAAACTGTATTTTTTTGTTAACTTTTCCCTGTATTTCTAGTGGTCACAAATCCTCATTAAGGGATATCATAACTATTATGTGTTGGGTTATCAATAGAGAAGCTCAATTAACGTTAATTAGTCACTTAGTCACCGTTTATGAAAGGATCATGGTGGTGATGGAAGCTCAGAGTCCACCCACTCAATACCCTACTAAATAGTCCTTATTAGCCCTCGTTGTCAGGTGTTCTGAACGTCAGTGAAGGGAAACAAAAAATTAAATCACATATGCTTCCAAGTAGAGCAGGCACGTGTGTTTGGAGAGGTGCAAGAAAGGGTAAGAGGACGTGGTGAGGTGACCCACACTATACGGTCCTATAACATCTGTATCTATAGAGGGGATGTGACTCCTACAGTGGCTCGTCACCATAATGAGGTCGCGTGGAAGGGACGGACGACACTTCCTCCTTATCAGCAGACGCCGGCCGCTGCTGTGAAGTATGCACGTGCACGCCGCTAATGCTTTTCCATTACATAAATCATGGGTGTGTGTTAAGTTGCTGTCATTAATGCACGGCTAGAGCGCACTTTTAAAGCTCCAAGGTCATGTTACATTCACTTTGTCGTTCGTGTTATATGCATGACCATTAGCTGCCTTGCCGTGCCTCTACTTATTCATATGTCTTTATTACTTGTTTTGCTTGTTAAGTATAAATCACCTTTTATTCCAGGTAATCTATATTTATTCCTTCCTTTATATAAACGAGGGTATCATGCACACGTGTACCTCTCCCGTGCACATAAAACGTTTTAAAGTTGTGAAGAACGGCTACGTAGTGAAGTGGAAGGCTCCTGATATGTAATTAATAAAACACACACACACACACACACACACACACACACACACACACACACACACACACACACACACACACACACACACCGTGAACTATAATCCCTGAGTCACTTGTGTTCACATCAACTCTAGTAACACTCGTAGTCACCATCGCCCCCCGTCCAGCACACTCTGACCTGCTCTGTGCTGAGTCCCATCAACGCTGCCTCTCATCAAGCGCCTGCAATTTGCCTTCAATTCAAACACTTCAGGAAAACATGTCTTTTCTTTTTCGACAAGTCCTTCGTATCAAGTTCTTCCATATATTGTTTATTAATGTATTTGACCGTAAAATACGAGTTTATAATATTGTATTTTAATTTATAATTGTTGCATGATATAATGTATACATGGATACACATACACACACACACACACACACACACACACACACACACACACACACACATACACACACACATACACACACACATACACACACACACACACACACACACACACACACACACACACACACATAAACACACACACACACACACACACACACACACACACACACACACACACACACACACACACACACACACAAACACAAGCAAACAGACACACAAACACGCATAGGTTTGTGTGTTTTGTATATATGTGTGTGTGTGTGTGTGTGTGTGTGTGTGTGTGTGTGTGTGTGTGTGTGTGTGTGTGTGTGTGTGTGTGTGTGTGTGTGTATGTTTGTCATCGGGAGAGAGAAAAGAAAGAAAGAGAGAGAGAAGAGAATTTCTTTAATTTAAATACCTGGTGGGTCACACAAGACTCACGACACACTTTGATATCCTGGGAATGGTGACTCGCCTTCGTGCCCCACCGCTGGGGTCCTCAAGGGGAGGGAGGCTTCAAGGCCAATGTGTGGGATTCTTTAGGCTGAGATTTCCATGATTGATTGAAATTATTGAAAATTATTTTATCTTGATTTGCACCTGTCTTTTTATGGAAAAAGTTCATAAACCTTCTTAGTATAATTATTTAGTGTATATATATATATATATATATATATATATATATATATATATATATATATTTATTTATTTATTCATTTATTTAATTTTTTGATCTCGTGTTATTCTTAGTTTTCTTCACTAGAACCAAAAACAGTAATAAGACTCCCGCTTCGTGTATTTCGTTCTTACACACATTCACCACGGAGGAGGATCGTTTCCTCAAGGTTGTTGCATTGAAGTATTACCTTATGCATGATACGACTTCTTCAAGAACACAGACAAACAGAAGTAAAGCAAAAGGGAGGCTGTGGGTATCGGTACTTACTTTCCTTGCTGCTCCTCGCCTGGGTAAGGGACGTCGCGAGGATCCACACTTGCGCCAACACCACTAGTTTCATCATAGCTGGTCACAGGTATTTTCTCGGTCTACCAGGAATTGGGAAAGAGAAGCGGTCACGGAGGGAAGGGACGCAGAGAGAAGAGGAGAGAGGGAAAAGGGGGTTGGTCACTATCCACACTCAGTAGTCACGTAATCCACGTTTTTGAGCCATGCGTCTCGATCTTAGGTGAACTCAGAAGACGAAATGATGTTAGTGGAGAAAGACGAAACTCTCTCCATGGCCAAAGCCTCGTCCCTCTCGTCCTCTAGCCACTGCACAAGGTCACCAACACACTGTAATGAAGTCCGCACGGGTCACACAGAGGGAAGGAGGGAGGGTCGCGGCCGTCACACCCGCATGCCGACAGTAAAGGTAAAGAGAGGAAAGCCACTCGCCAACACCCTCTTCTTTAGACTTCCGGAGGGTGCTGAGAGTCACGCATCGTTAGGGAAGATCATCCCTTTGAAAAACACCCCATCATTAGCGGCAACTTCGAGGAGAGGAGGAAGAGGACGCCCAACCTCGAACACGGTTGTAAGGGTGAGGTGAGGAGCGCGGAGAGGAGGGAGAGCCGGCTGCTGGGGAAGTGGTGGTGAAGATAGTGAGTAGCGGCAGACGGTGGGAGCGACGGGACGGTGTTTGCACGCCACCAGTCAGAGTGGAACTGAACCGGGAGGCTGCATCACTCCCCTTCCAGCGCTCTCTCTCTCTCTCTCTCTCTCTCTCTCTCTCTCTCTCTCTCTCTCTCTCTCTCTCTCTCTCTCGCTCTCGCTCTCGCTCTCTCTCTCGCTCTCTCTCTCTCTCTCTCTCTCTCTCTCTCTCTCTCTCTCTCTCTCTCTCTCCTCTCTCTCTCTCTCTCTCTCTCTCTCTCTCTCTCTCTCTCTCTCTCTCTCTCTCTCTCTCTCTCTCTCTCTCTCTCTCTCTCTCTCTCTCTCTCTCTCTCTCTCTCTCTCTCTCTCTCTCTCTCTCTCTCTCTCTCTCTCTCTCTCTTTTTCCTTGCGGATTTCTCTCTATGTGTCTGTCTGCATGTCTATCTGCCTCGGGTCTGTATGTCTGTGCGTCTGTCCGTCCGTCTGTCTGTCTGTCTGTCTCTCTGTCTCCTCTTTCATCTATACAATAATCTACCTTAACAGTTTATACTTTACTTGATTGACGATCCCTTTAAGTTGTTTTTGTTCTAACGCATGCGAGTTCAAATCTAGGAAATACGACTTCGACTATGAAAAAAAAAACATATACAACTTGGTTTTATAATGTTATGTGAAGGCAATTAGCGAGTGTTATTATGTTGTTTAGCGAGGCTTAGCATTCTGTTCTCGTCTCTTTTGCCTGGAAATATCACTAGCAGCGCGCCACTCCAACCATATGGCGGTCGTGGTGATGAATAGATGTTTTCCCGCAAGCGAGGAGTGGAAGAGGAAGAGGAAGGTGACAAGATAAGGGTCGTCCAAAGGGCCTTAGAGTGTGATGGAAGCGCATGCCGTCACTACCACCATTACCACCCATCACTCCCTTTCATGCTGTCCTTACTCATTCCGCTCGGATTATCAGTGCCAACCATACCAGCGCCATTCTCACTGCCTCCAATTGAATCCAGTCCTGCGTCTCTTGTTCTCTCTACCCACTCAGTTAGAATTATACGTGGATGAATGATATCGTTTTATCTGTATGCTGTTACTCTTCGTATTCTATTTGCTGTTTACTCTCACAACCTATTCATCATCTGTTGATACTAATGCTGCACCATCTTGATTTTTGTTTTGTTCTTCTCTCATTGTGTTTAGTGATGCCAGATCATGTCACTATCATTATCACTTTCATGAGGTCGAAACATGTTCAATCGCTCGTTAAGGAGTTATTTCTGACATACTGCTTCCTTACTTGGTGTTTATGTGTTCATCTTGTTTTAATTAAGTGCATCAAGAAGAACGTTAGTAATAGTAGTAGTAGTAATAATAGTAGCAGTAGTGGTAGTAATAGTAGTAATAGTAGTAGTAGTAATAGTAGTAATAGTAGTAGTAGTAGTAGTAGTAGTAGTAGCAGTAGCAGTAGTAGTGATAGTAGTAAAAGTTTTTGTCATTGTCATTGTTTTAGAAGTAGTAGTAGTAGTATTAAGTGTAGTGGTAGCAGAGGAAGCGTTAATATACTATAGCATCAAGTGAAGTAGGTCCTTCAAAGTGTCGAATATTTATCACCAATCGCTCCTTAACCAACAACATTCAATAGTATGATAACAGAAGCGACTTATCGTTCAGGTACACATACATAAATACAAATATGCACACCAAATTATAGAACACAGGCGAAAATCTACGCAAACTCAATGCCTGAGTTTGATAATACAATTTCAGTATTTATCGTTCATCACGTGGAGCAGTGTGACCAGCAAGTAAGGGAACCAGATGATCCCTTGTATCCTGGAGTGAGAGCAGGGATGAAGGGAGATGGAGGAGGAAAAAGGAGGGGAAGGAAGGGGAACTGCGCGTGAGGGGAGGATGGCAGGGAAAAGACAGGTGGAAAGGAAGGTGAGGTGAGGTGTGAGCGCAGCCTCTTTGCTCTTTGTAACATCTGCTACCTGGCTGCCTTCCCTTCCAAGCCCTTTACTCCCTTAAGCTAAGTAATGACGGCTTCCAACGTAGCGAAGAGGAATTACTATCTGAAATAGCAGGCAGGATTTAGATGAAAGTGATGCATCATAAGCTATATCAATACATACAGTGCTGCAGATGCCTCGAGAGAAATCGTAATTCGTTAACGTAAACTGGATATTCATCGACTTCAAACAAGCTTTCCACTTGGTAACTCGGACGGAAAGGAATGCATGAAACTGGCACTGAAGAGAGGAGGATCTGAGTGTAAAATCGTGAACCTAATAGAGTATATTTCAGTGCTGAAGTGGCTGTACAAAGAGAAAATATACCAAGAGGCAATTCCAAACCAGAAGAGGGATAACTCAAGGCTGGCAGCTTTCACCCCATGTTTTGCAACTCTATACGGAAGCCATGTTGAGTGGTGCGTTGAATGACCTGGAATCGTCTGTTAGTGAAGCTGAAAATAAACTAATAGATCTAAGAGACGAGGATGATAACTTGGTTTTGGCAGATGCACGATAAAAAAGAAGCAGGAAAAGAGAACTGGAGAAGAGGATGATGACTTAAGATGAATATGAAATCTTTACGTTATACATCAATAGACGAATACCATGAACATTTGAAAAGGTTGGTGGAATGCGAGGTGTACAGGTAGAAACAATTTAACCAGTTCACAGTCTAGTGCAGCAACCACAACGTATTACAAAATCTCGTCCTTACGTGAAATTGGACTTTGAAATAAAAACATTACAGTAAGTTGTATGAGAAAATAAAAAAAATACGATTGACAGAGTTAGAAATTAAAAACTGAAATAAACTGAAAAAAATAATGGTAATTTTACAGCAAAAATAGAATAGACAATGTGACGCAAAACACTTTAAAAAAAATCAACGAGGAGGAGATTAACAAGAATATTACTGGAAGCGTTGAACAGCCAAACCTAAACTAAATCACAGGGAGTTTGAGACACGACAAGAATTCTACAACCAATTAGAAAATGCAGATACCATGAAGAACAGTGAACTCAAATAGTAGATGATGCCCAGAAGCTCCTCACACCACTATCTATACTGTTTTATAACCCTTTTAAATGACGCAGAGATATGATGTACAACTGAATCTTTTGCATTAGTGACTTGCTTGTTGAAGGATGGATGAATACAGATGACGTGGATATTATATGATGAGGAGGATTGATTTGATCTAATTCTCGTTATGAAGGGGAATAGTGTGTGTGTGTGTGTGTGTGTGTGTGTGTGTGTGTGTGTGTATGTGTGTGTGTGTGTGTGTGTGTGTGTGTGTGTGTGTGTGTGTGTGTATGTGTTTAACTAGCTGATAAAGCGGAGAGTAAAGAAGAGAAAGAGAAAAAAAAAAGAGCTGGAAAACTTTTACTGTGAGGACAAACACGTCTTCAGGAGAATGTTTGCACTGCTGGAACAACACAGTCACGGCAACCTTCACCTCACTAACGTAAAGTCTTGGACGCTGAGAGGACGTGATACTCCTATGAAGTAATGAGATATAACAACAAATAGTGTATATATTTCCTCCACCTGACAGAGTACAAGACCGTGATGTACTTATACTGATTGTGGCAAGTTCTTCTGTCTAGTTGATGGCGTTTCACACAATATCTAGTACAACTTATCTATTCTTTGGATGTTCTGGTACTCTTTTTCTCTCTCTCTCTCTCTCTCTCTCTCTCTCTCTCTCTCTCTCTCTCTCTCTCTCTCTCTCTCTCTCTCTCTCTCTCTCTCTCTCTCTCTCTCTCTCTCTCTCTCTCTCTCTCTCTCTCTCTCTCTCTCTCTCTCTCTCTCAAGTGTGTGCACCATGATTATAATATTGCACAACCGTAACTTGAGCTATTAATAATCTCTACAATATCAATGTTGAAAAAAAAAGTTTTATATTGTTATACTGAACGATATATGAAGCTTCATTTCATTAATACTCGTCTCGTGTTTCAATACTAATTGTTGAGTGCAAGTAACGTAGTGAATTCAATATTTTTCCAGCATATGGTCGACTCATTCAGTTGCCTTTCATTAATCAAATAAAAAC
>JAPQNM010000043.1:19412774-19417774 GCA_029783475.1 Metacarcinus magister | reverse complement strand
TTACTTTACTATTTTAATGTTTTCTGAAACTTCACATATTTTGAACTCCAAACTACACATCCTTTTCTCACCTTCTCGATGCTTAGGGTTATGTTATGCAACGCTTCCTGAAAACTATCTCTTATCCTTACTCTTCGTCTTCCCTTACTCTATCTTCATTCTATCTTTCTTTTTCATTCTTTCCGCGTTTACAAACCTACTTCAACATTCTCTGATCAATCAATCTCTCTCTCTCTCTCTCTCTCTCTCTCTCTCTCTCTCTCTCTCTCTCTCTCTCTCTCTCTCTCTCTCTCTCTCTCTCTCTCTCTCTCTCTCTCTCTCTCTCTCTCTCTCTCCTCTCCTCTCTCTCTCTCTCTCTCTCTCTCTCCTCTCTCTCTCTCTCTCTCTCCTCTCCTCTCTCCTCTCCTCACTCCTCTCTCTCATCTCTCTCTCCTCTCTCTCTCTCTCTCTCTCTCTCTCTCTCTCTCTCTCTCTCTCTCTCTCTCTCTCTCTCTCTCTCTCTCTCTCTCTCTCTCTCTCTCTCTCCAAGGAACGATGCCAATTTTCCAGGGAACTACGCCAGTTTTCGCATCTCCATCATTCCTCACTGTCGCAAAACACCTCACTCCACTGTCTGGTCTGAATCACATCATTTTCTCCGCATCTACGCTCGCCGTCAGTCTCGCATTGAACGCTTCGTAATCATGAATGAAAAGCCAATGCACAATCTTTTCCACTATTACGATGCTTGTTTTTGCAATTTTTACCTAAACCTTACTTCATTTTGCGAGCCTTTGTATAGTGTGAAGGAATTTAAAGGTATGAAAGCACCGAATTTTATATTATATATATTTTTTTTTATCTTTTGAATATGTAAAGGTGAATTAGGCATTGAGTCAGGGATGCTCCAGGTTTCTGGGCTCCTTTTAACCCTTCCTTAACCTACGCTGTTCCTCTTCTAATTTATCATTCATTCATTCGATGACTCAATTACTTTCCTCCCAAATAGCTTTCCTGGTATTTTAAGCAGACTTTTTGTGTTGTATTTAATAGTCTTTGTTTATGTTATTTATCCTTACAGAGTAACACAGTACATGGTTTTTGTCAGTCGTTGTGTACCTAGCCATGGTACTAATGGTCGTGTAGTTTAGATTATCTCATCAACAAAGTCATTAAACTCTCAATTTCTTTTTGGCTCAACTCAAATAATGTAATTTCATCCATTTCCACTCACTTTCCACGCTACATTTTATTGACAATTTTCAGTATGTTGCTTTCTTCTTATCAATAATCGTATATATCTCAACTTTCACACTCTTTAACTTCTCTACCTCTACTCAGACAGTCTCTTGCCCTAAACCATATAATCACTTGTATGCTAAACCATCTATGACACTTAAGTTTTATTTCTTATACCGTGCTCATTTATTCTTTTTCTATAAGGACAAACTCTTCTTTCCTCTTAAATTTTATGGATATGTCCCCTTCCTCGCCTCTCATCATGGCTCACTTCCTCTTCACTTTACCAGTCTCATCCTAACACCTCCTCCTTCTCCTACTCCTCCTCTTCTTCTTCTTCTTCCTCCTTTTCCTCCTCTTCCTCCTCTTCCTCGTCCTCCTCATTCGTCCGCAAATAACGGCCGTATTTTTATTTCCTCACTGACTAACTGTTTCACTTTATTATCTTTACATTTCTTCGCTCTTCTCCTTCCACCACCTGCCTATCAACCTCATTCTACACATTTTATTTTTATATATTTATTTCATCACTTCAAAAATTATTTGTTCTTTTTTGTCCTTCCACCACCTTTCTTCATGCCACTTAAAGGAATATTGGAGAAACGTAAATGTGTCTGTTTGCCTATCTATTCACCTGTCTGTGTCTGTCTGTCTATTTGTGCATCTGTCGTCCTGATTGGTTGGATTCCTCACAAATGCTAGAATGCTCGGAATACAAGTTCAAGTTCTATCAAACTCGTTTACTGATTGCTTTGTTTAGTGAAAGTCTTGCTGCTTTCACTCTACTCACACTGCCACACTTGCACCTCTATATCAGATAATTTTGGTTTGCTCTCTCAATAAGGCTTCTGAATCAACTGTCCATTCCATGTGATAAGAACATTCATTTTGTGTTGACTCCAGATTGATTAATGTCATATAACTGAAAGGAGTAACGTTGCACCCACCAACATATACGTGAAAGTGAGGTGCTCTGAGATGCCTCCAGATGACAGCACCTTCAATATAGTTCCCGGTGAGAGACGAATGAGAAATTGAAGCACAGAATATAATCTTCATACTAAGTGAATTATATCAAAGGTGGAATTAAAGAGGTTACGTTTTTCATTCCGTCGGTTAGGGTTTAGCACACCATCGTTCCTCGTCTCTTGCAGCCACTCGTTGTGATGTCTAACCGGTAACGTCATCGTGGTGAGGTGATCAATAGTGTCATTATAAGTGAGAGAGTGATAATTGCTCTCACTTTAATGGGATTTTCGTGCTTATGGTGTCATCAGACTATTCCGTACGCGCACACACACACACACACACACACACACACACACACACACACACACACACACACACACACACACACACACACACACACACACACACACACACACGGATTCAGTCATGTGTTGCGGGTTCGTTACAAAATGCACGGTTGTGTTACGGAAGCCTTTGTGTTCCGATGATCATCAGATTAACGATGTGTTTTGTGTGTGTGTGTAGGTATGTGTATGTGTGCGTGGGTGTGGGTGTGTGTTTGTGTACGTGTGTGTGTGTGTGTGTGTGTGTGGTGTGTGTGTGTGTGTGTGTGTGCGTGTGTGTGTGTGTGTGTGTGTGTGTGTGTGTGTGTGTGCGTGTGTGTGTGCGTGTGTTGTGTGTGTGTGTGTGTGTGTGTGTGTGTGTGTGCGTGTGTGTGTGTGTGTGTGTGTGTGTGTGTGTGTGTGTGTGTGTGTGTGTGTGTGTGTGTGTGTGTGTGTGTTAGGGATTCACACTTTTTTATTCTTATTTATTGATATTCTTTATAATACAAATAATCATAACAAAACACTAGCTAAGATGAAGCCTGCGAGTGATACCATAACATTATATATATATATATATATATATATATATATATATATATATATATATATATATATATATATATATATACGCTTTTGTATATATGTGTCAGCGAGGATGCGCACGTCTAGGTAAGGTAAGGTAAGGTTAGGTAAAGGATATTAAGCCCATCTCAGCCTCTCTGTCGTTTGGGAAGGTTTTAATCTCTGCTCTAAATTTCCTTCATCCCTGAGTAATAACGTTAATGCGTTGGGGCGTATTGAAAAGAGACGATGCTAAGAGGGCGGGAGGGGAAAAAGACGAGGGAAACGGCTTTAAAATATTATCCGTGCTTTTTACCACAAACTGATCGTGGTAATTTAGATTAAAGTCAAGATTGAAGTGTTCCCTGAAGGTCTTGCTCGAGTGGCCTTAAAAACTGGCCTTGGGGAGGATCAATGTGAGTCAGTCTTGGAAAGTCTCCCTAAGTGGCCTTCTGTTAATCAACTGATGAGGAATTGGCCGTGGAGAGAGAGAGAGAGAGAGAGAGAGAGAGAGAGAGAGAGAGAGAGAGAGAGAGAGAGAGAGAGAGAGAGAGAGAGAGAGAGAGAGAGAGAGAGAGAGAGGGAGAGAGAGAAATAGAGAGAGTCATATTGTAAAGTTCAGTGTCGCATTTGTTCCTCCGAGAAATTGATGGTTGTGATAAGTTAGGAAACAAATTTTCTCGGTCTAAATATATTGTGGTTGCTGAGAGCTTTTGCGGAAGAGATCTTAAAAAATGACGATTGAATTTTCTTGAGATGTTTTTTTTTTTCCTGCGTCAATAGTCACTACACTGTATATTTTAGTGGATAGCATAGTGATATATGGATTAGATGCGTTTTATTTGTTCATCTACTGCACTAAGGTAACGAATAGGCAACCTTCCACTCGTGAATTAAAGATTGAGAGAAAGAAGTTTTAGTACCCTGATTTGATTTAATTTTGAAAGGTACTCTGACATTACATTACGTTTGGGAAAAAGGAGAAAACTTTTATTAACAAGATTATTTACTGTCTTGCACACACACACACACACACACACACACACACACACACACACACACACACACACACACACACACACACACACACACACACACACACACACACACACACACACACACACATACAGTATGTGTATTTAAAACAATTTCCCGACGAAAAACAAACAAAACAATATATTGTGTTTTTTTGTTACATACATTTTTACCTAACCATTCATCTGTCATCTCCTGGTAATCCTTCCCTTCCTCCATCTAGCTTCTATTCTTCTTCACATTACATTACCCTCCGTGTCTCCTCTGTCTTGAGCTATCATTGAAGTTCTCACACCTCATCTCACTCAGGCTGTCTCTCATATCCTCCCTCATCGTCGTCTTCATTGCCACTTTCTCCTCAATCTTTAGCACTCTGCCCCTTTTATCAAATGCCGAAGCCCTGCCCATGCTAGCGAGGTGAGGAATAACAAAAATGAGACCATGGTAAAAATGACTTCTTAACGTTGAAAGGACTTACAATTTTAATGAAGAATGAAAAAGGAGAAAAACAAAAGGTTATATAAGGTATTATAAAGCTTAAAACACATTTTTTCAGTATTAACAAGGATATTATAAGACACAAAAATAGGGATTTCTTGTCACTAGAAAAAGAAAAAAAACATATCATATAGTAAAGAAACAGAATAGAACAAATGAAACTGGATTTGGGTGAAGACTTTCATTACCAGAATCAAAAAGTTGAGATGATAGACTAATGGATTGCTTTGTGTAGCCGTGTGTTGGATCTTTGTTCTTTAGTAATAACCAAAAACTTGCATTGAATTCATTATGTATATAATTTGCCTTTATTTTTTTGAGTGAAAATTATCGTAATGTAGAAGTTGTAAAGTATATGTTTGCGCGCGCGCGCGTGTGTGTGTGTGTGTGTGT
>JAPQNM010000043.1:19405274-19407774 GCA_029783475.1 Metacarcinus magister | reverse complement strand
GGAATCAGAACTGGAATCCTTTTGCCTCTCAGACAGAACAAGCAAGGAAGGGAGAGTAAGAAAACAAAAGACGGTTTATGTTTTGCCTTGCAGGGGATCCATGTCAACAGGAATTTTGTGGAAAGTGTTACCATTGCAGTGACTTCTATAACAAGGAGATGGAAGGAATTGGCAACAGTGTACGCTTCTTCAACCTGGGTGTGGAGGAGAGTTTTGGGGTGAGGGAAGACAGACAGTGTGATAATGATGTATGTTGGTTTTGTGTGTGTGAGAGAGAGAGAAAGAGAGAGAGAGAGAGAGAGAGAGAGAGAGAGAGAGAGAGAGAGAGAGAGAGAGAGAGAGAGAGAGAGAGAGAGAGAGAGAGAGAGAGAGACAGAGAGAGAGAGAGAGAGAGAGAGAGAGAGAGAGAGAGAGAGAGAGAGAGAGAAGCAACTGCGACGCAAAAACAATGAATCATAATGTAACAATCAAAATACAGACACACACACACACACACACACACACACACACACACACACACACACACACACACACACACACACACACACACACACACACACACACACACACACTCCCACCCTCACCACACTGACTAAAATAAAATGAATGAAATACCTCAATCCACCACAACTTTCCATGGATTCTCACGGACGTCAAGCCACGCCGCTCTGGCAAGCCGTTTCCCCCAACAATCCGAGGACAAAAACGGCTGACATTCTCTGAGCATCAACGGGCCACATGACGGATGGTCGGTGCGCGAGGGAGCCGAGGAGGAAGGGCAAGAGACGGCAGGGAGATGGGAAGCTAGAGACGGATGGGAGGGGAGAAGGGAAGAAGGGACAGAAAAAAGTTAAAAGACATACATGGAAGATGGGAGATGGAAGTTTGAAGAGAGAGAGAGAAGAGAGGAGAGGTGTTGAAGACTAAAAGAGAGAGATAACAGGGAAGGTGAGCAAGGGTTTAGGGAGAGGGAAAAGGGGAGATATAGAGGGTAACGAAACAAAAAAAATATTACGAAGACGAGGGGAAGCAATACATGGAGGTTAGAGTGTAGAGAATGTAGGACAAAGAGAAAGAGGTAAAGGGCGAGGAACAGAGAAAATGGAGGTTGTAGGTCAAGGAGAAAAAGAGTGAAGGAAGTCTGTAGGGAGGCTGAGAATGGGTTAGGAGGTAAAATAGAAAACTGAAGGATTTTTGTCATTTATTTCGAGTCGTAAATGTTGTTTATTGTTGTAGATTGAGATGTATGTGGTTGTGAGGTTGTTGGAGGGTAGTGAGACGTGTGTGGAGGGGAGAAAAAGCAGTGGAGAGAGAGAGAGAGAGAGAGAGAGAGAGAGAGAGAGAGAGAGAGAGAGAGAGAGAGAGAGAGAGAGAGAGAGAGAGAGAGAAACACTGCAGAGAAAAAGTGCGATTAAGAACATTAATAAACCATGAAAGTTTAAACGAATAAGAAGACAACGACTTGGAAACAAAAATATAAGAAGATAAAGGATATGGAAAGAAATTGAAGCCAGCCAGGCAGTGTAAGGGAAACGCATCACAAATCATACATTTTTAACAAATCTAATATTATCTATTATTTAAACTTTCCAATTGGTATTAAAGTAATCAGTAATATTCATACCCTTGTCCCATCAATTAGGCTTCACAGAGCAAGGAAAAATGTGTTAGGTGTATGTAAATGTATTAAATTTACTAGATACTAATAATTAACTAGATAGAAGGTCAAACTACGCTCTGCTTCACCTTAACCCACTGTTACCAAGTCATTTCTTACGCAGGTGGACCACAAGAACAATCGGTGCTACAAATATATGTACCATTTGTAAAGGCTTTCGGTAGGAATAATGAGTAACATATTTTTTTCAACTGTATAACTGATTTTTTTCAGAATTTCTCTTATCAACTTATTTTTTCTCCTTAATGTATATATTTTTTTCTATAAAGTCATGTAATTATTTCACTAAAGAAAAAATCAAACAGTATAGCATAAAAAAAAACTAGCATACGTCTGTGTATTGCTTGGTGCCTCGAGGTGGTGGTTCTTTAGGAGTCATTGGCGTCACGTGAAACAGAAAAACTATGAAACCACTACAGAATCAACGTCAACAAATACAACAAAAGAAACAAACAAACAAACAAAAACAAAGCACTCAATACAAAGAAAGGACAGTAATGCGTCACACAGTACACGCTGGAGATACCAACTGTACTCAACGTGGAACTCAAAGAAGCTTACACGATTATAGAGAAAAAGGGAAAAAACCTAGTGACAAATCTTTTCTTATCGCTTGACTTACTGAGGAAACCACGACGAAGTTTGTAACCATTTTTTTATTTCTACTCCAGTTCGTGTACCTCCTTTCTTAATTTCGGTTGTGATATGGACACTGGCATCCCCGACACAGTGCAAGCAAGGCCAGTGTAGAGTGGAGAGCGAGGGTGCACTCAAAATAACCTGTCACAAGCTAAGTATTGTAACAAAGTATCGTAGTCAAAT
>JAPQNM010000043.1:19382774-19392774 GCA_029783475.1 Metacarcinus magister | reverse complement strand
TTAATATAGTTCTTATAAATAGGATTTGTTCACCATTTTGCATTTACGTAACAGAAAAATAGGCGGATATCATTTGAAGATATCATTAAGTGTATTCCATATTGTTGCTCCTCGATATGTAAGACTCCATTGTGCATGAGAGATTCTACTTTCGAAAATATTCATGTTTGTATGGAATATCTGAGTGTGTGTGTGTGTGTGTGTGTGTGTGTGTGTTATTCACAATGCTCTGGTCTGGAGGATCACGCGTTGGACTCGTGATCATCAGTCCTTACCCTCCCCGAAGAAGCTTAGAGCTCAAAGAGACGGATCTATGTCTGCGACATCTCACACATCACACCTCCCCATCCGCTTGCTGAAGGGGGACAGTAACCATGTCCTGGCAGTGAAAAATCCGTATTGATCTGAGCGGGATTCGAACCTACGCCTTCCCGGTTGCCAGGCGAGGGCGTTAACCACTAATCCACGGGAACGGGTCAGTGATGTGTGTGTATGTATGTGTGTATATTATTCTATTGTTTTTTGCATCTCTTGCTTGGTTCATTGAACGCTAACTCTTTTCAGAACTAGGACGGCTTTGTTGGATTCCCGTGACCTGTTTCTGTATGTAATGACTGTTGCTTATTCCCTTCAATTTAATGATGGTAAATAAAGGACAGTGTCTAAAAAAATTTTAAAAAATAAATAAATAAAATTTATGATATATATATATATATATATGTATATATGTATATATATATATATATATATATATATATATATATATATATATATATATATATATATATATATATATGTATATATGTATATATATATATATATATATATATATATATATATATATATATATATATATATATATATATATATATATATACACACACACACATATATGCACATATTAAAAGTCCAAAAAATAATCTAATATTCTAGTTAAAGAAAATACATACCCGCTGAGTACCTTCATAAAGTCAGGAGAGAAAGTTATCATAATTTCAAACCAGCGTAATATCGTTGTGAGGGAACTTGAGAATGTCGCTGACTTGACAAAGAGTTTCTTGGCAGCACAAAAATAACCTTTATAATTGCCATGGCCGTGCACGAACCACGTTGATTTTCCTTCGATGAACGAGTAAGAATAGTGCTCGGGGCTCTTACCCTCCACAAAACTTACTACCCAACGGTCTTTTGCAGATCTTTGTTGGAGCGTCTAATGGCCTTCTTAAATGCTCAACTTTGCTCCATCCTCCTCCCTGTAATTGCCACTTACCTCGGCAAGGCTCGGCTCTCCATGCCATCGTACTAAGCTCCCACCCCGAGGCAGCCTCCTTCCCCGGCGGGAGTTCGTGAGGTCTTGTTCAGGGCTGCTGCATCTTATTATTACCCGCCTTTCGTTTTCTTTTTGTTACTTAAATGAGTTCTCTGGTTTTCCTGTTTTCTCTTCTAGCAAGATTCGTTTGTGGGTGTGTAAGTGTGTGTGTGTGTGTGTGTGTGTGTGTGTGTGTGTGTGTGTGTGTGTGTGTGTGTGTGTGTGTGTGTGTGTGTGTGGTCTATATATATATATATATATATATATATATATATATATATATATATGTATATATATATATATATAAATATATATATATATATATATATATATATATATATATATATATATATATATATATATATATATACATATAATCAAAAGCAAAGAGTATTGGAAATGCATATTTGGTCTTGAAAACCATCTCAGTTTGTGACAAAGCATCTTAAGAGTTGTTGACAAATACAAGGATTTTTTTTATTTGTGGAACGACAGTATCCTTGCAATAATTACTGAGTCACCACACGTTTTGAGATGACCTATTCTTCGTCTCCTTACCTGGTGATGCCTTGAGTCTATACCACACAGGTGTTGGCAGCCTTCAATGATGTACAACACTCGTATTAAGGCTGCGTTTAGAGGAGCAGGAAAGAAAAATGCTTCGATATAATATTTTGAAAACATAGTATTGCCTGTCATCTGTCACCATACACACTTTCCTTGATGCCAGACAACATAACAGTCGTTGGTGGGGGACACCTTAATGGGCTAAACAACACACTCCTGCCAACGAACTTTGAATATTATACCCCTAGTGAAAGTTTTTTTCTCATAATGATCAACAAATCTGAATATTTCTTTCTTTATGTTGCATATGATGAATAATTCTAGATCTGAAATTTGAGACGCCATCCCCAGCGAGGCCAGACGTACCGTGGAAATAGAATAGAACACCACGTCACCAGCCTCTCCTTGGGGATGCTGGTATTCTGATTCTTGTTTATCTCCTGTTCGAACCGAGACGAAGAAGTTTTATCCGTGTTAGTGTTAGGAAAGTAGGGCGTTGTGAGTGGTCATGGACGGTCTTGGTGAGTGGTGGTGAAGTTTCTACTCAATAGTTGTGGATGTGTTCTGAGTGGCAATGACGGTACTGCTGAGTGGCGGGTAATTGATCTACTGAGCGGCGGGGCGATGTAGCTGAATGACGATGGAGACTTGTACTGAATGGAGGAATAGGGTCTTATTGAGTGGCTGGAGTTTGAGTGCCTGGCAAGAACCTGCTGAGAATTCCAACAGTGTTTTAGTAAGAGGCGTTTGATCCAGGGTGTAACAGAACACCCTGCCTCACTGAACACATTTGTAACGCAGTGCTACTCACATGATCAAAAAAGAAAGATGAGAAGAAAACCATAACACGCCCTTCGCCTTATCTCGTCACGGCGCAGACAACTGGAAAGTTACGGCGGCTGTCCATGTATTTATTTTATCGTCTAAGAAAGCATTATGCTCGGCCTCATTCGGTGTTCTGCGCCAAGGACTGAGTCACTCAACCACGCACAAGAAGTAACGACCCGCATGCTAACAAGTCTTCATTAGCAGGAAATGAGAGGCACCGCTGACTTTAGCGCCAACTCACGAGAGGAGATAGAAAAAAAATGTATATGTGTACAGTATAAGTTCTTAATACAGTTAACGAGTTGCTTCTTGTGAATTAGTGCGTTGCAACTTTTTTCGAGTTTTTGCTTTGACATCATTCCTACTATATTTTCTGTTTTATGCCTTGATTTGAGTGCCGCTAACTAGAGGAAAGAGTTATTCCACACGTCGAACTCCGAACTCTTCTTCCACCTTAGTGTTGGCTCGCGTTACCTCCTCTGGCAAGGTTCCCAACGAGTGGTGTTCTTACTCCTCCCCGACTCGCCCAGCGGTGATGAGTAATGATTCATGGGACAGCAAACGTGACTGATGAGGCAGCTGACGGGCCGTGGCTGGGCTGGGCGGGCTGGGAGGGTCAGGAAGAGATGTGGCTACGGCAGAGAGGGACGGTCTGTCTGTGTGTGTGTGTGTTTGTGTGTGTGTGTGTGTGTGTGTGTGTGTGTGTGTGTGTGTGTGTGTGTGTGTGTGTGTGTGTGTGTGTTTGAGTATGTGTTTTCAAATATTTTTTCTTTGAGTTTTAGTGGAATGTGAGATTTTTCACATCACACTATTTTTTATTTTTTATTCTCCTCCTTGCATTTTCATCAGAGTTAACTTTCTTTTCATCTTCCCTCCAGTTTTTTCGCTTTCATTTCTTGCCTCTCCATCATAACTTCACTCCCACCTTTCACTCTGCAGGACAGACACTCGACTTTCTTCGCCTCTCTCTGTCTCTTTCTCTCCCTCTCTCTCGGTTCCAGGAAAGACAAAAAGGGATCCGTTTCTCAGCTCTGTATTAACGCCGAGTCCTCGCTCCTTTTTATCTCATTCACAGACTCGGTTCACTTTGAAAGAAAACACGGCGAGGAGAATAATGCGCACGAACAGGTCAGGGAGATAAAATGCGAAGGTTTAATCTCTATGCTAATGATTTATCAACATGCCAACCAAGCCTGGAGGCCGAGGAGGATGTGAATGGTATGGGACGAGTACTGGGGTGGATAGGAGGGGGTGGGCTGAACAGGGAGGCAGTGATAGGCGTAAAGAGTGTGTGAGTGAGACAGAGAGAGAGAGAGAGAGAGAGAGAGAGAGAGAGAGAGAGAGAGAGAGAGAGAGAGAGAGAGAGAGAGAGAGAGAGAGAAAGATGAAGTGTGTTTTTAGTGATATGAAGAAGATGAGGTAAAGAGGAGAACGACCTTGAAAAAGACGTTGAGGTAGGGTGATACGTGGGTTAGCTAAAGATGAGGAAGAAATAGATAAATTGAGAACTGTTCATTAAAAGAAGGAAGATGTGAAGGAGAATGATGAGAAAGGGATGGTGAAGGAGGAAGGGAAACTGACGAAATGTGGGTTGTAGGAAAAGTTATTCCCACTAGAGAGGCAGGAATGTTATTGACAGGAAGAGTGGTGCTGTAGAGAGAGAGAGAGAGAGAGAGAGAGAGAGAGAGAGAGAGAGAGAGAGAGAGAGAGAGAGAGAGAGAGAGAGAGAGAGAGAGAGAGAGAGAGAGAGAGAGAGAGAGAGAAAGAGAGAGAGACACACACACACACACACACACACACACACAGATAGGGATAGAGAAAAAAAGAAAAGAGAAACAAAATATGTAAGAAACTTTTTATATATTCTGTTTACATCCAGTAACATCTCCATATCCTCCTCCTCCTCCTCCTCCTCCTCCTCCTCCTCCTCCTCCTCCTCCTCCTCCTCCTCCTCCTCCTCCTCCTCCTCCTCCTCCTCCTCCTCCTCCTCCTCCTCCTCATCATCATCATCATCATCATCATCACTTCCACCATCACCAGCTTTCGAAAATGAATAAGTAAACATAAAACTTGTGATACCTGTGAAAACTCCTAATTCTTTACCTTTTAAAAGCTAGTAAACTTACCTGTAACGTGACACAGCATTACTTAGAGCGTTAATTGCTGCACCTGTAATCAATTATTCAATGCATGTTAAGATAAGAATAAAGTCATTTGATTTACTTCGTATGTGTTTAATGAGAAAGGAGACAGAATTGAACCAGTTAACAGGTTTACAATAACATGACTCAGCAGTGTCAGGAGGAAAATTATCAGCAACTTCAAGAAAAAGATTAAGTCGATAGCAACCGCAGAAAAAAAAGACAATAATCTAATCATCAACCTCAGAAAAAGAATAAATAGTCAGCAAACACAGTAAGAAAAATTATAAACAACCTCAAAAAGTAATTAGTTTGCAACCTCAGAAGACGAATAATAACAGTAGAAAAAGAAAGAGAAAATTTACCTGTCACATTATATTTCTTTACTAGGCTATCCAGTGTGTATGTGTGTGTGTGTGTGTGTGTGTGTGTGTGTGTGTGTGTCTGTGTGTGGAATGATTAGCATCTTCAAATGATCTTCTCGTACAAGCCTGAAACAAATCACTTTCCAATAATGATTCACGGCTTCAGAAACTTTAAAGATAAAACTAATAAAGAAATATGTGACCCGTTGCTCAAGTGAAGAGAAGCTTGGCAATATTTACGAGCGCTGCAAGATCACATAATGAGCTTACTACCAAATTGAAGATTGCAGGCGTAATTTTAACGGAAAGACGAAGTGTTCTCGTTAATAGTTCCAAGATTTGTTGCTTGAAATTATAGCGCACCGTAACTTTTGGAGATAAATGTTTTGACAAGTGGACGGAAAAGAAAGAGAATAAAAAACGTAAGAATTTTGTGGTGATGCAAGGCTGAAGGCAATTTTTCTTTTATCATGAAGTTTTTGGTTGCGTATCTACATTATTCCTGATGTATATATAGCACGGAATACTAAGTGATGAATAATAATGATACAAAAAAAAGTACAATGTTATGACTCTAGGAACGAAAGAGCGGAAGAGAAACTGTGAGACTGGGATAAGAAAGAAAGAAAGGAGGGAGGGAGGAGGGTAGGACTGGACAGGAAGGTTAGTGAAAGGTGTTGAAGATGAGGGAATGATGATTAGGAACAAAGGACGTGGAATTAGAAAGAGAAGAGGTGAAAAATTAAAGATTACCAGTGATTTTAGGAGGAGAGAAGGAGGAAAAAGAGAATATAAGACCACTAACTGCAGTATCTCTCTCTCTCTCTCTCTCTCTCTCTCTCTCTCTCTCTCTCTCTCTCTCTCTCTCTCTCTCTCTCTCTCTCTCTCTCTCTCTCTCTCTCTCTCTCTCTCTCTCTCTCTCTCTCTCTCTCTCTCTCTCTCTCTCTCTCTCTCTCTCTCTCTCTCTCTCTCTCTCTCTCTCTCTCTCTCTCTCTCTCTCTCTCTCTCGTTCGTTCGTTCACTCCATTCAATTTGTTGGGGTCGAAAATCGGATGAAAGAAAGTTACCAAAATGTATTGAATCTCACGAAAGCTTCTTCACATCCAGGGTCGAGATGGCAGCCTGCACCTCAATCTACACGAGTGGCGAGGCATATTTGGGTGTTTTTAGGTTTATATGCTTGTGTTGTAGCTGCTTTTCAATCTCTCTCTCTCTCTCTCTCTCTCTCTCTCTCTCTCTCTCTCTCTCTCTCTCTCTCTCTCTCTCTCTCTCGCTCTCGCTCTCGCTCTCTCTCGTGTAAGAAGTAGTAGATATATAAGTAGTAGTAGTAGTAGTAGTAGTAGTAGTAGTAGTAGTAGTAGTAGTAGTAATAATAGTAGTAGTAATAGTAGTAGTAATGGTAGTAATAGCAGTAGTAATAGTAGTAGTAGTAGTAGTAATAGAAATAGTAGTAGTAGTAGTAGTAGTTGTTGTAGTAATAGTAGTAGTAGTAGTAGTAGTAGTAGTAGTAGTAGTAGTAGTAGTAGTAGTAGTTGTAGTTGTTGTTGTTGCAGTAGTAGTAACGATACGTAGTAGTAGTTGCAGCCATATTCGGAATTATGTGAATATATACATACCATAAAAATTACTACATTCATGACTGCATTTAAACCTTGGGTCGGTACATGGAAATGCTTTTCATTCAGCCTTTTATCGACTACCTGCATTGGCCAGGTATTGATATAAACTTTTGGTAAGTCCTTCTCATTACTGTGCACGGTAACGCTCTGTACGTATTCCACTCCCTCAGAATATCGTTTTGAAAAAGTGTATTAAGCCTGCACGATACTTGGGTTTTCTTCCCTTCACTCTTTGTAGCGAATGTTTTTAATGAAATGAAAATATCTTACTTGTTTTCATCCTCTTAAAGTGTTTGTAATGTCTTGAAACACTTGATAGGTTCCTTGCCGGTTGTTTTCTCAAAGGAAACTCTTTCGGTTTTCTGAAGAGGAATTTTTCACTACTTGTCATCCTCCTCTTCCTCCTTCTCCTTCTGCTTTTCCTTCGCTTCCTTCTTGTATTTACTCTGTGTTTTGATGAAATGTGTTCAGTGTCTTATATTTGTAAACATCACTGGGTTCCATAAATATCAAACTTCTCATGAATGTACTGCAGAATCGTTCTTTTGTTGAGAAAAAAAGGGTGAAAATCGTGATGACTCTCAAATCCACGAACATATTTGTGTGTGCTTATATACGTGTGTGTGTGTGTGTGTGTGTGTGTGTGTGTGTGTTTTTTGTTTTTGTTTTTTGTTGTTGTTGTTGTTGTTGTTTTTTTGTGTGTGTGTGTGTGTATGTGTGTAAGAATAATGATGCTCCTTTTTATGTCAAAATGAAGGTTTTTCAGGCTGCTCCCATGTCAACCTTGCTTTATGGCTGTGAGTCGTGGCTAGGAGGTGATTTAAAACCAATTAACAAATTATACTTGTGGTGTGTCAAACAGTTGTTAGGGGTGAGGAAGACCACCTCTAATGACCTTTGCTTATTCGAATTAGGATTACCACCGCTACGTGCTCTGGTCACCAGTAAACAGCGGAGTTTCTTTTCACGTATGTGGAGCGAAAGACGATACTTTGAGGATGATCCACTAGCCCACACCATACGTACCGTCTTAAGTTATAATTACCACACTGCTCGTCTCTTAAGGTATTTACTATACATGGATGATGTATAAATTGCTCTTCACGACCGTAGAGATAAAGTGTTAAACTCTGATTCATCGAGGTTTCAACTGTACTGTATTTTAAACCCCAATTTGGAATCCCATGTCATCTATACAAAAGAGAAAAATGTAAAAGAGGCGCATCGTGTATCCTGGACTAAAATACGAGTGAGCGGCCACTCGCTTGCTGTGGAAGAAGGGCGGTGGAATAGGCGTGGGAGGGGCTGTTTGCCGTTAGAAGAGCGTCTGTGTGATTGTGGAGAAATTCAATCGGAAAGGCATGTCATTGAACAGTGTCTAAAGTCAGCTGTGCTGAGGCAACTATATGGGATCACCACAATGGAAAATTTACTTGTTGAGAGAGATGATTATGAGAGTGTGTGTGGTGTTATTTATAGCATTCTGTCCTTGTATGCTTAGTTTGTAAGGAACTGTAATTGTTTTGTGTATAGCTATTAGTACATGTATTATGTTGGACCATTTAACTGATGTTTATGTAGTTGTAATTTGTAATCCTGTGGTCAATAAATGAATCTGAATCTGAAATCTGTGTGCGTGTGTATGTTTGAGTGTGCGTAGTAAACCTTGAGCCTTAGTACACTTCACCATCAGTACCATTGCTTCGTGGTGTGTAGTATAGTAGAGCTGCGCGCGCTTATGTCCATGTCTGATGTTTTTTTAATGGTAGTAATAACCGTAGATTACTCCTGGTTTTTTTTCACATTCCTATACAAATGCCATGATAGTTTGTCTATACTACATGATATCACTTCCTCCTCTGGTCAGGTTCGGTTGAAGGGAGGGGTGGGTGGAGAGGAGCCTTCCACTTTGCTGTCCTTTTGTCTCTAACATAGATATACTATAGTAATAGAGTATACCCACACGGACAGCCGCGTTGGGTTCAGTAGGACTATTGTTATTTGTTCTTCCTTTGTACTCCTTTGTACTCCTCCTCAGCAAGCCGGGCCATCATTTAGATCTTGCACATTGTTTCAACATGTATTCTGTTACAGCAATAAATGTAATAACAATCCCTCTCTCACGTTTCTGTTTCTCGTATTCCATCTCTTCACACATCCGTTCCTCTTTCCTTCATCTCCGGTCAAAGGTTTTATTCAACATTTTTCTCTCTCCTTCTTCACTCCTGGTTCTCCATTCCTCATTTTCTATCTTTCGGTGTTTCTCTTTGTCTGACTCTAGTATCTCTCTCTCTCTCTCTCTCTCTCTCTCTCTCTCTCTCTCTCTCTCTCTCTCTCTCTCTCTCTCTCTCTCTCTCTCTCTCTCTCTCTCTCTCTCTCTCTCTCTCTCTCTCTCTCTCTCTCTCTCTCTCTCTCTCTCTCTCTCTCATTGTTCCTCCTCCTTCTGTAATATGTGCAAATGAATTATAATATATTTGACATACTTTCACTATTTTCTCCTTCTGATTTTCTATTTTTTTAAAGCTTAAAACATAGTAAAGCCTTTTATTAAAACTATTAATTTTTCATCTGTTGCACCAAAAGAAATGTTAATTGGCGACACACAAACAGAAACTCAAACTCATTACTTTTTTCATCATTAATTTATCCATGGAACGAGATGGCGGGAAAAAAAAAAAAGAAAGGCTCGTATAATGCACGCAATAAAATCATCTACCATTTTATTACCAGTTCTTATTACAATAGCCTTAAAAAAAAAATAATAATAATGTGAAAACACCACTTATTATTAGTTAGCAATTTAATAACTCATATTCTAGGAAAAAAATAATGATGACTACTTCCAACATTACATTTATTTTGGTTGTCATATTTTCCTCATAAAACTAGAATCAATTCACAAAAAGTTAGACATCCTTAACGTGTACTTAGCATTCTAGTCTAAAGTCGCGTTTGTCTCCCGCACGACGTTTGGCAAAGCAACTCCGGTACTCACCTTTTTTGCTCTTCATTTTTACCAAGGCTTCGCTAATTGTAGATTGTGTCGCAGTGTTGAGTCACAATCTGCCAGGGCGCGGCGGCTCCTCGACCAAGTTTGAGCTTTGCACGAGACTTCAAGTTCCGCGATTCTCTCAAATAAGAGTAAATTGGCCTTCGACTGAGTTTAGATTG
>JAPQNM010000043.1:19372774-19377774 GCA_029783475.1 Metacarcinus magister | reverse complement strand
ATGGATGAAACAGGAGGAGACGTGAGGCTTTGGTGTGTGAAATAAGTTTGTTGTTCATGTACTTGCCGCGTTTAGTCAGTGAAAAACGATATGACACCAATTGGTTGTCTTTGGAGCGTAATGTTGCTTGTATACGATAATGATTATTATAGATTATTAATTAATATTTATGAACATTTGTAGCCGAGTTCGTGTGTAGCAAATAATCATTTAAAATTACATGTTTGAGATCTCATTTTTTATCATGGAGGGGAAGGGATACTTGACTATTTACCATTCAGTATCATTAATAGATTAGGCATTCATGATCATTTAATGTGCCCATGCAATTTACGCCCATTTTAATATGAAACAAAGTGTTGTCAATTCAGGCCCATAATTATACATGTTTACAGTTGAGTTTGTCTTCACCGAACTGGTTTTTTTTATACAAGAGCTGATTGCAGCGAAAAGTGTAACGAACTTTGTTGTACCCACGCAGCATCACGCCTCGAGGCAGACGCTTGGAGGGTGGCTGGAGAACACCCAAACATGGACATTCTATTTTTCGGCGGATACAAATGGTTTCAACATATTGACCTAAAATAATTCAATGTATAATTGTCGTGCATGTATATCTGCGAGCGTGTGTAGGCAATGACCAAGCTATTTTGTGTAGATTAATACGATCGAAGACTAAGTTAAGCTGTATGTTCATATGGATTATGTTGATTGCATAGATATCAGTGACTAGCTTATCACTGTAGCTTTAGTCATCACAGATTACTGCCTCACACACTTATCTCAATAGATTTACTTCATCCTTGTTGACACAGTTTTCCTTTACATCACAATACAATGGAGCTCGAACTTTCTACTTCAACCTCAGTCAACAAAATCCTTATTCGCATCCATAATTTTCTTTTAAGGAGACGATGCGCTTTTGTCATGACATCCTCCACTAGGCAGCCAGTGAACCACTTTTCAGCGGCTCGTACAGGACCTAACACTCAAAACAATGTGGCGTATCGGTGACCATGAAAGGAGTGGCGCCGTGACTAGGTGGAGGAAATGAACCCAATCGCCACTTCCCTGTGGTTGCCGCGAGGTGGAGGTCAGTGTGTGGGATTCACGGAAGCCCCGGTGTGACCTCCATATCCTGCCACGAAAAGGAATAAATGATAACGTAACACTGTACCGTGCATGGAGCCTTCAGAATTTTCTTACGTATTAACAAAACATAGAACAGCATAGCGACTGAAATATTTGTGGAAGCTTAAGAATACCTACTAAACTGTCGTCTGTTTATTTAAGTTTATTTTTGTGTGTGCATGTGTCTGTCTATCTCTCTGTCTGTCTGTCTGTTTGTCTATCTGCCTGTCTGTCAGTTTGTCAGTCTGCCATTTCACGAGTTCTGAAAACGTAAAATTCATGCATGAACTTGTTAAGACAACTTCACCTCACCTCCCCGCCCCTCCTTGCCCTGCCTCCTTAGTCTTAACATTCACTGAGTCTAATAATAATACTCTTCAATGCATTTATGTAACAAACCCTTCCCTGTGTCATGATATCATCCCCTCACACACCCTGGCCTGACCCTTTCCTTTTCTTTCCCCGATGTGCTTCTCTCTTCATTTTTCCTTACTGGCACACACTTTTCTACTTCCCTCCAGTTGCATCTCCCTTCCCATCCGTTCCTCTCAATCCCACACTACCTTCCTCTCCCCTCACTTTCCCTGTCCCGCCCGTCGTCCAACTCAGACTTATCCTTCAATCCCTTTCCTTTGGGCCCCTGCCAGTAGGACCTTCCCTGCGGATCCTTCCCCTCAGATCCATTCCCTCTTTTTCCCTTCCCTTGCCCCACATCTCCATCCCAGCCCTCTCATCTGGTCACCCCTCTCAGGAACTCTTCTTCAGTACCCCTTCCCCTGCCTCTGGTCTCGCGGGGCCCTGCTGGTGCTGACGGTACGCAGCTGAAGTATCGATTTTTCGCTACGTGTTCGCGACAAGTTTATATCAGGTTGGAGAGACTTTTAATAGGTTTTCGGCATTCTTGACAGCTGACTTTTCAAAATGGGAAGCAGCAAAGGGAAGGACATGTACAGGGTAAAGACAGTGTGTGTGTGTGTGTGTGTGTGTGTGGGTGTGTGTGTGTGTGTGTGTGTGTGTGTTTGGGTGTGTGTTTGTGTGTGTGTGTGATGTGTGTGTGTGTGTGTGTGTGTGTGTGTGTGTGTGTGTGTGTGTGTGTGTGTGTGTGTGTGTGTGTGTGTGTGTGTGTGTGAAACTTAATACAAGGTAAATAAAAGCAATAACGGTCATATTATGTGCATTTAGAATATCGCAGTAAAAAGACAAGTGTAATATATATATATATATATATATATATATATATATATATATATATATATATATATATATATATATAAATAAGAAATATGCGTTGTTGCTACTAAGTTGAAAGAAAAAGAAGAAATACACTACATTTTCAAGGCTCGTCTCTGGAGGGTAAGCTGTCGAAAGAAGGAAGGTGGAAAAAGGCACTCAACTTTATCACTATCAGTAGACTAGGTAAATATTCAGTCTGTCAATAAATGTACAAAAAATAAATACAAAAAATGTATCAAGATGGAAGTGGAAGAAAGGAAGGAAGGAAGGAAGATACATGAAATAAAAACAGTGAACCCAGAAGGAAGAGGAAGGAAGGAAGGAAGGAAAATACATGAAATAATAACAATGAATCAAAAAGGAAGAGGAAGGAAGGAAGAAAAGTACATGAAATAATAACAGTGAATCAAGAAAGAGAGGAAGGAAGGAAAGAAAGAAGGTACTACATGAAATAAAAACAATGAATCAAAAAAGAAGAGGAAGGAAGGTATACGAACACGACAACAATCTGAGTGGCAGTGTGTCCCTAGCAATTAAATATAATTGCTTTGTCATTAGTTAAGATAAATATTTCAACACACACAGAGAAGCATAAGAAGACCTGCAATATTGAATTAAGTTCCTAGCAAGTCCTTATCAAAATTACACGAGTCAACGTTGATATTATAAGAAGTCAAGAGAATGAAAAATGATAATGGGACACTAAAGATGCAGCACACACACAGAGGAATGAAAGGCTCACTATTGCCTCTCCAGGGAAAAAAATAGTAGAAAAAAGATATTCATGTAGTTTCCCATTGTAGGATGTGTGTCAATGAGAAGTAAACAAAACAAAAATGGAAGAAATTACAAAGGCAACAAAGGAATTTAATTATTTGTACATGTGTGTGTTGTGTTTATGGCTTTGTGTGTGTGTGTGTGTGTGTGTGTGTGTGTGTGTGTGTGTGTGTGTGTGTGTGTGTGTGTGTGTGTGTGTGTGTGTGTGTGTGTGTGTGTGTGTGGATGTGTAATACGTAATGTGCTGTGTCTTGCTCGCTAATGAAAACATGGAATATCATTAAGAATATACACCTTTATGAATAGTTACGTATTATACACAACCATAACTCATGAATGATAACTACCAACCCACTGTCTTTATTGTAGTGGAAAAAAAAGGAGACAGGAAGGGAAAACGCGATCCTAATTTCCTCTAAACTTGCTCGAGCTCTCTGAAGTAATTTGCAGAGTTGGCCTTCGGGTCTCCTCTCTCCCCGAACTGCACTCCTCCAGGCGTGAAAAGAAGAGACAAAAGATTAAAAGAAAAAGACCTTGAGAAGTATTGTGGTACGCCGCTGCCCGCCCCTCACCCCTGTCCCCTGCTGTGCAACACTAAATTTCCTCTTTCCTGCCTTCCACCACTCACCCTCCTCGTCACCCTTAACCCTCCTGCATCACTCCCCTTCCTCATCCTCACACACCAGCCGTCACCATTTTTTTCCCTCTCTCTCTCTCTCCTCTCTCTTCATACTTCCTCTTCCTCTCCTCTCACTGCTATTCTCACTCCTCAACCATTCTATCTGTGTTTCTTTCTTTTGTCATTATCCTTCCTTCTCGCACATTTCTCTTTTTCTGTATTTTTGTTTGGACTCACTTCTCTCATCTTCTCTTTTCTTCTCCTCTTTCCTCCACGTCTATTACACGCGTGGGCGGTGGAAGAGAAGAAATAAGGAGGATTTTATTGTGTGAGAATTTTGTCCAGCTCTCCATAAGACTTCTTGAAGCAAAAATACTCGCAAAGTTGATTATCCTACATGTTTTAATAGTGTTTCCATATAAAAACGTTGTCCATTGTTGTTGCATGTTTGTGTGTGTGTGTGTGTGTGTGTGTGTGTGTGTGTGTGTGTGTGTGTGCGTTAACCTACCCACGACTCTCTAAGTTTGCTCAGATTTAACAAAACGTGCAAGAAACATTTATTCACCGCTTACACAGCTTACTTAGTGCGTATTGAAGGTGTGACTACTGTTGGCATTATGAAAATCAGTAAAAGGGAAAAGGGAAAAACAACTATTAAAGGTGTGAATTGGAACCGTGTGATGTATAGATGGAATGGAAGTGACTTGATGGGGTGTGTGATGCTTGGCTACGAGTGCAAGAATCAATAAACATTTTGAATTATTACCTGCATATATTTTGTACAGTTTTGCCACTGAATACATGAAGCATCGAGACGAATACCACATCAGGTTGATAGAATACAAGGCAAGACAAGGAAGGTGGATAACGCAGATTAACACCACAAAAAACACTGAAATGAAACTGTTAAAAAATCAATTACAGCCCAACGCCACATGCAAAATATTAATCAATGCAGAGAAACAGTCTAAACTCTCCTCCTGGGACTGAATTAATGGAAACAGTGTGCGAAAATAAAAGGAGAGAACAAACTAACTTTTCCTTGATCCCTCCCCGGCCGCCTCTCTGCAGTGTGCGTTCTCCTTTGGTCTGAGGAGCCTCCCAACTTGGCTTCAGCGCCACGGGAAGTCCTCAGAGGCCGGGAACCCGTACTCTGGCGCCGCGGACACCAGACAGTTGGGTTATACCAGGAAGGGGCGGGGCGGGGCGAGCGGCGAGGCGACCTGGGGAAGGATCGTAT
>JAPQNM010000043.1:19347774-19360274 GCA_029783475.1 Metacarcinus magister | reverse complement strand
CTCTCTCTCTCTCTCTCTCTCTCTCTCATCTCTCTCTCTCTCTCTCTCTCTCTCTCTCTCTCTCTCTCTCTCTCCTCTCTCTCTCTCTCTCTCTCTCTCTCTCTCTCTCTCTCTCTCTCTCTCTCTCTCTCTCTCTCTCTCTCTCTCTCTCTCTCTCTCCTCTCTCTCTCTCTCTCTCTCTCTCTCTCTCTCTCTCTCTCTCTCTCTCTCTCTCTCTCTCTCTCTCTCTCTCTCTCTCTCTCTCTCTCTCTCTCTCTCTCTCTCTCTCCTCTCTCTCTCTCTCTCTCTCTCTCTCTCTCTCTCTCTCTCTCTCTCCTCTCTCTCTCTCTCTCTCTCTCTCTCTCTCTCTCTCTCTCTCTCTCTCTCTCTCTCTCTCTCTCTCTCTCTCTCTCTCTCTCTCTCTCTCTCTCTCTCTCTCTTTATCCTTTTGATCTTGGTATATTTTTCGTTCCATTTTTATACCCACGTGACATCCAGTGAGTATCTTTGCTTCCAAGGGTGTTTCTTGATTGGGTGATAGCAGTCTCAATCTCCTTGCGATGTGTTTCCGCGAAGCTGTACAAGGACGGCGAGGGGTAACATCTCAGAATCCGCAACAATACTTCTATTTCTGCATTCTGTTATTTTCATACACTCAATGCATTTTCAAGCTTCAGACATCACCCATAATCTATTTTGTGTGCTTGTGGGTGTATGTGTGTGTGTGTGTGTGTGTGTGTGTGTGTGTGGGTGTGTGTGTGTGTGGGTGGGTGGGTGGGTGGGTGTTTCTTTCATCATATTTCACGTATTTTTGTTTCCATTCCTTCTTCTTTTATTTGACTTTTAGTTTGGTAGCTTGTCGTTCTTTTGATCATATATTTCTTTCATAGTCTTTTTTGTTCGTCCTATTTATTTGTATTCTATTTTATTTATTTATTTATTTATCTTTTTGTTTGTGTGTGCGTGCATGCGTGCGTGCGTGCATCCATCCGTGGGCGTGCGTTCATGTGTGTGTGTGTGTGTGTGTGTGTGTGTGTGTGTGTGTGTGTGTGTGTGTGTGTGTGTGTGTGTGTGTGTGTGTGTGTGTGTGTGAAGTATAATTAATTTTCTCGTATTATCTGTTTTCTTTTTTCATGAACAGACTCTTAAGAAACATTAACTCAAAGCTCCTTCAACACGTTTAAGTAAAATAATAAATTAATAAATACCTAATAAATAATAAACACAGAATCGTGACTTAACCCTATTAGCTTGTCATGTGAGGAGGAAGAAGGAGGGGAGGAGGTGATGACAAGAGTGCTGCTGTCATATCTAGGACCCAATGCCTCTTAAGCTTTTGTTTGACCTGTCCCACTCTCTGACCTTTCCTAGGGTAAACGGGTGGGGGGGGGGAGTGAGGAGGCAATCATTCCTACTTGTAAGAACTGAATGGGATCACGTCTTTGAGAACAGCACGTGGGAAATAAGTGAGTCTTCTTTAATCTGCGTGAAATCAACTTTTATTAACTTAACTTTCATTATATCGTGTTGACGTGTGTGGTGGCAGATAAAAACATTGAAAAGAACGAGGCAAGGACGAAGAAGTCACAGGGATGCGGCGAAGCGTAGTATGTCGAGGTGTTGCATTGATGGGATGGTGTACCGGGGACGTGTAGGAGGAGGTATTGTGAAGATGTGGCTCGGGTTAGTAAGGCGGGCGGGGGTGGCTCGTCCCTGTGGAGCGTCGAGGTGGCATAACATATACGTGGTGCGTCTGAGGTGGGCCCAGAGCTTGGCTGAGAGAGAATTGCGCGGCCTGCATTATTCAGGTGTTCGGGCGGGAAGGCGTTGAGGGAAGGCGTTGCAAGGATCCTAAGAATACATAGAGAGATGGGTGTGGCGTGGCGCGCGAGACGGGGAATGGGGAGGATAGTGATGTGTGTGTGTGTGTGTGTGGTTGGCAAAGAAGACGTGGAAGGCATGTCACTCTTCCTTGTATAGATAATATTTCTTCACCCAGATATGACACAGATGCAAATTATTATTGTTTAGCCAACATGGTGAAAAGGTAGAGAGGGATAATCGTTGACACTGAAATTTGTCAAACACTGAACACGTCCACACATTTTGCTTTGTCTTTCGTGGTGACAGTTGTTCATGTTGGTGGGATTTTTTTGAGAATTTCGGCGATAACTTAACTGTCTTATACTTATTGCCTTCCACCCAATAGTTACCTGAGTACATGAATCTATACCTGCTGACAACTGCATGGCGGCATCACGAGAGAGAGAGAGAGAGAGAGAGAGAGAGAGAGAGAGAGAGAGAGAGAGAGAGAGAGAGAGAGAGAGAGAGAGAGAGAGAGAGAGAGAGAGAGAGAGAGAGAGAGAGAGATGCCCTTAAGGTTCTTATGTTATTTTCACATCCTCGCTGCATCTTTCCGTGACTCTGTTCGAAGTATTAGAAAAAAAAAAAAGGAAGAAAATAAGCAAGGAAGAAAATAAGCAAAAAAAATAGTTCCCTTGGCAACCTCCTTCACTTAACGTCATCAAACACACGTCCTCTTGCCCTCTTCAGTACCTGCCCGACATTTCACTCCTTAAGAGCTCCACTGTGGCTTTCTAAAACTTCCCTTTAGAGCTAGAGGTCCCCACTTCTGCCTTCCGTATAAATCTTGGGGTAAAGACCCCGACATATCAAGGTCCTGCACAAAAGGCTTCCGCTCGTATTGATCACCTTAATTTATCTCCCATTTTCTCTCCTGTAGAACGCCACCAAAGCCCACTAATGCCCGATCTAAAAGAGAAAAAAAAAAAGCAGGAGAGAAGAAAACGCCTTTTTCTCCTTGTAATTCCGTCCACTTGGCCTCGGGTTCCCTTCCGCCTTGACTTCTGAGCTCCCTGTCACTCCAAGACTTCCCACCCGACCTCGATTTCTGCCTCTCTCTGTGCTCGACGTATTTCATCCCGCCTCGGCTCTGCCTCAGACACTGAATGAAAGCTTTAATCTTTATTTTCATTCGTGCATTGTTGGTTTGACTTTATCCTCTAGTTCTTCATGTTTCTTGTATATCACCATCCGTATTAGCATCACCATCATTCACACTAATACTGCAACAAATATTCCTTCCCTTTCTATCCCTTTCCAATCCATTTCCATCACTACTGGTTGTTGTGTCCATCTACTGTCTCTTCTCTCTCCTGCCTCCACTGACGTCCTATGAAACCACGTATTGATGTACGGGTTAAGGAAGTTAAACAAGGGATAGGAACTAAGGGAGGAGGAGACTTGGGGAAAAGGGATGAAGGAGTAGGAGTAAGGTAAGGGACTTCAGCATCTGCCGATAATTAAGTCCTGGAGAAGACGGCCTTGTCTTGGGGCCTTGGGCTGGCTGAACCGTGCACCTCCTGAATACTAAATTGAATGGAGTGCTGGAGGGAGAAGGGGAGGGATAAGGAAGAGATGTGGACACGGGATGAGTGAGCGAGGAGGGCAAGGAAGAAGGAGATAAGCGTATGGCGTATTTATGGGGATGAAGGGACGTGATGGGGAAGAAATTAAATGATAATTCAGACTTTTGTGGATCTTGATAAGTGAGTGGATGAGAAGAACTATTGAGTTGTAGGTTTCAGGTATGTACGGAGAGAGGTAGAAGTAGAAACTTGAAAGGAACATTGATTTACAGTTTGACTCATGAAAAAGGAGTGATTATATAGTACTTTGATAAAGATAATGGAAAAATAAAGTTAATTATGATTTGTTGTATAGTTAGTAGGAAATAGACGAAAAGAGGAAAAGTAAGTTTTGACGAAGAATTAAAAAAGGACTTGGTAGATCAAATAAAAATTTTAGATAGCAAAAGTAAACTTGATTGACAACACAACAAAATGGAACTAAACAGATGACTTGTTATACATAAAATAACACATTGAAAAAACAATGACAAAAATGTTTACATATGTAAATCACTTGCTCAAAAAAAACAAATTCGCTGAAACAAGTCAGAATTATAACAAAACTTCTTCCAAAGGTATGCGTGAGCATGGCTTAGCAAATACAAAATAAATTAATAAACACTGAATTGAAATATGTAGAATAGATTTGCGAGTCATCTGAAAGAGTACAAAAGACAGAAAACTGACACTGACGAGCACCTCAACGCACACAGGTCGGTGCTGAGGCTGCACGACATTACTGAACACTGTACAATGGATACACGAAAGGGGAAACACGGCCAACCGAGGAAAGGGAAGTACATGCAATGATGCACCAAACCGACCTGACACGGTTTGGGAGAAAGGAAAATAAAACATGTACAGAAAGAAAAAGATTTTATTGAGAGAGAAAAAAAAATGCAGAGTTTATTCTACATCTAATTGACGCTTTGCTCTAATTAATGAGGTTCACCTAGATCATGCAGGTGTCCATCCCCAAACTTTAATGTTACTTGTACCAAACACGTCAATAACTTGTTGATTCTCTGAAAGGCGTGCTGCAGGGCTGGAGTCTGAATGTATTCTGCTCCTGATGTTAACCTGTCAATATTAAACTATTATTTCAAGGAATTTTTCAGACTATCCTTTATTTTATTCCGTATTTTTTGGGGGAGAAAAAATAAGAAAAATCATCAAATAATACTTTTTTGGTTTATTATGAGAAATTCCACATAGTTTTTTCGAACATTGAACTCTAAAGTTTATTTTTTCCAAAACTTTTTCTCATTACAGATTTTTCTTGTTTATCCCTTCAAAACTCTAAGTAACGTAGGGAAGCAATCACCTTTACCAGCCCCGTAGGTGAACTTCAAAGATGAAATAACCATTCCTTGAAAGATGAAGTCCATTCCAACAAAACGTTACATAACTGTTCTATATTTACTCTTTTCATCCCAAGTTGCTGTTGCTGTGGTAACTCCTCCATCTCCTCCACATGACAAGGCATCCTGTGTTTTTGCATTAAAGTTTACTGTATTTTTTTTTTACTTCCTTTTGATGAGTTAGAGTTTGCTTAACATTTCCCAGTTTCATATAAAGGGACATTTGCTTCTTTTTAACGAGATTTCTAGTTTTTTCTGACCATCCTTTGACTTTTTTCTCTCTGGTTAATTTATTTCTCTATTGATCATTCTTTTTATCCTTAGAGTCCAGGAATTAGTGAAGTTAATATCCAAACTTCATGAATATTGTTTACATAAGCTTCGGGAGTAAAGGTGTTCTTCTATGAGAGAGAGAGAGAGAGAGAGAGAGAGAGAGAGAGAGAGAGAGAGAGAGAGAGAGAGAGAGAGAGAGAGAGAGAGAGAGAGAGAGAGAGAGAGAGAGAGCGAGAGAGAGAGAGAAGAAAAAAAAGATAGATAAACATTTGAAGGTAACCGGATGTCCATTAATGGCTGGCGTTGAAACCTTTTCATTGGTAATATTTTTTAAGACCAGTTTTAGAAAGAAAGAAAGAAAGAGAGAGAGAGAGAGAGAGAGAGAGAGAGAGAGAGAGAGAGAGAGAGAGAGAGAGAGAGAGAGAGAGAGAGAGAGAGAGAGAGAGAGAGAGAGAGAGAGACTTCATGACAGGTTTCATATTGCATTTTCACACACACACACACACACACACACACACACACACACACACACACACACACACACACACACACACACACACACACACACACACACACATACCTCCACGAGAACTAACCTTTCCCCACACTGTATAATAATGTTGACTTTATTTTGTTTAGTGGGTATATTTCCACTATTTCGTTATCAGAAGTATTTTTGGGTCACATTTTTCACTCACAATTTTTCCCCTTTTATTTTACACTGGATTGGAGCGAGAGAGAGAGAGAGAGAGAGAGAGAGAGAGAGAGAGAGAGAGAGAGAGAGAGAGAGAGAGAGAGAGAGAGAGAGAGAGAGAGAGAGAGAGAGAGAGAGAGGAGAGAGAGAGAGAGAGAGAGAGAGAGAGAGAGAGAGAGAGAGAGTAAAAGTTGGTGAAGAGATAATTTATGCTTTGAATTTCAAGTTTGGCTTTTAACCCTTTCATTTGGCGACGAGTCCTTTGCAAAGTTTTTGAGAGAGAGAGAGAGAGAGAGAGAGAGAGAGAGAGAGAGAGAGAGAGAGAGAGAGAGAGAGAGAGAGAGAGAGAGAGAGAGAGAGAGAGAGAGAGAGAGAGAGAGAGAAAAAAAAAAGAGAGTACTAATTTACTTGAATAAACTGACTAAATGAAAACACTGCAAAGCAAAATAATCTGATACTCACTTAGAACTACATTCATCAATGTCAATACCAAACACACACACACACACACACACACACACACACACACACACACACACACACACACACACACACACACACACACACACACACACACACACACACACATACACACACACACACACGCACAAATCAACACACACAAATCAACACAAGCATCAATGGAGAGATACAAAGAGGTAACACACATACTAAATCGCTAATGGTTTGCAAGAGTATTAATAATCGAAAATTTAGTGTATATATATATTGATTAAAATAACAAACCAGACATCAATGAATATAAAGTGTGGGATGGAAGCTGTTGAAATCATAATGTGTCCAGAGAATCCATGAAACGATTTGCCGGTTAGGATTTAGCTGTGGCTTACCAGAGACCTAGACAATGGATTACGGTTGAATTGCACGTTTCCACTGAGCGATTAATGATGGAGGTTCGGTTGTCATTCTCTCAGTAATTGTTTGGATTCGATAAACTGCAGCTTACAAGGTGAAAAAAGAAAGAGAGAAAAGGGATCTGTTTTGTGATGACAGTGCGGATGATGATGATGAGAGAGAGAGAGAGAGAGAGAGAGAGAGAGAGAGAGAGAGAGAGAGAGAGAGAGAGAGAGAGAGAGAGAGAGAGAGAGAGAGAGAGAGAGAGAGAGAGAGAGAGAGAGAGAGAGAGAGAGAGAGAGAGAAGAAAAAAAAATGACATCAAAACAAACACTAAATTAAATGGAAAAAATAGATAACGTGGACAGCTCTGTATATTTGTTTTGCTTCAGAAACTTTACGTTATGACAAATACATGTAAAGGAAAGTTTTCAATCAATCTAGTTGTGTTCTTTCTCTCTCTTTTTTTTTTCATCCCACAAATTGATAAGTTTCCGAAATAAGATTAACTGTGTCCTTTGAAATCAAATTACAAAGGGTTAGTGAAGTGGACAGCAGATAGTTAAGCTGACGCCATAGAGAGAAAGGGATGAGGAAGAAGTGGAAATAAACAGCAAGAAAATAGGAAGTGTAATTATGAGATCGAGGATGTTGAGGAAGAAAAGTAATAGAAGAATTAAGGAGAAAAAGAAGAAATAAAAAAAATTGAAGACTAATGGAAAGAAAATCAAGAGAACGAAAAAAAAGTAGGTGGAAGAAGAGAAAGTAGAGGAGAAGGAGGAGGAGGAGGAGGGGAAAGAAGATGAGCAGGAAGATGAAAGGGACAGAAAAGGAACTGGAGGAGGGAGATAAGGAAGAAGAGGAGGAGGAGTAGGAGGAGAAAGAAGAGAAGGAGGAGGAGGAGAGGTACTTTACCGCGCGTAGCTGGGACTTCATTCTACTAAATTTATTCAGAGGCGTCCTGATGCATGAAATTATCTCTATTCATGAGTTCTCTCCAACGTGTTTCCCCGTCCAACCTGCCAGCCCCGGGGAGTGGCTTGGGGCGAGGCGGGAAGGAAGGAACGCAGGCAGGGGGGAGAGGAGAGATGGCTGAGCAGAGAGGGAAAGAGAGGAGGAAGTGGAGGGATTCAGAATGGCCGAGGGAGAAAGTATAAGAGGGGAAAAAATAGATGTTCATGGGTGTAAGGGGAAAGAGGAAGGGACAGAAGGGAAGAGTGAAAGGGTATTGAAGAGGAAGAGGAAGGGACGCTAGTACAGCAGATTAGTTTTATTGATGTTCCTAGTTGAGCGTTTTATTTCCCTTAATGAGCCTCTAAATGACAGTAATTTACAGGATTTAGAGCGTGTGTGTGTTAATCGGTCCGTAAAGTATACACGTGCGTAGTCTGTTTCAGTCAGAGGAAAACATTACAGTGTGCAGACAGGAACACGTACCATAGTTAAGGAAAGGAAAGTGTTAATGAGGATGGAAAACTTTTATTCTCTCATTACGTATTAAAGTGACACGTTAAAAAGAACGGATTCGATCGAAGTGGAGGAAAAAAATTGCAGTGAACGCTAAATAACGATGAATTTGAGTGAGAAAGTGAGGTAGAAATACAATACAATGTGCAGAAATATTTTAAGGGCGAGGAACCATCGATGAATATCATTATTTCACAAATTTCATTTTACCTTTTATTGTATGCAAATTACATGGTAAGCCATAAATCATTCCTATGTCATTTTCCAGTAATTAGCTTGTCATTTTAATATTAGATAGAGAGGTAAAGCAGAAAATAAATGACAAATAGTATTCTCTTTGGCTGAATGTCTTCACACACACTCAGCCACCCACCACCTGCTCGTGCGTGTGTTGAGGTTGTTGTTATCTGTACTTTCCCTTGTTGATTACCTGTGTTCCTGGAACAACTACCTGTGTTACTCCCAACACTGACTCTACGCGGCAGGTCATGGGGAGGATGGAAGGGGAACAAGCAAGCCTTGCCCAAACCACCACTGAGAGACCAAGAACAATCTGCGTCATCATTGTTAGTTCCATCACACGCTCGTCACGCTTGCAACTCAGTGTTTAAAATGAACCCAAAGCTTTTAACTAACAATATATTAACTCCAAGCAGACTTCACCACCAGGGTCAGGCTCCACAGCTTAATACGAGTGTAGCAGCATTATATAACTTTATTAAATGTATAATAATCTACGCCTTAAATTAATTACTGTGTGTAGGTTGCGTAGCCAGATGGATGAGACAGAGTAAATAGTGCAGCTATGGGCTAGTTAATATGTATAGGGAACGAGATTCTATCCATGTGACGTGCTGTACCGTCTTGAGAGTCATACGAGTTGTTCTTCTAAGGCCATCGAACCGACGCTCAGTTTGTGCGGGAGATCAGCCTAAAAGTTAGATTTATGACGCTGTTACTCTTTTTATCTAAAGACGAAAGTTTTCACTGCTATTTTTGTTCATAGCTTGTTACTTGAGAGGAGTTATTTTGAGTGAAAAACAATTCTTATTACAAAACAATATGGAAATGCTTAACATTTTTATAATGGTAATTTTCCTTTGACTTGTGGATTGTGGATTGACTTGTGATAATTTATGGATGTGCAGTAGAAGGAAATTAATTGAAGGACCAATTGGGATTATTATTTTGTACTTCAAGTTTTTGTATGATGTTTTATTTATTATCTTCTTTTTATAAGTAGTCTATTTGTGGGCCACCATTTCACAAACATCCATTATTTCAAATTCCAATAAAAAAAACTAATAAACAGAGAACGGTAATGATTTTTAAGAGCCTTAGATATATAACAAATAGTAAACATAACACATTTACACATCTCAGACTGCAAACATTACTTTTCTTAACCACTGATGAAACTATAAGATATTTGAGGTAAAAATGTGGTTGCCAATATTTGTATCATTTCCTCTCCATCTGGCGGTGAAGATGTGAAGCTCGCGTCCCGTTAGTTCAGTGTATAGTTGTAGTAAATTTAGGTAACATTTGTATGCATCTCCTCGCTGTTCCCAAAGTGGCGGCGTACAGCTGTTAGTACGTAAAATAAAATGAAAATACATACAAACAACAGGCAGTCTGACAAACAGGAACTGGCATTCGTGCAAAAGGGGGAAAATAAGGCGAATGATGTGGAAAAAAAACCGACAAAATAATAAAAAATAAAAACAGGTAAATGCAAATCGTTATTTTAATCATCTTCATGAATTAGTGTAATAAAGAAAAATTATCCATCTTAATTTTGAGGATAAACTTTGACTTTTGATGTTGTTTTGTTTTGTTTTCTTTTTAGTTATATACATGTGTTCTTTTTTCTCTCTCATTTTACACACACTCACAATAGAACTCATGTGGAAGACTATAATATGTATTTGAAAATAACAATATATCAATAACGATGAATAATAATAATAAGTCTCTCTGAATCCATCAACATAGAAAGTGGGAAGAAAACATTCACAGGAGCCTGAATTTTTTTTTTATATCAATTAATTCTTCTACTGCTCCTTCCTTCTTCACTTTTAAGAAAACATATAAAGTACTAAGCTTCTTATGCTGATGCTATAAACTTGACCCAGAGAGAGTAAAGTAAAAATATGATGATAATAATAAAAATAACAATAATGATAATGATAATAATGATAGTAATAATAGTATTTTTTCGAAGGTCATATTCACTTAGGAGCGTTTAATACAAAGGAATACAAAGGAATAACAGGCATCAACAGCCCTGGTGGGCCTTACAAGGTTGTCTGTGTAGCTACTCTACTTCTATAGTCTCTACAAGTCTGAGGTAAAGGATAGTAAAGTGGAAGGCTCCTCCCCACCCACCTCTCCCTCCGGCAAACGCCGGCAGGAAAAAAAAGTGGTTAAAGAAACACCTGCGCAGTAGTAGTAATAAAAACTGCGCAGGAAATTTTATAGTATAGTGTGAACAAGAAAGAAAAAGGCTATCTATCACTATAAAAAATAAATAAATAAATAAATAAATAAATAAATAAATAAATAAATAAATAAATTTAACGAAGCGGGTAATAAGTTAGGTTAGGTTTTGTCGTCAAGTACTTATCGAGTTTAGCTTTAAAAGTTTCAATCGTATTACTGTTGACTACCTGTGCTGGGAGAGAGTTCCATACATTAACTATTCTATTGAAGAAAAAGTGTTTAGATTCTTCCGATCTGAAGGCTTTACCGATTATTTTGAATCCATTGTTTCTTGTGATTCTTTCCCGATCAACAATTACGTAATCGTTAATATTGACGTTATCGAAACCACGAATCATTTTGAAAACTTCTATTAGGTCTCCCTGTAATCTACGTTTCTCTAAACTGAACAGATTGAGCTCCTTCAGTCGTTCCTCGTATGCCTTATTGCGCAGTCGCGGAATCATTTTTGTGGCTCGTCTTTGGACTCTCTCCAGCTTTACAATGTCTTTTCTATAGTAAGGTGACCAAAACTGAACGCAATATTCGAGATGCGGACGTACGAGGGAATTGAACAGTGTCAGGACGACTTTATCAGATTTAAACTCGAAGGTTCTGCTAATGAAACCAATTAATTTGTTAGCGGTTTTAACGGCTTCTGAGCAGTGTTTGCCTGGTTTGAGGTCGCTACTAATAGTTACACCCAGGTCTTTTTCTTCATTAACTTTAAGAAGTTCGGTACCGTTCATTGAATAGTTAGTGCGATTATTGTTACTCCCAATATGCAAAACTTTACACTTATTTAAGTTATACGTCATCTGCCACTTCTTTGACCAATTTACTAAGCGATCGAGGTCGGACTGTAGTAGCGCTTTTTCGGCAGTAGTAGCAACTCTTCCAGTTATTTTCGTGTCGTCAGCAAATTTGGATATCTTACAGGTGAGGCCTTCATCGATGTCGTTTACGTAGATTACAAAAAGAACGGGGCCGAGCACTGAACCTTGCGGCACTCCACTTAGAACGTTTCGCCAGTTTGATGCTTTACCGTTAATAACGACGCTTTATTTTCTCTCGTAGAGCCAGTCTTCGAGCCACGAGTGAATTTTACCAGTAATGCCGTGCGAAATTAATTTACTTAGAAGGTGCTTATGGGGAACTTTGTCAAACGCTTTTTGAAAGTCCAGATAAATGATGTCTACCGCTTTGGATTCGTCGAATATGTTAAATACGTCGTTGTAGAAGTCTAGTAGGTTAGTGAGGCATGAACGTTTATTACGGAAGCCATGTTGGGAGTTTTTAATGAGACTGTTCTCTTCCAAGAAGCTTACTAGTTTGTTAGGCAATATGGTTTCCATTAATTTACTGACTACTGAGGTGAGGCTGATCGGTCTATAATTACATGGAAGAGACTTGTTTCCCTTCTTTTGAATGGGGGTAACATTTGCAAGTTTCCAGTCTCGAGGTACTTTACCGGAGTTTAGTGATTAAAATAAGCGCCCCCGGGTGGGCTCGAACCACCAACCTTTCGGTTAACAGCCGAACGCGCTAACCAATTGTGCCACGGAGGCATATTAATGAAGGCTCACATATTTTTGTCTTATTTTATTCAAAAACTCTTATCGATGCGGACAAACAAATTTAAACCTGAAAAACGAGAAAGAAAAACAATTATCTATATGAATAAAATCTTCAAATAGACCAGGAGAGAGAGAAAAGAGAGAGAGAGAGAGAGAGAGAGAGAGAGAGAGAGAGAGAGAGAGAGAGAGAGAGAGAGAGAGAGAGAGAGAGAGAGAGAGAGAGAGAGAAGAGGAGAGAGAGAGAGAGAGAGAGAGAGAGAGAGAAAAAAAAACTGAGCTGGGAGTGAAGAAAAGTGAAGTGCAATGACGTGAGAGGAGTGAAAGAGATTGAGGAAATGAAAGGGAATGAGAGAGGAGAGTGAGGGAGTATGAGCAAAAAAAT
>JAPQNM010000043.1:19342774-19345274 GCA_029783475.1 Metacarcinus magister | reverse complement strand
CCTCCCTCCCTCCCATTCCCTCCCAGCACCATAACACCTTAACAACACACCAAAAACAACCAGTAGTAGTCACATCGTTGTAAGATTTTCGCTCCCTCAGCATACAGACAAAGGAGCTACTTATCTCTCCCTCCCAGTGCAGTGAGACGTCTATTACTCCCGGTACTCCTCGTCTGTCCTCTCCTCGCGGCAGTTTTTCTTCTCACAGTGACGTTTTAAATTCCTCTCGTGTTCCGTGTGCAATTTCTCGCTTACTGTGACGATGAGTCTTTGTCAGGAGGAGCGATACTTCGTTAGCTGGGCCGAGGCTGTTACGGCCCTCGGGAGCAACAGCAGCAGCAGCAGGAGGAGGAAATAGAACGGAGAAAAGAAAAGGGACAGAGGAGGGAAAAAAAATGGCTAGAAAAAGGAAAGTACAGTGAAAAGGTGGAGGGAAAGAATGAAAAACACGAGCAGTAATGTTATGAATATTACCTTATGTTTTTATGTGTACTGGTGCTCAACACGGGTTATTGAGGTCATAAGGAAAACAGGAGACTACACAGGGCAGACTTACTGATAACAAAAGGCCTGTCTGCCTATAACAGGGTCATCCGTTGTGGTAAAGTGAGAGTAATAAAGATTGATACCAGACAAACAGGACGAGGAAGAGGCGCAGCAGGAGGAGAGGAAGAAGAGGAGCAAGAGGAAGAGGAGGACTTTGCTTTTCTGGGCTTTGTGAGGGAAGATAGATGAGAGAGGATGAAAGGAAATTCTGGAAATTAAGATTTGAAGACAATGAAGACGAATAAGGCTGAGTGTCCTGAAAATACTTTAACGTACCAAAGTTTGTAAAAATAAAAAAGTCCAGATCCATGTTTATAGCATTTATCTAATATTTTGAAACTTGGTTTTTGAAGCGTGGAAGAAGCTCGTGAACTAAAAAAGAAAAGAGGAAACGCGATGCAATGTTTCAAAGTAACGAGAAAAGTTTAAAGTAGAAAAATAGAGCAGGTTACGAAAGAGGAGAAACCGATAAACTAATTATAAGAACGAATACACATATTAATTTTTGCGAAATCCTACGACCCCAACTTCCAGGACCTCATTTACAACCTCCTCCTTTTCCTCCTTTTCCTCCTCCTCCTCCTCCTCCTCCTCCTCCTCCTCCTCCTCCTCCTCCTCCTCCTCCTCCTCCTCCTCCTCCTCCTCCTCCTCTTACTCTAGTTCGTCACGTTCCTTTCTCAGCTTTTTCTTGATCCACTTGCACTTCCCACATACACTGTCCCCTATGGCCTTAAGAAACCGCGGGCCTCTTTAGACAGGCACGAGTCCCTCCCAGACGAACTCTTACCGCCCGGAACAGCCCCTTGCAGCACCCTGCGGCATAGTGGTGGCTAGATTGAGCCCCGCCCCTTCGTCTCCCCCGAACCGAGCTGGGACGACGGACGCGACATGAATGTTTGTCGCTTTAGATAAGTTTCCCCGCGAGTGTGAGGACGCGTTTTACTCCCGTCGTATTTTCTTGAAGGGAGGAAAGATAGAGCAAGTTGGGTCAGATTTCGTTCCACTTTAAGGTTTGTGTTTTGCCACCTGCACGCCATAGCTCTGGGCTGACGGAGAGAAGTTACTCCAGTGTGAAGGGAAGGGTTGGGAGGTGCGGTGTGGCAAGGAACAATGCCTTACTTACTGGGGAAGGGAGTGCATCGCCTCAGGGTAAGGAAGGGAACATTTTTTCTCTTGGGTTGGAAGGGGAGTGCCTCTCTCAGGAGCGGGGGAGGGAAGGAAAGTATGAGGGGGAAAGGGACTTGCTCGTGAATGAATGGTGGAGAGAGTAATTTCTCAACCTCTTAACATTAATAAATAAAAACGTACACAGCAGTGCCTTGTGTAAATGCTCGGTAGTGTGACGAAGACCTGTACTGTTCTTGACATCTCTGTTTTGTTTTGATTTTTGGCTGAAGTCTTGAGCGTAACAGCAGCTCAGCCATAAATGCATAAAAAGACTTGGTAGCGCCGCTGACAAGTTTTCCAGGATTCGTCTGTAAGTTTGTGGAGGGCTTTTGAGGAACTTTCTCCTCGTTGGCTGCGTCTAGAGCCTCACAAAGACCTTTCAGCGAACTCAAACTTGATGAACAATGGCTCGAGTTAGGGAAATATATTTACAAGGGAACTGAGCGAAGGGACACGTTTCTCAAAGTGATGTTATTCTTCAGTTTTCTGAGGTTTTTTTTTTTTTACAATAATATACCAAACTTGGTTGTATTCGCTTTTATTATAATATCTCTACAGTTTCCGTCCATGTGCGCGTGTGTATGTTAAGTGTGTGTGTGTGTGTGTGTGTGTGTGTGTGTGTGTGTGTGTGTGTGTGTGTGTGTGTGTGTGTGTGTGTGTGTGTGTGTGTGGGTGTGTGTATGTATGTATGTGTGTGTGACCTCGGTGTAATGAAGTGGTTTGCATCGTTGACTCCCGATCTCCCAGCACAATCTGTTCTGGGTTGCAGTTGTGGGCAGTTCCAAGT
>JAPQNM010000043.1:19320274-19335274 GCA_029783475.1 Metacarcinus magister | reverse complement strand
CTCTCTCTCTCTCTCTCTCTCTCTCTCTCTCTCTCTCTCTCTCTCTCTCTCTCTGTGTGTGTGTGTGTGTGTGTGTGTGTGTGTGTGTGTGTGTGTGTGTGTGTGTGTGTGTGTGTGTGTGTGTGTGTGTGCATGTGTATCCCACCACTCCCACCTACTGGTCACCAAACACTGCTACGTACTGTTCCAAGCCTCCACTCCCCACCATACACTCCCACACCCAGGCAGGAGGGTGTTGAGCCGCCCTTTCGGTGACGCTCTTCAACTAGTATTTAACATCTTGATTACCTTCATCACCAGCAGGGAACCACGACAAACAGTATTACACAATTCCTGACGATGCAACAATTTCGAAGCGAGACACTGAAGCTTTGTCTCTGTGATGGTAATTTTGGCATTGATGTGATTATTTCCTCTTATGTCAGTGTGTTATCCACTTACTGCCTTGTATCTAAAGTGTACTGCGTTTAGTAGGCCTCAACGGATTGATTTATTACAATTTTTTTCCTCCGATTTCAAGCAACAGTTCATCATTCATTCATTTACCTTCATTTAAACTAGAATATATTGTCACTGTTTCCATCTTCCGTATTCCTTCATTCACGCTAAAATGTTCTCTCCCAATGGATACATAACATTCTTTCATGTATTCCCTTCCTCTCTTTCCCTCCCTTCCTATCTCCCTCCCTGTAGTTATCCTATCCGCCCTCACCCACCCACACGCCCTTCCTCATCATCAAGCCAGAAACAGAAATTCTTTGCGTCAATAGAACCCATTTAAATCCAGGAACCCTCCCCCCAAAAAAAATAAAAAGGGTAAAACCAAAATTTTGCCATACTATAACTACGGGCTGGATGAAAAAACAAAAATGATAGGGAGTGGTATTTTTTTCTTCTTCATTCCTTTGTTATTTTTCCTTCTTCTCAAGTTGTGTTTGCTTTGATGATTGAATTTCTTGTCATTCCACTCACATTCTTTTCTTCCTTCTCCTTCTCCTTCTCCTTTTTCATCCCCTTAGCCTCCTCCTCCTCCTCCTCCTCCTCCTCCTCCTCCTCCTCCTCCTCCTCCTCCTCCTCCTCCTCCTCCTCCTCCTCCTCCTTCTCTACCTCCCCCTCTGCCTTCCTCACCACCTTTCTTCTCCCCTAGTAAAGACATTCTGAACGGAATACAAATGAAACCAGCTGTTGACACCACGTAGAGAAAAAGTGAGATACTTAAATTAGTGATCTTTTCCAAGTAACAAATGTGGGGAGAGAGAGAGAGAGAGAGAGAGAGAGAGAGAGAGAGAGAGAGAGAGAGAGAGAGAGAGAGAGAGAGAGAGAGAGAGAGAGAGAGAGAGAGAGAGAGAGAGAGAGAGAGAGATAACAACGACTGTGAATTTCTTTGTTGTCTAATTTTTGAGACGAACATGCCAACGGTTTTTATGAGAATAATTTGTATATTTTACACTTATCTATTTACTTTTTGTTTTTCTTTAATTAAATTTTCTGGGGATAGGAGGGAAAGCACATCATTTTGACCTTGCAGATAAAAGGAGAGGGATAAGGAAGGGATGGGATGGCAAGGAAAATCTGTAAACTAAAAGAAAATATATATGTATTGAGGAAGAGGTTTTAGTATCATTATTTTTGGAGTACAGTAGCTTCAAAAATCTTAAATGTATATATGAGAAAATAATGTTTTTTTTTCTTCATTATTCATTAAGTTGTATAAAAAGGTTTTGACGCTTGACATTTGAATTTAGTTTATTACAGCTACTTATTCAGATCTGTTTGAAAGGAAGTGATTGACTTTAACCACGGAGCTCGTCTCTCTCTCTCTCTCTCTCTCTCTCTCTCTCTCTCTCTCTCTCTCTCTCTCTCTCTCTCCTCTCTCTCTCTCTCTCTCTCTCTCTCTCTCTCTCTCTCTCTCCTCTCTCTCTCTCTCTCTCTCTCTCTCTCTCTCTCTCTCTCTCTCTCTCTCTCTCTCTCTCTCTCTCCTCTCTCTCTCTCTCTCTCTCTCTCTCTCTCTCTCTCTCTCTCTCTCTCTCTCTCTCTCTCTCTCTCTCTCTCCTCTCTCTCTCTCTCTCTCTCTCTCTCTCTCTCCTCTCTCTCTCTCTCTCTCTCGTCTCTCTCTCTCTCTCTCTCTCTCTCTCTCTCTTCTCTCTCTCTCTCTCTCTCTCTCTCTCTCTCTCGTCTCTCTCTCTCTCTCTCTCTCTCTCTCTCTCTCTCTCTCTCTCTCTCTCCTCTCTCTCTCTCTCTCTCTCTCTCTCTCTCTCTCCTCTCTCTCTCTCTCTCTCTCTCTCTCTCTCTCTCTCTCTCTCTCTCTCTCTCTCTCTCTCTCTCTCTCTCTCCTCTCTCTCTCTCTCTCTCTCTCTCTCTCTCCTCTCTCTCTCTCTCTCTCTCTCTCCTCTCTCTCTCTCTCTCTCTCTCTCTCTCTCTTTGAATATTCACCCTTCATCCTTTCCATCGCTATATTCCTCTCTACAGTTACTTTTCCCTCTTGTCTTTGATCTTTATTACTCCTTTCCTCACACCTTCCTGCTAACACCCTTCCACCTCCACCACCACCACTACCACCTTTCGAACACAGGACTCGGAAAAAGGAGGTGCGTAAGGTTGAGTGATGGCCTTAAGCGGGGACACCTGTACCTGAGTGTGAGCGTGAAGAAGTGGAGGAGGAGGAGGAGGAGGAGGAGGAGGAAGAGGAGGATTACATAGAATTACACAGGAATAACAGTTACTAGGAAACCTGTTGGTCTATCATGAGGATATCTTCTAAACTTTGTACTGCTACGTGTGGGAGAACAGAACATAAAAGAGCAAGGCTTCTTTTTGTCTACTTTTCCCTCTGGCTTCATGTCGTCAGGAATACTAAGGGAACACCACATACCTTGTAGAAGATAAAAACTTGAAAACTTTATCGTAAAAAAAGAAATCAGAGGAAATGTTCTACTAAACTACCGCCATCACCGATTCATCTTCTAGAGTGTGAATAACTTTCGTATAATAATTTGGTTCCATCTTTACGCTGTTTATCTGGAATATAACAAAAATAAGAATATATACTCTACTGATTATTACAGGCCTTACCGATCCTAGGGCCCAAACTTGGTGAGCTTTTCATTACTTAGGCCATATACGATCTTTACTTCCCTCTGTTAGTAAATAGAATAAGTGACCGTGAATTATTGCCTTTTTGCATTCTCCTTTAAGATTAACATAACTATTTAAATCACAGGCCGTCTACTTAATGCATGTTCTGTGTAAGCTTTTCCTCTTATTGCCGACAATTCTCAATGAGCAATCTGTCATCCATAACGGTTCACTTGGATCGATCCCTCGTGGTTTGTGTGATATATTTCCTCTTACGATGGATTGAACTTAAGCTGTAAACCTATCACACATTTCGTTTATGCAGCCATCTAGTCAATAAATCTAGTTTAACGACTTTGACTCCCTTAGGAAACTCAGTTGGTGACGGTGTGGATGGGCAATGGAAGTGTACACAGTAAGAAGTGTTTGGTGGTGTAATGGGTGTAATGGGTGACGTCCGGAGAGTGTTAACGGTGTGTCCGGCTGATTTAATGGGTTGAGGGTGAGTGAGGGTGCCTAATTAATAGCATTAGTCAAGGATAGGGGCGAGGGAGCTAAGTGAAGGAGGAGCAGCACGAGGGGGAGGGCGCTTTCCCCTTCTGGCTACATATGTAAATTAACTAAACTTCCAGCGATTGGTGAGCAGCATTTCATTCCAGTTTCTACTTTCTTTCTATTTTCCTTCATTGTCCTCTCTTGGGTCTTAGCACCTTAACTATTTGTTTTAAAGTTATGTTTTGTATGCTATTTAGAGTGAGGAGAAAATATTACTGAATTCATTAATTCACCTTTAAGCCTGTCCATTCATTCATTCATTCACTCATTAACTTATCTAACCATTAATCTATTAATTTATTCATTCATACAGACACAGAACGGTCATTAGGTCTCAGTCTGCATCCACCATTAGTAGTCGTTATATAGAGTCAACCTTAACTTCAAGGACAAAAAATAACAGGCCTCCTGATAATTTTGATGAGAACGAAGGACGAAGAATACGACCACTAGTAATTAAGGTATGCCAGGTGAGACGACTGGGCTAAGGATATAATTAGGGGTGATGAAGCGTGCTGCTGGAACGTTATACAACAAGTTATCGCGCGCCAACCCTTGTGAAACTTCCCTCTAGTGATTTGACCTTGCCCTACAAGCCTTATGGAAATAGGGACCAGGGTTAGAAATTTTAGAATGATAGCGAATCTCACTGTGTTTGATGACATATATATAATAGTCTTACGTAAATATTAAAGTAGTTGTTTAATTTTGTCAGTATTACTTTTTTAACTCCATGAGGCATATATTTGGGGATAGTTGCTTTACTTTTGAATTGTAGAAAAATATGCAATCAATTTCTTTTATTTATTAATATATTTTGTTATCATTATCATAATTTGCAAGGGTCACTATTATTTTTAATATACATTTTTCATTATTTTTTTTTCCATTTTTACATAGAAATGTTAGAAAAAAACATTTTAATATTAATATATTTTATTTTATTTCAATTCCTTTTATATCATCATCAACAGCAACGTTTTTGAGTCCACTGCAAGACAAAGATCTCTCCCAACATTCTCCACTCATGTCTATAAGCCGCTTGTCTATTCTAGGCCATCCCAGTATGACTACCTAATCCATACATCCACTGTATTCTCTGTCCGTCATGCCTTTTCTTACCATCCATGGTTTGCTATTCTGTTCTTCTAGCTGTCCATTAATTTTCTATTCAATTTTTAATTGTAATCAAGATATATTCAACTTTAGTCTGCTCCCTGATCCATGATGCTCTCTTCTTATCTCTCCAATTTATTCCTCTTTTGGCACTAAATTTTCCGATCCAGGACTTTTGTAAGACTCCAGGTTTAGATCCATGTTTGAACTGGTAGGATGCACTGATAATATATATATATATATATATATATATATATATATATATATATATATATATATATATATATATATATACCTTTTATTATCAGTGATAATGGGAACATTTATTTTCATAACATTATGTTTTCAACCAAAAGCACTCCATCACATCCCTATTCTTCTTTTGATTTATTTTCATCATTTGTACTTGAACTCACTTTCTGTCCTAAGTAAATATATTCCTGAACATATTTTATTACTTCTACTTTAAGTTCATGGTTTGCTATGAAATTTTCGAACAGTATATACTTTTGTTTTCTTCATGTTCACCTTAACAAACTTTTTATGACGTTCTCTATGCAATTGTAAAATCATTTGCTGTAGTTCATCCGTTGACCTGCTCATGAGAACAACAACCCAGAGATTTTTTAACGTATTCTCCATTTATCTGATTTCCTGGCTCTTCCCATTCCAAGTTCTTAAGAAACTCCTCAATTACCGCCGTGAACAGTTTAGGAGAAAGTGTCGCCTTGTCTGACCCCTTTCTTTATTGGTAGTTTATTACTGACCTTATGTAGTGTTATAGTGGCAGTGTTTTCTTATCTCTCTCTCTCTCTCTCTCTCTCTCTCTCTCTCTCTCTCTCTCTCTCTCTCTCTCTCTCTCTCTCTCTCTCGCTCTCTCTCTCTCTCTCCTCTCTCTCTCTCTCTCTCTCTCTCTCTCTCTCTCTCTCTCTCTCTCTCTCTCTCTCTCTCTCTCTCTCTCTCTCCTCTCTCTCTCTCTCTCTCTCTCTCTCTCTCTCTCCTCTCTCTCTCTCTCTCTCTCTCTCTCTCTCTCTCTCTCTCTCTCTCTCTCTCTCTCTCTCTCTCTCTCTCTCTCTCTCTCTCTCTCTCTCTCTCTCTCTCTCTCTCTCTCTCTCTCCTCTCTCTCTCTCTCTCTCTCTCCTCTCTCTCTCTCTCTCTCTCTCTCCTCTCTCTCTCTCTCTCTCTCTCTCTCTCTCTCTCTCTCTCTCTCTCTCTCTCTCTCTCGCTCTCTCTCTCACACAAAAGGTCGGCCCTGCACCTTTTATTTCAATATTGTCCAAATTTCTTTTTATTCCTGCGAAAATACAGACTGAGGAGGCAATAATAATAAACATACTTTCTCTTCCTTCCCTTTTATCTTCCTTGACCCTAATCCTTTAGAAGAAATACGTGGCCATTACTGTTATGTATAGATTTGTCGATATTTACCTCACTCATTTGTACACACACTCTCTCTCTCTCTCTCTCTCTCTCTCTCTCTCTCTCTCTCTCTCTCTCTCTCTCTCTCTCTCTCTCTCTCTCTCTCTCTCTCTCTCTCTCTCTCTCTCTCTCTCTCTCTCTCTCTCTCTCTCTCTCTCTCTCTCTCTCTCTCTCTCTCTCTCTCTCTCTCTCTCTCTCTCTCTCTCTCTCTCTCTCTCTCTCTTCTCTCTCTCTCTCTCTCTCTCTCTCTCTCTCTCTCTCTCTCTCTCCTCTCTCTCTCTCTCTCTCTCTCTCTCTCTCTCTCTCTCTCTCTCTCCTCTCTCTCTCTCTCTCTCTCTCTCTCTCTCTCTCTCTCTCTCTCTCTCTCTCTCTCTCTCTCTCTCTCCTCTCTCTCTCTCTCTCTCTCTCTCTCTCTCTCTCTCTCTCTCTCTCTCTCTCTCTCTCTCTCTCTCTCTCTCTCTCTCTCTCTCTCTCTCTCTTCTCTCTCTCTCTCTCTCTCTCTCTCTCTCTCTCTCTCTCTCTCTCTCTCTCTCTCTCTCTCTCTCTCTCTCTCTCTCTCTCTCTCGTGAATCGTTGTTTACTCCCTCAGTGTGTGTGATCTTGGGCGTGTTACATGTGTTCCTTGTGAATGCTCAGCCGCAGGGAAGAGACAGTATGATCATTCACATCTAAACAAAGGCACCTGACCTTCCTCTAGACATTCCTTCCCCATGACCATCACTTCCACCTGCACTGCCATCAACCTTCCCACGTCCTCCATGCCTGCTGTTGGTTGGGATGTTGATGCTTGGTGTGTGTTCTAGAGTAAATGTTGTATCGCTTACCAACTCTTAATCTTCCGTGTTAGTGATTTGCTTTGGTGGTCTGTGGTGGTGCTTGCTTCTCTCTATGTTGGTGTAGTGTTCTTTGGGTTGTTATTGTGATGATATTCTGCTACCAAGACGTTTTGTTCGGGAAGAAAATGGTGTGGTGTTGTAATTTTTTGTGAGTTGAGTTCAAAGTTGTTGGCAGGATTATCTCATGAAATTAGGAATATAAATGCTTTCATGAATAAATTACGGAGAGGAAAAAAAAATAGATAATTATATGTATGAGTGCAAGCAAAACGTATTCAAGAACATAATACTTTTTTTTATAGAAGTAAAAAAGGTATTTATAATGTATAGCTTTTATCCGGATCCTCCTTTGTAAGACTAAACACCAAGTACATAGAAGTAATGCATTTAACCCACGGAACAATAACAGAAGCGAGAGTCAACTGGGGGGAAACCTGTTGGCTGTAGCTTTTGGTGCACAAGAGAGGCCTTCAATTATTCATTAGGCCTCGCCAAGTTTGGGAGTCTCGTGGGGGAAGTGGCGTCCTCCTGAAGCGAACTCCTGAGACTCGTCCAACCCTCACCACTGTCTCCACTTTATCGCCTTGAATTTTACATGCAAGAGGAAGGACGCAAGGTAGATATTTGGTTTAAAGCCCCGCGGAGGGTCGGAGAATTTGGCAACGTCTGAGGAAATTCGGCCCAAGCTGTATAACCCTTGGGATGGATGAGAAACAGAGGAAGACGATGTAGGTTTGCATGTGGGAGCTTCAAGGCGGAGGAACAAGAACATGTGTTAAGGGAAGCACCAGTATTCTTGGAGGCTTCAATGGCGAAGGGAGATAAGGGAAGGGGGTGAAGGATATCATGTGTAAGGGAGTCATGCATTAAAGAGAGAGCTGTAAAGGTAGTCGTCAGGAGAGAGAGAGAGAGAGAGAGAGAGAGAGAGAGAGAGAGAGAGAGAGAGAGAGAGAGAGAGAGAGAGAGAGAGAGAGAGAGAGAGAGAGAGAGAGAGAGAGAGAGACAGAGAGAGAGAGACAGGGACACACATACTTTCATTCATACATACACGCATATAAACAGTTTTTGACCACAAAGACCTTTCTGTCATCCCACTGACGTTAATTTGCTCTTCAAACGAATTACCCAAATGATAAATGTATCCATGAGAGGATTTGTTATGTAGGTTAGTTAATTGACAAGTTATTTCTCTTTTTTTATCCAGCTGATTTTCATATTTCATTGTGAAAAGATGCCTGTTTTACATACCTGCACGTTTGGTAGACTAATAATTGAGTGATATAATAAAGTTCCATTTGATGCTTTTGACCTTCATTCTAATGTGTTTTTGTGTCTGTTTTGTCGGATCTAGTTAAGTATCTGATTACTAGGGATATTTTTGAACAATTACTAGGGATATTTTCGAACATTAGATAGGCTTACCTCAAGGCCCTTCAGGAAGAAAGAATAATTTGTTCCCCATTCCCTGACTGTCCTCTGAGTTATCATTTCTTATCATTTGTCTTTTTTTGCGTCGATAGATAATGGTGTGAAAACTCGAACATCCTCTGTGATTTGATTTTTCTTCTCAGTTACTTCCTTTGGCTTAGGATCAGCCTCGAGACCAGCTGCGTCAAAATCCACAGCGTCACACACTATAACTACGTACAGTTAAGTTAAGGGAAATAAAAATCACACATTCCTGAGTGAGACGGAGTGGAAAAATGAGCGGAAACATAGAGCAACGTACACTCAGAACCACATTGCAATTTTCCCCCTACGTGTAACAGAGGCAACGGTATTTCTTTGACGCGGGGCAATGTAAACAATGATATACCAAATTTAATGTCATCTGTTCCCACTGTCACACTTAATGATTAATGTCCACAGTATGATTTTTTTTAATACGAGCATGAGGCAGTAGTGTTTCATTCACCTGATGATGTGAAGCTTGTATTGTTTACTAAAAAAAAATTCATATACTGTTTTTATATTGCATTCGTACATTTTATATAAAGAGTGATAATGTTAATAGTAGCGTTAGTAGTAGATGTTAAAGTGTTTGTCATCATCAGTAAGATATAGTAATGTGTGACGCCTGACTACGGAAGTTATAAAGTTCTTCCTCGTATTCCATTTAGCTTTACTTAACTACGGCTTGGTGGTGTCACTTGGTCTTGTTTGAAAAAGGTTATATTGTTACCTTGTTGTGTGCGTTTTAATTTTTTTAGTTTTTGTTTTTATTTTCGAGAGAGAGAAAGAAAAAGAAAAAAAGAGAGAATGATAGAAATAAAGAGTGACTGACAGACAGACAGAGAGAAAAATACATACTAACAACTCAACACTTGAACAATCACTACGAGACATACTACGTTGAAATAATCGCCCCATAAACATGAACAATGACTCTTGACTTCAACACTCAAACAGACCATCGACTTCATTGTACAGTCCAGATCGAAAAATCTCTCCCCTACTCCTTGCTTTCCCGTGACCCTGTTTGTGCATGACACCCCAACACCACCCCAAGGAGCGGTGGCATAACCCTTGTGTTGTATAACCTTTGGACAACAAGTGGTCAGATCGTTTTCCCTTCTACAATGCAACGCGTCCTTGTCAGTCATACTTTGATCGTCGCCTCGCACACGGGAAAAGCCAAAGGGATAAACACGGGGAAACATATGTGATCTCATGTATCTACAGGACAGTGCGGGATGACGTGCGATGAGAAAGAGAGAGAGAGAGAGAGAGAGAGAGAGAGAGAGAGAGAGAGAGAGAGAGAGAGAGAGAGAGAGAGAGAGAGAGACATACATACATATCCTGCTTTGCTTCATCATTGACTTTATTATCATAGAGTGATTTATTTTTTATTAAGTCACTAAATAACCAAATTCCGCATTGAGGGAGCAATTCAAACGAGGTCAAAATGCAAACTTAGGTAATGGAAAGAGTAATGTTGTTTCCTAAGCTGATTTTGTGATAATGCTGTTAAGTGGAGTGACATTCAAACACGGACGCAATGCTCATCATGATTTTTCTGTCTGTTTTTGTTACCTATTGATCTATCTATCTATTTATCTTTTTTTGTTTTTTATTTCTCATGTGCACTTTTCAAAACACATAATTATAATCTTGAGATTGAGTACCAACACACACATAAGGGTACACACACACACACACACACACACACACACACACACACACACACACACACACACACACACACACACACACACACACATTTGCCTTTGAATTAAAACTCCAGTAATTATCGTGAATGACTTCCGGGTGTAGTAATTAATTAGGAAATATTTAAACAAAGTGTTGTTGTTGATTTTCTGTCAATATTAATACATGTTCTGTACACTTCCGGAGGATTAGTAACACAGCTTCAGGTCAAACACATTCAAACACGTTGTCATGTGTAAATAAGAAGAAGGAAATATGTGTCATGTTGAAGGTTTCTAAAATGGTGTCATTTCACAAACCTTTAATTTTTCGCATCCAAATTTTTAAATAAAGTCGCATGAATCTCAATATAATGGAAGGTTTTCGTAGCACTCGAGCAGACATATTCTCAACACAGCAGAGATATAAATAGATAGATACATTTGAAACATTTGAAATATTTAATAATCGCCGAGGAAATACAGTAATGGTAGTTAATAACTTGTGAAGGTCATCCTTTATACAACCAGAAATTTTCAGATAGATAGATAGACAGATAGATAGATAGATTGATAGATAGATAGTTATATAGATAGATAGATAGATAAAGAGAGAGAGAGAGAGAGAGAGAGAGAGAGAGAGAGAGAGAGAGAGAATTAAAGATAGCTGTAAACCAGATGAAATTGTTATATGTGTTTATATTCATCTCTCTCTTTATTTTCCAGGTATGAAACAAGTCATGACGTGGAGACTCATGCCTGATAATTCCTGCACATGGTAAGTAACGACCTTTGTTAACATTAAACTTTAGTAATGACTTACCTACACTTAAAACTATGTAACATACTAGCATCTTCTTTTAACATACTCATCGCCAGACATTTATTATTCATACGAAAATCCGTATATTCGAGGCTGTTTTCCTTCCCTTGTGTTTTCTATGAATATAATGTCAAGTGTGTAAGTGTTCCTTCTTATATTCCGTTACAGTTATCAAAAACATAACGATTCTTTTTTTTTCTTAATTTCTTGAGAAGTGTATATGTAATTATTGATGTAATTATGCAGCCAAAACATCAACACCTATAGTTTTTGCTCTAAGCGGTTCTTAGCCATACAGGGCGAAGCAGTTTCAGTGTAATTCACCTAAAATTACATTGTCGTCCAGTTCTTGAAAACATAAAAGTCAGGGAAAGAAAAATCAACGAGGCAATAATGTGCAAGGAATGATTACGAAAAAGTAAAGCTGAAGTGGAACTACATTGCCTTCTGCAGACTTTCCATACCACTAGAGCGATGTTAAAGGCAGTTCCGGAAGGATGGTGGTGGCAGCTTGACCCTCATGGTCAAGTTATATGAGGAAAAAAAAGGTGGACATCTAAGCCTCCGTCGAACACTCTGACTGGGTACATGAGGCTGTCAGCGAACTCGTAGTTGACTTGTAGACTAAAGCTTGATAGTTGTGATTCTGATTTATCTGTGTATTTGTGTGTGTGTGTGTGTGTGTGTGTGTGTGTGTGTGTGTGTGTGTGTGTGTGTGTGTGTGTGTGTGTGTGTGTGTGTCTGTGTTTTAGCAAAAATAAATACCCTTTTGAGGCACGAGTCAGTTCCCGGTATCGTGTTTATCTTTAAAGTTTTCTTCAGAGTCAATGCGACTGATCGGTAACATAAACGTTGGTAAACTGTAACGAGTGAAAACAACTCAAGCAAAGGACAGCGGCACTTTTTCTCTCACTGCGCCACTACTGCAACCACTAGTGTGCGATCACGTGCCTGCTATTACCACTCCCTCCTTGCTTTTGCTTCACTAAATTCTGCATAAAGCTGCATCACTTGGCTTACTCCTTTTAGATAGAAAGTTCGAGTTATAATCATTATGTTTCACGAGCGACGAACCGTTGGAATGTTAATATTCATTATAACAAATTTCCTCAATTGCTGTACTTGATGTCCTGCTGAACACTGGAAACCCACGTTGTCCTCTATAGGTTCATACTATTCTATATGTGATAATTTTATAAGGCACGAGTCATATCAATTTATTACCTCATTTCACTCATTTTGATGTACGTATATCTTTGATATTTTTGCAATTTGTATGAAGTCTTGTCAGGTAAGACTCGTACAGACATTTGATATATCAGGAAGGTTTTGCCAGAAGACTGTCACCCGCCAGACGCCGGCAACCTGTCACATGTGTAGCTACAACCTTCCTTGATTCACATATTAAAAGATATTAGTTATTTCCTTTAATGGTCAGTCTTTCTCAAGGCTGTCCAGCTGCACTCAGGGATTAACACACATAATAAGTACAAGCTGTTTTCTGTCAACAAAATCAAAATCAAATATTTGTCTTCGGCAGTTCAAGGTAATGGAGTCTGCCAATAGTAATTATTGGGATTTCACGTTTTTTCTCCACTTCTGATTGCTTCATTCAACATCAAGTTAGGTTACGGGCTGCATGTGTCTCGTATTCTGAGATGTGTTCAGAACATGGTCGGGAGAAGAATCCACACACTTGTCCCTGTAGTCTTCCATGATTGGCTGCTCGGTCAATACCTCTCACGGTGCAGGTTACCGAGCGGCAGACATTGGCAGACACCGTTACGTGATGTCCCAAGCGTGCCACATCAACGTAACATAACCCTTCACACTTAATGATAAAGAGGTGAACTTAGTGCCAAGGTTCATGATTCCCTCTCTTACATGCTTTATTTTTATCAGTGTTTTTGTTTACTGTATTCTCATCATTATCATCGTGTTCACCTCTCTTTGACTGTTCGTACCGTTCCCTCGCGTGCTAATTCTATTGACGTGATGAGCAACAATTATGCCTCGGCCAATTATCGCAACAAAGTTTACTGCATCCAATTGGGTTTAATTTATTTGAAGGGACTTGAATAGAGCTTTTTTTTCTATGTGTGTGTGTGTGTGTGTGTGTGTGTGTGTGTGTGTGTGTGTGTGTGTGTGTGTGTGTGTGTGTGTGTGTGTGTGTTGAGATTGAGTTTGTTTGTGCTTTGATCATCCTTGTTTGTTGTTCTTGTGTTGGTGATTGCCAGACTACATTCTTTGTCCACAGTTGTCAGTTTGTGTTCAACTATTTTTCATCTGATTGTTGGGTTTTTTTTATTATTGGGAAGTAGAAAAGGTGCAACGCTCTTTTTTTTTTTCTTTCACTCTATGCCGATAGTTTTATATATTATTTCAAGCTAATAAAATAAACTCACTTTTCACACACTGGCTGACAATAATTTTGTCATGATTTTCAGAAAACATGTTTAATCTCTTCATATATTTTGTTCCAATACGTTTTGGTGTATAACTTAATGTACATAAATATAAGCTTGATATTATAGTATACCACTCTTAATATTTTGGAAGGAAATATAATTATTTTTTTCATCCTATCAAATACGTGCAAGAATTTCCAATATAGGTATATATTTCGTCATTTTTTTCTGTCAGTTTTGCAATCAGGTACACTTTTGAGGGAAAAAAATAAATAATCTTCATGCAGTATTTTCACGAAAGGCTGAAACGAATGATAATGTCGTTATGTAATCATCAGAATGTTATTGTTTTGTTCATTAATTATTTTACTGCGAATAATCCATGTCATCAGAGGTCAGTGTGTTATGTACAGTTACCTTCATGAGTTACTACATAGGTCACTTCACAAGTCACTTCACAGGTCACTTCACAGGTCACTCCACAGGTCACTCCACAGGTCACTCCACAGGTCACTTCACAGGTCACTCCACAGGTCACTTCACAGGTCACTCTTAAGGTCACTCACAGGTCACTTCACAGGTCACTCCACAGGTCACTCCACAGGTCACTCACAGGTCACTTCACAGGTCACTCCACAGGTCACTCCACAGGTCACTCCACAGGTCACTCCACAGGTCACTCCACAGGTCACTCACAGGTCTCTCTATTAATAGTGATGAAGTTTAATCAGACTGAACAGTTGTATATCCTCGTAAGTGTCATAGTTTTTACCCAATGTTCATGTACTAAATATTTCACTGCGAGGGAACAATACAGTGATTCTTGTGTTGCTAAGGTGATCTGTGTAATTGTCACTAGTATGTCTAAAGTTTTGTGTACAATGTCGGCAAGTCAGTATTGTAACACGAAAGTTTGTCTAAGTAAAAAAAAATAGGATAATAATATAAATAAACTTTACACCTGTCTCACATATTATATTTTTATGTTAATTATAAAAGAGAAAGATCATATGAAAGATTAAAGGTTGACTAGTTACCACCAAATGATATTGCAAAAAACATAAGACTGAAATACCGTTACAAATTACAAAACAAAATAGCTATGATTTTATTTTGCTTTATTTTTGTCTGCATTTAACAGTTCCATTCAGATTAATAAGAAGTTTTAACAACATTCCAGAAATAATATCAACCGTTCTCATTGTGTACGCATCCCATTAAGAAAAAATGTCATGGTAATACTGCACACGATCACTAAGACTCGATGTGCATTCCACCATACCAGTAGTTGTGAGGACCGGGATTACTTCTGCTGCATTTGTGAAACTCATTAACTACTCTTTGTACCTATAAACAGTTATGCAGCGGCTCAGTCGAATCAGGAGTTTTATTCTACATAGCGTCTCTTTCCGTATTTTTTTTTTTTTTTTTATCTAATGTCAGAAAATATGATAATTGTTCCTGTGTTTGGTTTGGTATCAATATACATGTTTCCTATCTTCATATAAGGATTTCCATGCCATTTATTGAACAGGCATAAGCTTTTCTACTTTTAAGTGAAACACACACACACACACACACACACACACACACACACACACACACACACACACACACACACA
>JAPQNM010000043.1:19305274-19307774 GCA_029783475.1 Metacarcinus magister | reverse complement strand
CACACACACTTGTATTCGATCATATAATTCAATGTTATCACTATCTTTGAGGTTGTGATATCAGCTTCACCTTCGTATGTATTATTATTAACGTAATGTTGCCTCCGAAAAAAAGTTAAACAAAGAAATAAATTTTGTCACTGCTCCAATATAGTTAATTAGTGTGTGTGTGTGTGTGTGTGTGTGTGTGTGTGTGTGTGTGTGTGTGTGTGTGTGTGTGTGTGTGTGTGTGTGTGTGTGTGTGTGTGTGTGTGTTTGTGCATGTATTCACACAAACATACATGGATACATAATAGACTCTGAGCCCTAGGAATGCAGGATGGATGACCAGGCTGGAACTGTAGTGTGTCGGTCTGCTGGATGATACAGGCTGGTGCAGCGGTCTATGAAGCCCTTGAGAGAGAGAGAGAGAGAGAGAGAGAGAGAGAGAGAGAGAGAGAGAGAGAGAGAGAGAGAGAGAGAGAGAGAGAGAGAGAGAGAGAGAGAGAGAGAGAGAGAGAGAGAGAGAGAGAGAGAGAGAGGAGAGAGAGAGAGAGAGAGAGAGAGAGAGAGAGAGAGAGAGAGAGAGAGAGAGAGAGAGAGAGAGAGAGAGAGAGAGAGAGAGAGAGAGAGAGAGAGAGAGAGAGAGAGAGAGAGAGAGAGAGAGAGAGAGAGAGATAAAGAATGTTTATTAAAAGAGAAACATTTACTCCTCTCACGTGAGTTTCATTTTTCACTTGTACACACTCTCCTACCTTTACCTTCACGTTTGATCACCATCCAGGTATTCACACCAACACAACCACACGTGACGCACACAAACAGGTGAACAGACGTGCTCGGAACACCTGCACCTTTACCCTTGGAGGCGCGTAAAGCCCTTGTGACCATGATGTTTCCTTCCTTTACTGCCACCTCTTACACCTGTCCTTCCACGACCACCACCACCACCACCACCGTCCACCACCACCACCACCACTACCTAAGCTGCCACCTGCATCACCTTCCGGCCGAATGTCCCGCTGAGCCTCTTTTTTCGCCACTATTTCCTTCCTTGCCCAACGCACCACCAAAGGTTGCCAAAAACAAGATCACCTATTTTTCCCGACTTGTACCTCCCTTCCTCCTTACCAAATGCCTTACCACTTCATTCCTACTTACTTATATAAACATTCTGGCATATTTTATAGCATCATGTCAGTCTATACATCGAGATTGGAAGCGTTATTTATCTTTCATTCGTTTAAACACAGAAAAAAATGACTCGTTTTTTGTTAAGCTGCATCAAACGTACTTAGAAATAATGTTATGATCTTTACTTTATGTTGCTTTTTTTGTAAAACGATTTTCTCACTCTATTCAACGAGCAAAATTGAATGTTTAAAACCTTTTTTTTAAATTAACTATATTACACTACCAACATATTTTCAGTAATAAAAAGAACATGACAGGTATTGATAGTGAAGCTCAGGGTATGATGGAGATAAAGCCTGACTTTGGATGGATGTGTTCGCAGCGAGGAATGCTTATTGTCATGTCTACCTTATGCTGCGTGTGTGCCACTGTCAGCTGCCTGATTTCCCTGACAGGTAAGCCGTGCGGAGGGGGAGGAGGGAGAGGGTAGAGCAATGTAAGGGGGAGGAGTGGAGTGAAGTGGTAATTTTTAATGTCTACAAAGTATCGTTACTCCAGCCCAAGAGTGTGATTGTGTGTGTGTGTGTGTGTGTGTGTGTGTGTGTGTGTGTGTCTGTGTGTGTGTGTGTGTGTGTGTGTGAAGATGATATTGTTGTGGATGTTGTTGATAGTGATGGTGTGGTGCGTGGTGGTGTTATTGTTTTACTGGTACGGATGTTAGTAGTAGTAATAATGATAATAGTAGTAGTAGTATAGTAGTAGTAGTAGTAGTAGTAGTAGTAGTAGTAGTAGTAGTAGTAGTAGTAGTAGTTATCATTGCTGTGAAATAATAGCATTTATATTCATAGTATTGTTTTAATCTCCCTTCTTATCTTACCATCCGAACCATTCTCCCACACACACATTTCTCATTACCAGCACTCCACTTTTTTTTCCCACTGTTTCTTCCTAGACTGGTTCCGTCGTGTAAAAACAGAGATCTCAGTTGTCAAGAAGTGCTGCCTCCTAGGAGTCTCCGTCTGCTAACTCCTCCGCGCTGATCAAGTTACTGGAAAAAAATATAAAAAATTCCACTCGTCATAACTTCTCAGCAGCTTTACGGATCTTGTTGTTTCTTGCATCGTCTAATCAGCTGAAAATAAAAGAACATGTAAAAACACGTACATATTGCAGACTCGAGATTAAATTCATTGTGAAGCTAAACAAAAAGAATAGAAAGTGACGTCAAAAAAGGATTGTGTGTTTATGTGTGTGTGTGTGTGTGTGTGTGTGTGTGTGTGTGTGGGTGTGGGTGGGGGGGGGTGCGTAGGTGTGGTGTTTCTGAGAGATATTCGGTCGACTGGAAGAATACACAATTAAGCTTAGTGACATTTCTACAAGACGACAA
>JAPQNM010000043.1:19292774-19300274 GCA_029783475.1 Metacarcinus magister | reverse complement strand
ACACTGCCACCACCACGCGTCCCTTTCACGCCACTCCCTTACTCAGTATTTGAGGTGAAGCAGAACGCGAACATAGACAAGAAAACAAACTTATAGAAAACATCAATCTAAAATCACAAAACCAAACCACTAAATCATCTTCAGTACCTCATGAGTTTTCTTCCCCGTCATTTTAGTTCCAGTTCATGTAATGCAAGTAAGACCTCCTGGCGAGCGAGATGGAGGAGCAGACAGGATGATCTTTCCTTCTCACTCACACTAATGGACTTCACCTCCGTGTTTTGCCTCCCAGCTTGGTTCACGAGTATTACACGTCACCCCGGCACTTCAGGTGATAAATGCCGTCAGTTCAATATTTACTTGGTGTGCAGAGGGATGGAGGGAAAAACTGGAGCCGTGGGTCAGTCATGCGGATGTGGAGGATGCGGGTTTGGGTCCGGCAGGCGAGGAGAGGGGACGGTGAGGGCTGAGTGGTCTTGTCTCGCCACCGGAGCAGAAAAGTCTGTGCCGCGTGAAGGTAACAACAGAGCAGACCAGTGAAGAGTTTTGTGTCTTGGTGAACGTTTTTCGAGGGTAAACTTTTTCTTTGTATTTAAGGGTTATGTTGTGTATTTTATTTGTATTTCTACTGTTTGTACTTTTAAGAGTTTAAGAGTAAGAGTTTTGCGACTCCACGAATTTAACTGATTGTTCTTGCTGTTCCCTTAATGTTTTATGTGTGGCATTTATAGGAAAGGACGTTATTGATGTTATAATATATATATATATATATATATATATATATATATATATATATATATATATATATATATATATATATATATATATCACAGTCATTGCTCCAATTTGTTCCGCGTAGGCTGCAGAGAAAAAAAAGTTTGTCCTTTGTTAGAAATGCAAGCTAAAAATACCTGCCATGCGCTGATTATTCTTTTATCTTTTTATATATTCGTAATAACTTTTTTTTCCCAAGCGTGAAAAGGAGAAAAAAACAACGAAAGATTTATGCACCAAAAGTATAATATGAAAAATCCTCACTGAATTATGACAGCAAATGGTAAGTAACAGTAGTAATTTTGAAGACCTACTGAGTTCAAGACATAGTCATTTATCACGTCGCATCGACCGTACACAATTAACCTCAAGCCGCCTCCTCGTCCTGTAATACTAACGTAAACATACACTTTTATTATTAGTATTATAAGTAATAGTAGTAGTAGTAGTAGTAGTAGTAGTAGTAGTAATATTAATAATATTATTATTGTTATTATTATTATTATTATTATTAGTAGTAGTAGTAGTAGTAGTAGTAGTAGTAGTAATATTAATAATAGTAGTAGTAGTAGTAGTAGTAGTAGTAGTAGTAGTAGTAGTAGTAGTAGTTGTAGTAGTAATCGTAGTAGTAGTAGTAGTAGTAGTAGTAGTAGTAGTGTTATTATTATTATTATTATTATTATTATTATTATTATTATTATTGTTATTATTATTATGAATATTATTATTATCATCATTATTATTATTATTATTATTATTATTATTATTATTATTATTATTATTATTGTTACGTTTCCTAAAGCTGGGCCTCCCTTGTCATAAACTAGTGAACTCTGGAACTCTCTGCCTAATTCTGTTTTTTCCACCTTGCTATGACTTGTACATTTTCAAGAGAGGAGTATTAAGACCTTTGTGACTTACCCTAATTTTGGCTCTTCTGAATTTTTTCTATTATTTTTTTTTTATTTGGAGATGTAGTGTTTGCGTTTATTTTTCTCTATTATTTTTATATCTCTTGACCGACCTTCCTTACAAGTGAAACATAAAAGTTTTCTATCCATTTTAGGCTCTTTGAACTTTTTTTTAAGGAGCATTGTTAGCGGGCTCTAATTATTGTATTTTTATAGCCCTTGACTGACTTTCCATCGTTGTGAAAAAAAAAAACAGGAGTGAGGAGTGACTACTTAAACATAATAAATCGAAGGTTCTCGTTTTATAATGTTGTCTAGCCAGTGAGATGCACATTCAAAAATTTAGGAATGACAGTTTTCGTAAAGCTGACTACCAAATAAGTTTATATAAGTTGACGTTCCAAGCTTTCTATCTTTTTTTGTAACCACGGAAATTTTAGACCTGAGTTTCCTTTAATAAGAAGCCTCTTTTACACTTCACTCTTGTCACTAAACATCCTTAAACAGTATGTGATTCTGACTGCGGAGTTATTCATGTGTTTTTCATTAGTTTTTTATTCATAGAAATCCTCATTTTTTTTTTCTTCTTCCATCTTTAAATCTGTATTTGTTTCAATTCTTACAAAATATATATAAATGAATGATGAATTATTGAATGGATAGATGAATGAATGGATAGATGAATGAATAGATAGATAGATAGATAGAGGGTGTTGCTGTATACTGCACGCGGAGATAAACAAAGAAAAATATCCCACATATATATTGTTTTCTTTTTTGCAAGGATTTTAGCAAACTTCTATGTGAAAATATTGAAACGTGCTTTTGTCCATTTACTTTACTGAGCTGCTTTGCTTGATGGTGTCGACGCCATTCCGGTCAAAGGTTCAAACAAAACCACAATGCAGTCTGTCAGTCAGTCAGTCAATCAGTCAGTCAGTCAGTCAGTCAATCAGTAAGTTAGGCAGTTAGTCAGTGAACTCACATTATATTTTGAACCTTTAGTGAAATGCTTGAAATTTTGAAAAAGCTTCTTATAGTATTTGTTTATTTGAATTGTTTTTCGTTGCTACTAAATAAATAAATAAAACACTGTATTTATGTACTGCTTTGTGGAATGTTCTAATCACAATTTTAAATAATTTTTTTTTTTTTACCTATAGTTCTTGAATTCAAAGTGTAAACTCGTTTCTAAATATTGTTGTGGGAAAATCTTACATCATACTGTAACTCTGTAACTCAGCGACGTTATGGTTAAGACAGAAGAGATTGTTATTCATGGTTATTATGATTCATGTCTTTTTTATTAGATATCTTCATAAGTACACGATCATTTTAATAAAGAAAATATCTGATTTGAAAAGAAGAAAAAACCTTGAATAGAATCTATCATGTGTTTGCCTCAATAAAACACGGAAAGGACAATATTACAACATGAATTGAATGTGTTATGAAGGTATAATAACCCAACATTCTCAACAAAGGTTTAATACGTAATATTCAGGTGAAAAAAATATATTTAGCGAAGCCATACAATACAACTGCTGCATTTCTAGGAAGCTGTTGTTGTATTCCACATCCATTATACTCCTTTATAATAGCATGAATATTTATGACTAATACGTGACCTAGATTCACCTTATTAACTTCACTCTGACTTCTACCCACCACAGGAGAATATGATTTAGATCCTCTCCTTCAGCACACGTCACTTTACTGTACACAAGCATGGCGTGACCTGCTGTCCATACATCCTTGTTTGGTTCTCTGGGTAAATTCTCCTCTCCCTTTGTCATGGTCCCGAGTTCTGATGATCATCTTGTTATCCTCCACCACCTCCATCACCCATTGACGTGCGAGAACAAGGGAGTGTGAAAGGAAAACACACTTCCACCTTCTTTCTCTAATTCGTTCTCTCTAATTTTGTCTGTCCCTGGTGTTTGTGTTGTCAGTCCTCTCATTCATCGTGTTGTTTCTCCTTTTTCTCTTCTTCTGTTGTATTATCTTATCATGCATTGTTTTATCTTGTTTTTCTTCTCATTTTCCTTATGTTATGTTATTCTTTTTTTTCTTCGCTATTTAACCTTACTTTATCCACTTCCACTTCACTCTTGCACTCTTTTCACCTCACTCTTCTCACTTCTATTTCTCTCCAGCTCTCCTTTGCACCCCTATGCTTCCTCCCTTCCTTTCCCTTCCCTCCCTTCCATCCACTCGCCTTCCCTTTACTACTCCACTCTCCCTTTCCCATCTCCTACCACTCAATAGTTTTCTCATCCTCTGCGTTGCTCTGACCGCCGCCCTGATGCAAGTGTCTGAGTCAGCCTCTTTCTGCCTCATTACGCCCTGGCCTCGTACGTAACGCCCCTGCCTCCTTCTAACCCTTAATTGAAACCCCTGCCTAGTTCCCCCTGTAACGCCCCTGTCTATGTGTGTTCCGTAAAGCTTCCGTGTGTGTGTCTCTCTCTCTCTCTCTCTCTCTCTCTCTCTCTCTCTCTCTCTCTCTCTCTCTCTCTCTCTCTCTCTCGCTCTCGCTCTCGTTCTCGTTCTCGTTCTCGTTCTCTCGCTCTCGTTCTCGCTCTCTCTCTGCCCAATGCCTCACTTTGTCCTAACTCCCTTACCTCGCTCTCCTCCCCTCGTGTCCCGCCCAATGACCCCTCTTCAGCCGCCCTCGTTTACTGGATCTTACTGAGGCTATTCATATTAGATCCTCCATGTCAGGCTGAATATCCTCCTTTTATTAATTTCCTCGGAGAGAGAAAAAAAAGTATATGTATTAAAAGGAAATCTTAATATTTTACTCATTGAAAAAAAAAAAGATAAAATGGTGATCTTTTTGGTACTTCATGTCATCAATTTGAGTTAATCGCCTACGTTATTAGCACTCAATTTTTTTTTTTTTTTTTACATAAGAAGAGAGGATGTTCTTAATGGATGGCCAGGTTAATTGAGAATACCTGAGGCTTGCAGTACCTGGAGGAGAGGGGGCGAGAGGTGGGTGGGGGGGAGGTGGAGCGGCGGCTGATCTGCGTTGGTCTAGAACAATGGTGCCTCATCATCTTGAGGAAAATAAAGGATGAAATATGAAAATTAAGCCTTTAAGTAAACTAATGAGAGGCGTCAGGCCACCACACTGCCTCCCTCACCATTGTTACCTGCTCCACGATTATCTTCTTTTTTCTTCTTCTTTCTTATTCTCTCTCTATCTCTCACTAGCTATCTTTCTCTCTCTTTCTCTCCCATTTCTGATTCCTAACTTGATATCGTTCCCTTCCTCCTTCACCACCACCAGCCACCTCTTTTCACCGCGCCTCTTCCCATTACTGCCCAGCTCGCCTCCTTCGATCCTTCCCACTACACAAGCCGCGGGAGGTGAGAGGTGCGGCATACGAGAGGAAAATTTTAACCAGTATATCGGGCGATCGGTCGTCCAACCCAAACCTCCTGGTAGTGAAATAGCAGGACCGTTGTTGTGTTTTCAGCAGCAGTTATTGGTGTGAGAGGCTGGCAGAGGTGTGTTGCGTATGTTGCAGTAGAATTGGCCGTCAGCTCGGTAATGAAAGTCATAAAGTGGTTATTTGCAAGTAGTTGGATCGTTGGATTGTTAGTATCTAGAGGGGGAAAGTAAGAATGTAGGACAATTATTATGATAGCATGGTGGAATTATTTCACTGTTGATTTCAAACACTGTATTGCTTGATCGATTTTCTACGTCAAAATTGGTAAATTATTTAGTAGTCAGAGATGCAGTCAAATTACGTACATATTAAGTCATAAATGTGAATAAAGAATTAGTGCGTTTGTAAGTCATTGTTGCAGGGAGGTTTAGTATGTGTTGTGCAGTTGATGTGAATGTTGTTTAGTTGTAGTTCGAGAGAGGCTGTGTATGTACGGTGTGTGTGCTGGTGTGTATGTGTGTATGTATGTACTGTGAACACTTAAAACTTAGTCAGTCTGTCACTCACCAATCTAACTTTGTTTCACACTCTGACTCGTCGGCCACACCATGAAGTTTTGTTTCATTTTATTTTTATTATTTATATGTTCTGATATAGATGAGTTCAATTTATTTTCAATATTTCCTCTTTTAACGTCATCTCGTTTGGTGACATCCTATTAAAAAATTTTAATTAAAAATAATTATACATTTCTAGATATTTGTTGCCTCTACCTTCAGAAACACTATGCTGTCCCGATTGAGTGTCTGTCATTGTCCTCAAAAAATGTGCATCAATCAATGTTCAGTGTTAGTCTTAGTGTTTCCAGACCTTAATCAATGTTCAGTGTCAGTCTTAGAGTTTCCAGACTTAAATCAATCGAGAAATGTCACAAACAGATTCATGTTTAACCTTCGATGCGATGCTGATGAGTCTACACCCGAGTCTGGGATGACTTATTTGCAGCTCAGTGTTCGTTAGTTGCGCTTCTGCTTCCCTAGGAGACGACTGATCAATATGTTCACCTTTGAGGTAAATGGATGAAGGAAAACAAAGATCTGTGAATGGATAAATGTTAGCAATTATTACCAAATCAACAGAATAATTGCTGCCTGAAATACCCATTATGGTGCAGGCTTGGACGAGCCGCCACACCATGATGACTGTTTAGTAGGGCAAGCTCGGCGACCTGCTTGACAGTCTGCAGTCCTGTTTCGCTCATTTTAAGCTCCAATGTCTTACGTTTGAACTGGCATAAGCAGTGATCTTTTTTTATAAGAGAAAAATATCCTTGAACACATTTGTCTTTACGTAACGCTTCCTATACATGTTCGTGACATAAGTGAATCGTAACAACGCCGCCAAGATTCCCTTGAATGTATGCATCTTTAATATGCAAACTTGTACAATAGAAACAGTTATCAAAATTCTCTCTTTCTCTACACTCATGACGCTCCTGTTTCTTATTTAACGCAAACAATCCCTTTGTATTCCATCATTTGCTCCAAGTTAACCTAAGTTCCGCCCTAAATTATCCTTCCTTCCACGCTGCCATTGTATCCTGGAATCCTCATCTTCCCCCACAGTTGTTTTCTCTTTCTGTTTACGGATATTCACCAACTCCCCAACAAATATACACACTGTTTGGCTCAGTGCCCACGAATAGCCCTGCATCATCTGCATACATTAAATTCTGAACGGTCGATTTGTTTCAATCTTTTATCATTTCCACACCCTCTCCTGCACACCCATCGCCACCGCCTCTCCATCAGTGTACGTATTAAACAGCCAGTTTGACAGCTCGACTTTGTCTCATTCTAGGAATTCCAAGTTTTCTGTTTTATTATTTGTAATATTGACTGGTATGATTGAATGTAAAATTGCTTTGTATATATATTTTTTTCTCACTCACACTCACACACACACACACACACACTCACTCACTCTCTCTCTCTCTCTCTCTCTCTCTCTTCTCTCTTCCTCTCTCTCTCTCTCTCTCTCTCCTCTCTCTCTCTCTCTCTCTCTCTCTCGCTCTCGCTCCTCTCATCTCTCTCTCTTCTCTCTCTCTCCTCTCTCTCTCCTCTCTCTCTTCTCTCTCTCTCGTCTCTCTCTCTCTCTCTCTGCTCTCGCTCATCTCTCTCTCTCTCCTCTCTCTCTCTCGTCTCTCTCCTTCTTCATCTCTCTCTCTCCCGTCTCTCCTCTCTCTCTCTCCTCTCTCTCTCGCTCTCTCTCTCTCTCCTCTCTCCCTCTCCTCCCCTCTCTCCTTCTCTCTCCGTCCTCTCTCTCTCCTCTCTCTCTCTCCTCTCCTCTCTTCCTCTCTCCTCCTCTCCTCTCTCCTCTCTCTCTCATCTCTCTCTCTCTCTCTCTCTCTCTCTCTC
>JAPQNM010000043.1:19267774-19282774 GCA_029783475.1 Metacarcinus magister | reverse complement strand
CACCTCCACCAAGAACACGTTGCAGGATGCACCCTGCCCCAACACTTGCTTCCGCTGCCTGATTAGGCTTTGGATGCGCTCTTCCGTTAGGACAATGAGAGACATGATGACACGTCTGTACCCTTTGGGTGCCTGTAAAAGACTGATGATATTACGTGGCTGACCCCCTTTTATAGCCTACTGCCTGTACTGACTGATCGCTGATTGGTTACTGAGTACACACTGTGTACTCAGTAACCAATCAGCGATTGGATAGGGACTAGGTACTACACAGTCACTATCCAATCATATCCGTTCATCAGATACAAGCTCATCAGATATCTGCTTGGTGATGGAATGGATGATAGTGAGATGCTGAGTAGCTATCTATCTACATGTGTGTATTTACCTATACCTATCTAACTTATGTTTTATTACTGTTTATTCGTACCTGTCTATATGTTGGTATTCCTATCATTATCCATCTGTTAATCAGTTATCATATCTATCTATCTAACTTTATTTATATATAATATTTGGATTATGGGATTAGTAACAATATTAGTAAATTTGCAGATGACACTAAGACAAATCAGTTGGGATCGAGACGCTTTGGTATTACAGGATGAGCTAAACAGAATGCATGAGTGGGCGGTCAAATGGCAGATGGATTTTAATATCAATAAGTGTAGTACTCTTCACGTAATTAGACACAACACAGGAAATAGATATACCCTAGACGGAGTAGATATAAGAACATAAAAACATCAGAAAATAAGAATGCTACAAAAGGTCCGGAGGCCTACACGAGGTAGTTCCTGTTACTCTAATACTTCCTTTTTTATGCAGGTCAATGGCAACCAAATTGTCCCCCTTAAATCTTTAACGAACTTGGGTATTCATTTTGATAACCACTTGCAATTTAACACACACATTAATGAATTAAGCAGGAAAATATACGGAACGAGAATGTATGTTAACAGACTCAAAGATAACTTCATTAAAATCAATAGAATCACAGTAATACAGTCATTAGTCTTAAGTGTCATAAATTATGGCATCAACATATGGGGCAAAACAAATGCAACACAGATCCAACGAGTGTAAAGACTTCTAAACTTTGCAGCAAATGTTGCACTTGGAGGAGCAGCCAAACATGACCATGTCACTCCATATTTGAAGGAACTTAGATGGCTCAAGATCAGTTACAAACAGAGCTAACAAGGTACTGTGTTTTATCACCTGGAGCTTAAGTAATAGATCAGCAGATGTAATACTAAGACTTTACTCTCAAGTGAAACAAACAATTACTGCTTGTATGTGTAAAATTACCATTATCAAATTCCACAAAACGTGACTGAATATTACTCACAAATTACTTGGCGATCTCCCTCCACCGGGAGACGAATAGGAGGAGACTCTGTGCCCCTATAACTGGCGGTACAAGGGTACTGAGTTTTATCACCAGGAGAGTAAGTAATAGATCAGGAGATGTAATACTAAGACTTTACTTAGCGTTAGTTAGGCCTCATTTAAATCATGCTGTGCAGTTCTGGTCTCCGTACTATAGAATAGATATTGATAAGCTAGAAGCAGTACAAAGAATGATGACTAAAATAATGTAGGGGATAAGGAACTTAACTTACAAGGATATATTAAAATACCTCAATCTACACTCTTTAGAAAGAAGTAAGGTAAGGGGAGATCTGATAGAAGTGTTTGAATGGGTCAAGGGTTTCAACAAAGTGAACATAAATAAGGTTATCATAGTCAAGGAGAAAGTAAGAACACGAACAAATGGTTTCAAGCTAGACAAGTTCAGATACAGGAAAGATATAGGTAAAAATTGGTTCACTAATAGGCTAGTAGAGGAGTGGAACAAACTCAGCAAGCATGTGGTAAGTGCCGGGACAGTAGATACTTTTAAGAAAAGGTTGGACATTTCAATGGATGAAGAAAAAAGATGGTAAGTGTTAGGTGCACAGGAGCTGCCTTGTGTAGGTCAACTGGCTTTTTGCAGTCACCTTATTTTCTTATGTTCTTGAATATTTCAATAGGAATCATAGACTGGCATCACGTTTTCTTCAACACCCGCCAGAAACCAACAGAAAATGGGACACCAGAACCACAAATGCATAATACATTGCCAGGAAGGAAAGGAAATATGGCCGTACACCCTACAGGAAATACAACATTATCCTTTTATTCTAATGTGCTGCCGCGTTTGAGTCATTGTGTGTAATATTTTCCTTCCTATCCAGCTAAGTAACGAGTTTGCTTCTTCATATTCAGTTTTTTTATTATAATCTTTCTGTGCTTCGTGTGGAATGTTTACTGTGTTTCCTGTCGTGGCTGAATATATCTTCCGTTGCCTGAATGGAGTCGTGTCTTTATTTTCTTTCATGTTATGTGGTTTATATTTTTGATATAATAATTCTTAGCAGCTCCTCTTGTTATTCTCTTTGTGTTAAATGGTTTGTGTTAGCTTTTTATGTCGTATAAATCCTCGATCGCGGCTACAGCAGGTGTTTGAATGTGTGATATTATGGGATAGTGTTTAGAGAAGGCTGATTTTTGCATAAGGGGAAGAAATGTTGAATATTCTCGTGTCCTGTCGATGCGCTGTGCTTAACTTCTGCTTTTTGTTAATTTGTTACGTCTCGTTATATGCTTTAGTGGAGGTAACTTGATTGTTATTTGAATGGAGGAAACAATAGAGCAATGCAACGTGGAACAGTGTAATGAAGATGGAGAAAAAATAAGAAAAAGAGGAGGAGGAGGAAAAAGAAGAACAATATTGCTGGACCTTGTCGGGGTTTGGTCACTGCGTCACTCAGTTGTTGGTATTAGGCAGTCGCAATGGTAACGCGTCGCTCCTTATTACCTGATACCTTCATCAAGTCCTTTATTGGCTTACGTTTAGTTGACGTAATGGTAGAATGAGTTGTTGTGCAGAATCCGCCAAAGTAAAAAGCTCCATGTTCGTTTTGAAGTTTTTATTTTACACTTAACTATAATCATAACGAAATCATACGTAATATTTTACTCTGCTTTGCCTTGCATTCAGCAATAACTGTCTTCAATGTCGATGATCCAAGTAAACAAATCCGTGAGGGCGAACGAGTGTTAAAATCAACAGCCATTAGACCAATTTCCTTAGACCAAAAATTGTACATATTATCAATCCTTTAATGGAAAATATATTTAATTTCAATATACTAATGGTCTTTTAGCTTAAATATGCGTCATATATTAAATAAATTAAATTTTTTTATGCCAAAATATGACGTCACTTCGGAACGCGCTGTGATTGGTCGTGACGTGAGTATCGGCCTCCCTTATCCTTAGCCACGGTTCAGCTGAAAAACATACGGGTTGTGTTTACTTGTGCCTTTTTGTCCTTATAAACATGTCTCAGGCAAGCAGACGGAATTATAATTGCTTTGTGCCATTGTGCAAAAGCACCACAAAGGCAACACCAAGTAAACGTTTTATAAGTGTGCCGAAAAATAAGAAAATAAGGACTACTCCAGTGTGGCTACCTGGAGTGTTTGAGGGAAGGAGTCACTGTACTGGCAGACCGTGGTTTTAAACAACTAGAAACTGAGCTGGCTGCAAGGGGATGCAGATTAGTGCGCCCTGTAAGTGTTAAAAAAAAATGAGCAGCTATGTGCTAGAGATGTCCTAGACATGAAAGTAGTTGCTGCTCTGAGAATACACATTGAGAGTGTGATTCGGCGGGTCAGGTTGTATAAATTCCTCAATATGCATGCGTGTGTTCCACTAAACATGGTAGATCTTTTGGATGACGTAGTAAAAATTGCATGTGGGCTGATAAACTTACAAGACCGTATTGTTAAGGTGTGAAAATAATATATATATATATATATATATATATATATATATATATATATATATATATATATATATATATATATATACTACAGGAATTTCTTCCATTCTTTATTAGATACCCTGATACTCCAACATGAAAATACAATTCATGACTGAGAACCATACGATCTGCAGAGTTCAAGAAACACTGTGTTTTCCCAGAAAGCAAGACAGTTTTTCATTAGATTTGTGCAGTATGTGGAGTCATACTTGACCCTGATTATCTTGATATGATTGTTGGATTCAAAGTTTGGGTTAGCAACGCAGAATAGAGCCATATTTTTTCTAGTCATATGCATAAGCATCTGCACCTGTGCTAAATGTTCCGTGGAGCCAAAATAAACTTCATAACATAATAAGTTTCCTGGAGCGAAATACATATTTAGGAAATAATAGCACACTTACTACATATAAAAATATCCTTAACTAATGATATTTTAATATGCCGTCTTAACCGCGCCTAAACCCTATCTCTGAACACCTGGGTTTGTGGAATGTATGTCTTCTCCTGCTTTTGCGTCCACCCACATGTGGATCATTCCACCTTCCATATAGTAATTCCACCTTAACATTTACGGTCACGACACATCGATGTGTCAGTGTGGGCACTGGTGGGTAGGGCCATATTTGTGTGAGACAGGCAGGTGTAGGGGCGGGCAGTGAGTGATTTACATTCCTGTGGTGAAAGGAAACCATATATATTTAAGCTATTTCAACGTTAAAGTCTTAGTTTGACCTTAAAGTGTATTTATTTATCTATCAGCATCAATGCAGGTTTCTTATAGCTTGCTAAATGTGGTGGGGATGATAGCAGTATCCAGTTTCCCTCCTCAAAACGCCTCTTGTATTCTACAGCTTCATAGGCATGAAAATACAATAAAAACTTACCACATCATTTGAGGAAGGATCAGTAGCCATCATATGGTGGAGGGAGTGCTCCTAGCTCCAATAGATATAGTTTGTGGTGGTGACAAAGGGATCAGCAGTGGCCACCTTTCAGCTGTGTTGACTATAGCTCCAGCCGTCCACGGTTGTGACGTCACAACATGGCGCAAGCTGTTTTTGTGCGCAAGATTTTTTCTGATTTTAAATTGTCTGTATCATAAAAATAACCATTCGTATTGAAAAATTACCTTCACTGCATTGATATATGAGGCTTGAAGATTTTATTTTATTCATTGGCTAAAGTAGAGGAAATTGGTCTATTGAAGTGCGCGAGGAGGCTCCTGCTCCACCAATCAGGAGTCGCGCTTCATCCGTAAGTCCCGCACGGTGGCGCTGCTGCTGACCACTGCCCGTCAACCTTCAGATCGGCTGTCGTGAAGCATCTCGCCTGGGAGGACAATGTAGTGTGTGCTTTGATTTTACGAGTTGTAAATGCCTTTAGGGTTACACGGCAGCCCAAGGAGAGCCTGACTAGCATGGGAAGGCTGAGGAAGGTGTGAGGAGAGGTAGTGTTTGAGTGTGCCAGGATGGTCTCACGCTGCTGTTGCTGCTGCTGCTGCTGCTGCTGCTGTTGCTGCTGCTGCTGCTGCCGCCACATCCTCCTTAGGTGAGTGTTGAATAACTTGCAGTGCATCGGACATGTGTACAGTCGAGGTTGCTGTGTGTAGGGAATATCAAAGAGGAACGTGCCAGTGTTTAGCCACCAAGGTCACCTCGGAGGCGAGAACGGACTCTTTCTAGGCGGCGGCCCACGCTGATGATAACGAGGCAGTCAGTGCTCGTTCGAACCGGCAGTTACGAAGCCTCGAGTTTTGCAAAGGTTTCATTTGTCTTTTGTTCATTCCTGTTGTGTAGTATTTTCGTCAGTGTTACAGGAATGCTTCATGAAAACATTGCCTTACCATCATAACACTTGAAACAGGTTAAGAAAAAGAAATGGTGGCATTGCAGTAATGAATCTCTCTCTCTCTCTCTCTCTCTCTCTCTCTCTCTCTCTCTCTCTCTCTCTCTCTCTCTCTCTCTCCTCTCTCTCTCTCTCTCTCTCCTCTCTCTCATCTCTCTCTCTCTCTCTCTCTCTCTCCTCTCTCTCTCTCTCTCTCTCTCTCTCTCTCTCTCTCTCTCCTCTCTCTCTCTCTCTCTCTCTCTCTCTCTCCTCTCTCTCTCTCTCTCTCTCTCTCTCTCTCTCTCTCTCTCTCTCTCTCTCTCTCTCTCTCCTCTCTCTCTCTCTCTCTCTCTCTCTCTCTCTCTCTCTCTCTCTCTCTCTCTCTCTCTCTCTCCTCTCTCTCTCTCTCTCTCTCTCTCTCTCTCTCTCTCTCTCTCTCTCTCCTCTCTCTCTCTCTCTCTCTCTCTCTCTCTCTCTCTCTCTCTCCTCTCTCTCTCTCTCTCTCTCTCTCTCTCTCTCTCTCTCTCTCTCTCTCTCTCTCTCTCTCTCTCTCTCTCTCTCTCTCTCTCTCCTCTCTCTCTCTCTCTCTCTCTCTCTCTCTCTCTCTCTCTCTCTCTCTCTCTCTCTCTCTCTCTCTCTCTCCTCTCTCTCTCTCTCTCTCTCTCTCTCTCTCTCTCTCTCTCTCTCTCTCTCTCTCCTCTCTCTCTCTCTCTCTCTCTCTCTCTCTCTCTCTCTCTCTCTCTCTCTCTCTCTCTCTCTCTCTCTCTCTCTCTCTCTCTCTCTCTCTCTCTCTCTCTCTCTCTCCTCTCTCTCTCTCTCTCTCTCTCTCTCTCTCTCTCTCTCTCTCTCTCTCTCTCTCTCTCTCTCTCTCTCTCTCTCTCTCTCTCTCTCTCTCTCTCTCTCTCTCTCTCTCTCCTCTCTCTCTCTCTCTCTCTCTCTCTCCTCTCTCTCTCCTCTCTCTCTCTCTCTCTCTCTCTCTCTCTCCTCTCTCTCTCTCTCCTCTCTCCCTCTCGCTCCCCTCTCCCTCTCGCCCCCTTCCCTCGCGCCCCCTCTGCCCCCCTCTCGCGCCCCCTTGCCCTCGCGCCCTCGCTCTCGCGCCCTCGCTCTGGCGCCCTCGCTCTAGCGCCCTCCTCTGCGCCCTCGCTCTCTCGCCCTCGCGCCCTGGCTCTCGCGCCCTGGCTCTCGCGCCCTCGCTCTAGCTCTGTCTCTCTCTTTCTCGCTCTCACACACACACACACACACACACACACACACACACACACACACACACACACACACACCACGTCAATATAATTTAAGTTAATTGTTTTCCGGTTATTAAAATTATAAATTTTGCTTCATGTCAAATTATGATTTGCATTTCTCTGATAGTTAGTATTTATGAAGCAACACGTATACTAATCATAATGTTCTGTAAAGTTTCAAATAAGAAAAATACACGAGTACTCTATGTAATAATGCAAATAATGTACTTAACGCTTATAAAAATCAAATTTCCATAGCTTGTTTGAGTGTATAACTGCCTCGTTATCATCAGTGTGCGGCGCCTCCGTTCAGCAAGGCGGCGGCACGGCGTCACCTCAGGGTGGATCGGGGTCAAGGCAGTAGCTATGGTTACGGCAAGCGAGATACTAAGGCTTAGATTGTGGCTCAACAAACAACCGTAAAGGACCTTATCGTGCAGGGAATAACAGCATTTAACACACTGTCGTAATGGTGACGACTCAAGATGATTGTTCAATGACCTTGTGTTAGGGTTCACCTTGTTGAGGCAGTGATGGGTGGGACTCGCCTTATGAGGGAAACCTGTAGTAATGTGTTTTGATTCGTTTGTCTAATGATGGTTATAATGTAATCAGTCTATCATGCCGTTGTGTTGGTTTGTGTTTCCGTGATGAACTGCAAACACGACATTTTCAATGTTTCGAGACACTTCCCGAGGCGTTCCGTGAAGCTGTATCGAAAATCTTGGCAGTCAATTGCAGGTCATAGAAAAGCGTTGCATGATCTGCCACGGAAACAGGTAATGGAGTGAGGCAGTTGTCGAGTCGTGTCTCGAAAAATCAGTGGAGACCATTTCCAAGGAACGTAATATTACACTCGATTCCTATTTCCTGCCTCCAGACTCGCACCCAAATGGAACTTTTTTTTCACTTATTTCCATATATATATCACGCTATTTGGCCAAATGGAAATGAAATATGATTTAATATTAAAAATTACATCATTATATATTTTTTTCTTATATATATATATATATATATATATATATATATATATATATATATATATATTATTTTTTTTTTATTCATCTACTTCAATAATGATTTACGTATCAATTTGTTAATTTATGATGTGCATTTTTTTCTATAACAAAAAAATTACCTGTTCCGATAATTTGGCCGTTATTTTACGGTAACAACTACAGTTATTTTTCGCAGAATATATATTTCGCTCGTACTCGCGTCCTGCTCGCTGCACGTGTGAATTCATTTACAATATTTTCTTCCATTATTTATCTCGGACTCGCGGTAAGTAACCCAATTGGCAGAGGAACACACTCATCCTGTCCCGTAAAAGCATAGGCCGCACCATAATGTCTCCTACCTCCGTCTATAGGCCTATTGTAGAAGTGTTAGCCGCCAGATATAACTAAATTGAGGTCCGTCCAGTGTCCATGTTCATTACATACACTGTAGATACCGAGGGGGAGGAAGGGGAGCTTCGGGAAGGAGGAGGGGAGTAGCGTGTGTGGGGGTGGAGGTAAGTAAGGGTGGGAGGAAGATGTCTGAGAGGCCTGTAAGTGAAATAGAGATGACTATTGTTTAATTGTTTTCCTTTTCTTCCAAATAAGGTGAAAATTTTGGTAATCAATAGTGTATAGTAATTGTAAAACGTGGATATTCTTAGGCAGGTGGATATTATTAGTACGTGTGGATGTGGGTACGGCTTGGGCTTAGTCTTTTTGTCTCCTTATTTCATTGTATTTTAATTATATTTCTTTCATTTTTTTACAATAGAAATGAACACTTAACGTTTTAAAGAGCACAAGCGTATTTCTGTTTCCGCTCACACGACACATTCAAGTAAGTAATGAGAGAAAATCCTACTTGAAACACATTCCCGTACGCTACGTTAACACATTTGCACCGCTGTTCACTATTACGCATGTGCTTCGCTCTACTTAATCCTTCCTCCGACGATGAAAAAAAGATAATGGCGGTGCTAAATTATTATAACAGTGTAGGATTCGGGGGATGATCGTTGTGCCTCTCGTCTCTGTTTGAAACACTAGGACTCGGTTGCCATACGTGAGTTTCCAAATGCTTCCAGACGAGTGTGGTGGTGAGGCTTCGAAGCAATAGGTGAAGACTCACTCCTTTCTCTCTCTCTTACCAAAGCCTCGTCAGTGAAAAGGCTCCGACGCAAGGCAACAAATCCGTAGTGAAGAGGAATATGTAAAATTGTATTCGCTGAGTAGTTTGATGAAATTATAGCTTTTTTATTTGATTTTATTTGATTCATGTATGTGTAATATTTTTTTTGTTTTGTTTATGAACGGAATTGGTATTAAACTGAGAAGGACAAAACGATTGAATTAATGAACGAACAAAGTATGGAAGAGTTGGATCCGGTGGTTATATATTATAGTTTGTCAATAGCTGCTTTATTTAGTCACTTCCAACGGTACAACAACAACAACAACAACAACTAGAACTCCAACTTCAACAACACCTACTACTACTATTCCTTCCTTTTCTACGACCACCACCACCACAACCACCTTCGGACACATGGCTTCCACTCCTACAAATAGTAATCGGGTAATACACAAATCACAGTTTCATCGCCTCGTATCCTATAGTTTTAAGTTTTTATTATAAATTTTTGAAGCACTAAATCGTCTAATTGTTATTCATAGCCAATGCGGAACGTCGTTATATCGAATTTTAATAATGTTAAAGAGGATATTTCGTAGGCAATTAATTCTGAAATAGGCGTTTTTTTTTTTGTTTATTTTTTATCATTTCCTAAATTTGTTTTGGTATACAGTTAAGTATACACACACACACACACACACACACACACACACACACACACACACACACACACACACACACACACACACACACACACACACACACACACACATATAGCACGAAGGGGGCGGGTTGGCAGGATGTGGAAAATATGTTAGTGGTGTGGAAGGTTTCGTGTCGGGGTGGCGTTACCGGGCTGAGTGTGAGGCGGGAAGGGAGGGAAGCGGAGGCGGCTGGGCGCTCTGATAAACTGTGAACTGAGGCACCGATCCGAGAGGAAAATATAAAGGCTAAAAGTAGATTTTGTATATACAGTCAGAGAGAAAAACTATCAACTGCAATTGGCCAAGATTCACGGACGTGCTGACACACACACACACACACACACACACACACACACACACACACACACACACACACACACACACACACACACACACACACACACACACACACACACACACACACACAATACGTACGTAAAGTGTCTAATATGGCTTTATACTTAAATTTTTATCACTTGTTTATATAAGTATATTTTGTTCATCGCTAATATTTGCTTGTCAGTCTGTCGTTGTACCTTACGATATGACCTACCCTCTCCAAAAAATGTGTTAATATTTATCTAAGTCTGTTTCTCCATACATACTGAGATATATAAATACCCAGAGAAAGAAAAAGTTGCTTCACTAATTATTATTGTTTTGGTAACTGGACCGTCGTATAACCGAACAAAACATTTATGGAAAGAGTCTGGTTGCGACACTCGCGTCTTCTTTCTCAATGTTCTGGTCGTCGTTCAACCTTCACATAAATCTTTTAAGTCTCAATTATATTTGTCAAGGCTTTTGTAGTCTCGTCCAGTGTTCCAGTGCCTTGAAACAAACACACACACACACACACACACACACACACACACACCACACACACACACACACACACACACACACACACACACACACACACACACACACACACACACACACACACACACACACACACACCACACACACACACACACACACACACACCACACACACACACACACACACACACACACACACACACACACACACACACACACCACACACACACACACACACACACACACACACACACACACACACACACACACACACACACACACACACACACACACACACACACACACACACACACACACACACACACACACACACACACACACACCACACACACACACACACACACACACACACACACACACACACACACACACCACACACACACACACACACACACACACACACACACACACACACACACACACACACACACACACACACACACACACACACACACACACACACACACACACACACACACACACACACACACACACACACACACACACACACACACCACACACACACACACACACACACACACACACACACACACACACACACACACACACACACACACACACACCACACACACACACACACACACACACACACACACACACACACACACACACACACACACACACACACACACACACCACACACACACACACACACACCACACACACACACACACACACACACACACCACACACACACACACACACACACACACACACACACACACACACACACACACACACACACACACACACACACACACACACACACACACACACACACACACACACACACACACACACACACACCACACACACACACACACACACACACACACACACACACACACACACACACACACACACACACACACACACACACACACACACACACACACACACACACACACACACACACACACACACACACACACACACACACACCACACACACACACACACACACACACACACACACACACACACACACACACACACACACACACACACACACACACAATTTAATTTTAATTTTGGAAAATGAAGGAATAACTTGATTAGAGTTAGATAGGTCGGGGTCAAAGTAATAATGTTTGAGTAAAAGATTTGTTTGAGTAGATTTGTAAACGTGGATGTAATTTCAGGGTTGGAATGATTACTCTGTGTGTTCTTCCTTTACCTTCATTATAACCTATTCACAAATCCTGCCGTGGGTCGATGGTGTAATTATCTTAACTGCCTTGCGAGTGAACTGCAATAATCATAACATAACCTGCAGTTGTTAATGCTGATTACTACCATAATCTGCACCAACCCACTGCAAGCAAGACAAGGACCTCTCTTCTACCTTTCTTCATCCATCCTCTCCCTGATGTGTGGGTTTGTTGGAACACACTCCGTTGAATCGGCTCATTTCTTCCCTCCCAGCGCAGACTAACGATATGAATTAAAGTTGAATACAGTGTTAAATTCCCTCTATGTCCTTGGAGGCGACGAGAGGACGAGTTTAGGGAGGCGAACATACACTGAGTGACGACCCTATAAGGTACTGGGATAAAGGCCGCCTGTGAGCTACTGTGATGTGGGTTATTGGGTTTTGTGTTGGATAAAGGGCAGCGCCTCCTTCCCTTCCTCCCTTTACCGCGACGCATATGTTTGGTAATTGTTCGGAAAAGGATGAATATGATTGGTGGTTGATGAGTGGGAAGGGAGGGAAGGAGTGACTGACCTTATCAATAGAGTCAGTGTGTGTGTGTGTGTGTGTGTGTGTGTGTGTGTGTGCGTGTGTGTGTGTGTGTGTGTGTGTGTGTGTGTGTGTGCGTGTATGTGTTTGTGTGTGCTGCCTGTGCCAATTAGGTGAGTGGCAATGGAAAATTGAAGTAAGTTCTTGGACGCGTATCAAAAACTGGCTTATTACCCACCTACCTGGTTAGAGAGAGAGAGAGAGAGAGAGAGAGAGAGAGAGAGAGAGAGAGAGAGAGAGAGAGAGAGAGAGAGAGAGAGAGAGAGAGAGAGAGAGAGAGAGAGAGAGAGAGAGAGAGAGAGAGAGAGTAAAACAGAACTGTATGTGTGTATGTGTATATATATATATATATATATATATATATATATATATATATATATATATATATAAATATATATATATGTGTGTGTGTGTGTGTGTGTGTGTGTGTGTGTGTGTGTGTGTGTGTGTGTGTGTGTGTGTGTGTGTGTGTGTGTGTGTGCGTCGTTCGTACATGCAGGAAAGGAATGATAAAATGTGAAGTTTCCCTGGAAGTCTCGGTGCTATTTTTTTTTATTGAAATGCAATTAGAGTTGGAATCCGGTTCTGGCTTTTAGGAGAGGAAGATCTACTTTGATTTCAAATTACCTTGAATGTTGGCCACGTCCCAAGAGAGATTCAGAGTAAGGGAGGACGGGTGAGAGAGGAGGGAAGGGGGGGGAGGGGGCAGGAGGGGAAGAGTGAGGGGGGAGGGTAAGGAGGGGAAGAGAAAGAAGGAAGGAAGGACTGGGAAGAGCAGCTCTGAGTAACCCCGGAAGCCTTGATGAGAGTCTATCATAAACTGTTAAAAGGGAAAACTTGGTGTGTGTGTGTGTGTGTGTGTGTGTGTGTGTGTGTGTGTGAGTGTGAGTGTGAGTGTGTGTGTGTGTGAGAGAGAGAGAGAGAGAGAGAGAGAGAGAGAGAGAGAGAGAGAGAGAGAGAGAGAGAGAGAGAGAGAGAGAGAGAGAGAGAGAGAGAGAGAGAGAGAGAGAGAGAGAGAGAGAGAGAGAGAGCCGATAAAAACATCCTGCTTTCTTGCAATATTCTTTCACAAAATGTAAGATCTACACAAATTAATATGACTGTTAAGAATATCAAAAGAGTGCTGAGACGTCTGGCAAACATTAGTATATTTGTGAGTAAATTAAAAAAGATATGAAAGAATGCCGTATCTGCAACTTTCATTAGCAGTGGTCCAGTAAACAACTCAGCCACGTGTCACAAAACTCTATCTTAGCACTGGTATTGAAGGCAAGGGACGAACAGTGAACGAGGGACAAGAACAACACACAAAACAAAGGAACATCGGGAAGAATCGGAGAAATTTTCGAAAAAGATCGTGTCAGAGAGAGAGAGAGAGAGAGAGAGAGAGAGAGAGAGAGAGAGAGAGAGAGAGAGAGAGAGAGAGAGAGAGAGAGAGAGAGAGAGAGAGAGAGAGAGAGAGAGACTCAACAATAACAAGTCTCGCTTTTATCTGGGGACGAAATGCTTGATTGTGAGCTTCTTGTCTCCTTGTGTACAGCAGGCGAGGAAGTAGATTATTTCTCTTCCTCGATTGATCACAGACAAAGGGAGGTGGTGACTGTGAACTGGTGGAGGTTGACGGGTCGAGGTGGAGGCTGGCTGGTTGTGGTGGAGGCTTGTGGGTGCTGGTTGAGGCTGGCAAGTCTTGGTGAAGGTTGGCAGGACTTAGCGGCGTCCTTTTAAATGCCTCCTCTCACTTAGGGAATATAGGGCAGCAGTGGAGTCAGTTGTGGTTAGCGTCGACGGTCGAGGTTCACTGGTAAAGAGGAATGAGTGGAGAGTAGTGGTGGAGGAGGGAGATGGGTGGCAGACATAGGGCAGGAAAGTGAAAGGAGATAAAGGTAAGGTAGCTATTTAGAATGTTTATGCAAATTTTAGTCTGTAAATGGAAGGGACAAAGTCTACCAGAAAAGTATTATGTATAGTGTCTAAAAGAATGAAAAATTTAGGGTGGCTTAAACAACAATTTATGGATATGTAAATTTCATTAATTAGGTTGGCATTAGCATATGTTTATAGTCATAGTACATTCCAAATTGTTTAGATACTGGCTATAACTAGAGGTCATGGAAAGAATCTGACAGAAAATAGTTAGAACCCAACTCCCTGAAGCTGTTCCCTTAAGTGTGAAACAAGACCACTGTTCCATGTACCTTGGCCTCACTCAGAATGGAGGATGAGATGCGGTGCCTCGTCCTCGTATACTCCTTGTGTATTGTTCTTCCCCGTGGTTCGTGGCGCCGAGTTATCAATTCATCAATCCTTTGTGGAGATGCAAGGTTGGCGTGTTTGAATTCCCAGTGATGCTTCAGAATTGTTCATGTCCTTTAAAATTTCAATTCTCGGTGGATTTTTTCCCTTTTCCCAACTCTCTGATTTTCCACACCAAGTCGGTCTTCGTGCAGGTGGTGGCCGTCAGTAGGGACGTGTGAGTGTAGGTTTTCCTTAGTATACTTATCCTTATAGATGAACGAATGTAAGATAAATTAATGTAAAAAATGTTAGAGAAACACAGATGGAAGCAGAATTACTATGTATATTCTCTAACGCTCAGTTGAAACGTTATATAA
>JAPQNM010000043.1:19255274-19257774 GCA_029783475.1 Metacarcinus magister | reverse complement strand
GTGTGTGTGTGTGTGTGTGTGTGTGTGTGTGTGTGTGGTGTGTGTGTGTGTGTGTGTGTGTGTGTGTGTGTGTGTGTGTGTGTGTGTGTGTGTGTGTGTGTGTGTGTGTGTGTGTGTGTGTGTGTGTGTGTATGTGTAGTGTATGTATGTATGTATGTATGTATGTATGTATGTATGTATGTATGTATGTATGTGTGTGTGTGTGTGTGTGTGTGTGTGTGTGTGTGTGTGTGTGTGTGTGTGTGTGTGTGTGTGTGTGTGTGTGTGTGTGTGTGTGTGTGGTGTGTGTGTGTGTGTGTGTGTGTGTGTGTGTGTGTGTGTGTGTGTGTGTGTGTGTGTGTGTGTGTGTGTGTGTGTGTGTGTGTGTGTGTGTGTGTGTGTGTGTGTGTGGTGTGTGTGTGTGTGTGTGTGTGTGTGTGTGTGTGTGTGTGTGTGTGTGTGTGTGTGGTGTGTGTGTGTGTGTGTGTGTGTGTGTGTGTGTTGTGTGTGTGTGTGTGTGTGTGTGTGTGTGTGTGTGGTGTGTGTGTGTGTGTGTGTGTGTGTGTGTGTGTGTGTGTGTGTGTGTGTGTGTGTGTGTGGTGTGTGTGTGTGTGTGTGTGTGTGTGTGTGTGTGTGTGTGTGTGTGTGTGTGTGTGTGTGTGTGTGTGTGTGTGTGGTGTGTGTGTGTGTGTGTGTGTGTGTGTGTGTGGTGTGTGTGTGTGTGTGTGTGTGTGTGTGTGTGGTGTGTGTGTGTGTGTGTGTGTGTGTGTGTGTGTGTGGTGTGTGTGTGTGTGTGTGTGTGTGTGTGTGTGTGTGTGTGTGTGTGTGTGTGTGTGTGTGGTGTGTGTGTGTGTGTGTGTGTGTGTGTGTGTGTGTGTGTGTGTGTGTGTGTGTGTGTGTGTGTGTGTGTGTGGTGTGTGTGTGTGTGTGTGTGTGTGTGTGTGTGTGTGTGTGTGTGTGTGTGTGTGTGTGTGTGTGTGTGTGTGTGTGTGTGTGTGTGTGTGTGTGTGTTGGTGGTGCATGTAAACGTGCGTCAGGTGTTATGCAATGTCTTTGTTGTATGTTTGATGTATAATATTGTATACCTACCTTTACAGCAGCATCATATATAACATTACAGCTTCCTACACACCCTGACCTCTTTCCTTTATTGTACATTATATATAACCTCACCATCATCGCCACGAGTTAGCTGACTGCCTCGTCGAAGCCCCGAGACGTAACATTCTACCTTAAGAACTGACTTGCTTTTCCTCGGTCGTGTTTTGTGCTACGTATCGGTTTTCGTTCATTATAGGAGCTAAAAAAACGCGTACCAGAAGCGTGCCAGACATGCATATACCAACGCACGCAGCCCTACGCGTCCAGGAGTCTGTGGAGAAGGTTATACTACAAGACCATGTATGCCACACACCAAAATCGGGATATCAATGGAAGGAGTCAAAGCCGTTCCATGCAAGGCTGAGAACACGCTGCCTCCTTCACATGCAGATTATCCACGCTATGGCCATCCTCGCTCCCTGAAAAGCCTTCCCTCAACGTCATACTCATACACTCCCCACTGACACCATTGCCTCATTTCCTGCTGCCGTCGCCATCCCTGTGCCTTCTGCTCCCGCCTGATGCTGCTTCTTTGGCCCAGTTCACTCCAGCCTTTCAATCCCTTGCCGTCCTTTCCTCCTCCACGCCCTGTTCCCCCATACTCCCCTTATCTCCCGGCTCCCCTCCGCCCCACGCCCTCCCAGCCTGATGACAACATGAATTCTCTTGGAGCTGAAGTTTCCTCAGTGGTTCCATTAGCATAACGCTCCGAGGCGGGGACATGGAGCCCACGCTTCGACCTCACTTGTAATAATGATTTGCTCGATACCTACAGAGGACTAGAGTAGCGATTTTACGGCTGCGTTCATTCGTTTGTGTCTTATTTTATCTTTTCTCGCTTATAGATGATCAAATGTATGGTAATTTTGCAGTGTTCCTTCCCAGTTATGAATCTATTTTAGGTTTGGTACAAAGACTGTGTTTGGAGGTCTTGCTGTGGCTTGTCCTGTCCTCTGGTTGGCTTCTATAAATATGTGGTTGTGGATAAGGAATTAAGTTTATTTTATTTATTATTTTTCCAACGGTGAGGCGGAGAGCGAGGCGTTTAGGAAGTGACATCCTGCCGCTTTGAAGTTCGGCTGAAAGGACATCCTTCCCTCAGCTTCCTGTGTCCGTCCACACCCAGACTCGTTCCGGCCTCTCCTTTACTCCCTCCCGCCCTCCTTCCCTTCCTCCCTCCCTCCCTCCCTCCCTCCCTTCCTCCCTCCCTCCCTCCCTCCCTCCCTCCCTCCCTCCCTCCCTCCCTCCCTCCCTCCCTCCCTCCCTCCCTCTCTCCCTTCTTCCACTTCCTCCACTTCCTCTTCTTCCTTTGAGCCACATTTTCCTCCCCATGTCCAGCTCCTCCATCTTTCCCATCTACCTTCCCTCCAAACCTTCCCTCCCTTCGTTCCTCCCGCCCTGCACTCCCTCCCTCCAATCC
>JAPQNM010000043.1:19245274-19250274 GCA_029783475.1 Metacarcinus magister | reverse complement strand
GACGGGGTTGGAGAGGGGGGCGCCGTGCCGTGATCGGCCTTGCGTGGGGGATACATAACCATAACTCGGGCGCGTTACGCTGAGTGATCCGGGCAAGGCCAGTGAGCGATGACTTAATTTCCGGCCCTGAACTGCGACACACGACGTATTCTTTGTATTTCGAGCTGAACCGGCACTCCACGGGGGCGAGGAGGGGGGAGGGGGGAGGCTGGTGGGGCGCTGACCTGACCCCTCCTCTCTCTTCCCTACACATTAGAGAAAAGAAAAATGTGTGCATCAGTAAAGAAGAACCATAAAACACACACACACACACACACACACACACACACACACACACACACACACACACACACACACACACACACACACACACACACACTTACTTACTTGCGTTTATACTTGGCTTCGTGTTTATCTTCTCTTCGTATTCTCCTTTACGTCCACAACTATCATAACTACCTCTACTCCGTCCCTCAAGAAGTATTCACTCACCCTCGCGAAGCTTACCATTTCCGTGTCATGAAATTGCTTCCGTATATAAACTCGCCCGTTACTGGAAATGGTTCTCCACCGTGTATGTCACCACGAGGAATATATATACCCTTATAATGTATTAAATTACCCTCTGCATGGAACTCAAAGCTGATGTTAATTGATGGGTGGTATGGGGGAGGGGGGAAGAAGGACATAAGGAGTCCAAGCGATGAGGGCGTAAGGGATGAGGGATTACACCGCACTCCTCCTCCCTACTTAGCATGGTGATGAGAGTCAAGTGTAAGGCCGTGGCGTTGAGGGAAACACCTAATGATTTGTTCTTGGTAGGATTAGTGTACGGTTGTGGTAGCTTATAGATAATAACGTTTGATTTTACCTGATGTTAATTTGTTTGTGGCTACGTGCGTGATGGGAAGTGTTGGTGAGTGTAAAAGGCGGCCATCAATTTTGTATCTTAACACCGTCTGTGAACTAAATATCGCGTTGATAAGTAAATATTCACTATAATAAATACATAGTGACTGAGTGTGACGTCTCATCATGTAATGCCTCCTCCTTCGTACATCTTTGTTTAGTCGCTGTGTTCTCTTCAGCCAGACTGGTAAGAAAACACCAAACAAGGGCAGAAGACCATTACCTGACACATCATCGGTGGTAGGCAGTGATGGTGGGGGAGGTGAAGGTTGTGGTGGTGGTGGTGGTGGTGGTGGAGGTGTGTCTCTGTGTATCCATTGCCGCAACGTTCACAAAAGAAAAGATCATTGAGAGTGGAGTGGTATGTGATGCGTAGGAGTATTCTGTCAGGTGATGGAAGTGAATTGTAACCAAAAATTATGAGATAAACCCAAGTTACTGATCTCAGAAGCATTGGCCATTAACTAGATTTGATCCTCTGAAAGATGTGTGAACTAAAGGAAGGAAGATAGTTTTGTGTGTGTTTGTCCTTCAGCGTGATATGCATAAGAAAAAGACACCTACACGCAAAGTAATATTGTTAAAAGCCGACAACAAACACCCAAAGAAAATGATATCCAGGAAGCAGGAGAAGGAAAGCAAAAAAAATTAAATGAAAAAAAGGAAGACAAGAGTGTAAGTGATATGAAAAAAACAGGCAAGAGAAAACACCAAAGAGAGAGAGAGAGAGAGAGAGAGAGAGAGAGAGAGAGAGAGAGAGAGAGAGAGAGAGAGAGAGAGAGAGAGAGAGAGAGAGAGAGAGAGAGAGAGAGAGAGAGAGAGAGAGAGAGAGAGAGAGAGAGAGAGAGAGAGAGAGAGAGAGAGAGAGAGAGAGAGAGAGAGAGAGAGAGAGAGAACGAGCGACAGAAGAAAAAAAAACTCACTCACTCACTCACTCACTCACTCAAAAAGAAATTTACACCCAGAATGGCACGTACAAGAATAGAAGACACGAGACCGGCAGTGGACAAGCCATCAACACAGCGAATATGGGTGTCCGCTGAAGGGAAATTGGATTGTCTCGCAGGGAAGTGAGGCGACAGCACGAGGCAGGACGGTCCGTGAAGGGAGGAAGGTGATGGGGCCGCCCTCTGAGGGGTCCCGATTTATCTGAAAGAGGGGAGGAGGCGGAAAGGAGAACACTGATTGGTCATGCCCGGTAGTACTTGGATTGCAGAGTGGTGATTGGACAGAAGGAAGGGTGCAAAGGGAGGAAGAGGAAACGTGAGAAGCAAGTAGTTAGGAGGAGCGAGTGTCAGTGTTGGAGGCTTATGGCTTAGGGAATCGTAGGGTGATGGCTCAGCGTGGGGGTTATGTAGGGTGATGGTCATGGAAGGTGTTGGGTGTAGGGTGTGAGTTGGGGTGAGGGTGGATGTGTAATAAAAGGAAGAGAGATGAAGATGTTATTTTTTTTCTTATTCTTGTTTTTTTTATTATTGTTTTCCTCGTCTTTCATCAAGGTTATTGGTTCTCATCTGTGTTTATCTTTTTTTTATGTGCGTTGTTTTATTATTGTAATGTTGTTTTTTTTACTTGTTGTTGTGTCTGTATTCGTTTTTTTTTAATCATTGTTTTCATCATTGTTTTTCCTGTTTATTGAAAACTTGTGTCGTTCATTTCCTGGATGCAGCATGTTTTCTTTGTTTGTTTGTGAATGTGTGTGTGTGTGTGTGTGTGTGTGTGTGTGTGTGTGTGTGTGTGTGTATGTGTGTGTGTGTGTGTGTGTGTGTGTATGTGTTGTGTATGTGGCTGTGTCTGTATGTGTGTGTGTGTGTGTGTGTGTGTGTGTGTGTGTGTGTGTGTGTGTGTGTGTGTGTGTGTGTGTGTGTGTGTGTGTGTGTATGTGTCTGTCTGTGTGTCTGTGGCTGTGTGTGGTAAGACCAAAAACACCATGATTGTTGTAGTAGTCATCATCATCATCATCATCATCATCATCATCATCATCATCATCATCATCATCATCATCATCATATCAGCATCATCATCATCATCATTATCAGCATCATCATCATCATCATTATCGCATCATCATCTCATCACCACCACCACTACTGCCGAGTACTTAGATGAAATTGGGTTGTTTAAGTTCTATATTAACTAATGAGTGCCAGAAGGAAGGAATTATTTTGAGGCCATATTATGGGAAACACATCAGTGAGTAGGTTCAGAGGTTTGTGGTCAGTGGATATGAACAATCTGAACAAACTACACACTCCCAAGTCAACACTGTCCCACCATACAGTGACATTCGCAGCTTTCTATATGAACATTTATCCATAATAATATTAGTTTATTGGCTAACATGCTTTTTACAATTTAACCTTCACTAGCAAAGGTCAAGGTTATTCATGTCGGGATGACCTGACAGGGACAAGTCTTTCTCGCCACTCGCGTCCGTCATTCCCTCAGTCCAGTGGTGCCTCTCGCTGCGGGGTTCAGATCACGGCGTCCTTTGAACTTAAGGGGTATCAAAGTTAACTACCAAAAGGCAAGGACGAGGCGCGAAATTAGTAGAAAATTCTCTCTTTGGTACGTGATTTGACCAAAAAAGTCAATTCCCAGCTCCCAGAATTTGAGGTTTCGTTTTAGAGGTGTCATGTTCGACTATTAAACGTAACAAGTTGTAGATAAGAAAGCAAGAGCAACATTTCTATCTAAAGTGTCAGAGTTAAAATGCTTCGGCTGCAGGTTTGGTGTAGTATTATAGAAAGAATAATAAAGAATGATGTCAATGAGTAGCGTAGCCTGTTCGGGTAGTATGGAAAAAGGTATATAGTTTGCAGACTCAAAATGCAAGGCTCTGTGATGAGAGAGAGCAACGGAGAGTGATGAAACAAAGAACACTATTGTGACGGCGAGGAAGAATGTGGTGGTACGAGAAACAGTATTGAAGTTTGCTCTCTATTGATTCGGAATTGTTGGAAGCAGCACACAAAAGATAGATAGATAGAGAGATAGATAGATAGATAGAGAGAGAGAGAGAGAGAGAGAGAGAGAGAGAGAGAGAGAGAGAGAGAGAGAGAGAGAGAGAGAGAGAGAGAGAGAGAGAGAGAGAGAGAGAGATTCCGGCCATGATATCAAACTAAGCTTTATGGTCCTTTTATATGAATACAAAAGAGTGTGATGATTATTTAGACTAGTCAGCTTTTTCCCCCATACAAAATGCTTTAAATTTACTTATTTTTTTCTAATAATACCCTAAATTATCATTCAGTGAACACATAATACAATACATTTTAAACTTTTCCCGCGTTATGCTTTCCTGTACAAAAAACACCATAACTTTTAAGAGAGAAGCGCAGCACAGCACAGCAAATAACCAACGAATCGCGTCATGCAGCACGTTCATTTGCCTTCAAGAGCTCAGTGACTCCATCAGAAGGTGTTTATGATGGTTGTTGGGCTCAGCGGCGGGAGTTGCATCTCTTAACAGACACCTCCGGGCACGCGAAAAGTGGCACCGGCATTATACAGATCCAATTTCTGCGTCCTAATAACACCTTCCCGGCAAGGCAGCAGGCGGAGCGAGGCAATATGGAGACAAGAGAAGCACTTTTTTCAGCTCATATATCTCAGTCAGCGTCCTAGAGAGAGAGAGAGAGAGAGAGAGAGAGAGAGAGAGAGAGAGAGAGAGAGAGAGAGAGAGAGAGAGAGAGAGAGAGAGAGAGAGAGAGAGGGAGAGAGAGAGAAGAAAAAAAATGTGGTATATAGAAACTGATCGGTAAATTATAAATACATTACATACAGGAAGTGGAAAAATTAAGAAGGAAAAAGGCTGAGGATGAGGGCAAGATAGAGACCAATGGATATGAAGAAAAAAAAAATAGACCTTGTGTAAAAAGAGCGTCTCCCAAGCAGATGTCGTTAAGCTTTTGCGGGAGTAGGATCAACGACCCACCACCACCACCACCACCACCACCACCACCACCACCACCACCACCACCACCACCACCACCTCGCTTACCCATTGCTGTACTCCGATGGCGCCGCGGACCCACCTTCATCTAAATGTAAATTGAGACTTTACCCAACATTTCGGCAGCTTCTGTGAG
>JAPQNM010000043.1:19232774-19235274 GCA_029783475.1 Metacarcinus magister | reverse complement strand
GCACACAATCTCCCGAGAGGACACACGTACCTGCAATAAATTAAAGCCCTTTTTTCCCCTTTCCGCTCAGAGCAGCATGAACCGCGTGTTTGACGAGGTTGGAGGAGGACGGGGTGTTAGGGAGTGTACGGGAGTGGGGGGACATGGGTACGTTTGTTGTATATAGATAAACAAAAAAGTTTGAAGAGTGAAAGGAAACTCAATTGAAACTCCGTAACGCATATGGTGAGGAAAACTATGTTAGGGAAACTTTTTTTTTCATGGTTTTTTGGGAGGGGGGGAGATCGGGCGAGGAGCCAGAAAACGGAATACCAAGAGAACAGTGAGATGTAAGCTGTATTTATAGGACTGAGAATGTTATTTGTGAAAGAGATGAACGAGAAAACAAAATTAACAAGGAAACAAATATGGAAAGAGAGCGAGGAAAAAAAAAGAGAAAGACTAAGAAAAGTGCGATGGAATGTTAGAATAAATAAGTGAGAGATTGAATCATTGTTATTGAGAAGGAGGGAGGAAGGGAGGAAGGAGAAAAGGGGATGACGAGCAGGAGGCGGGAAGGTCCGAGTCACAGGAACCGGGTTAGTGAAAATGAGCTTTGGACACTTAAACGTGATGGGATGTTTTAAACTTGATTAGGACAAGTGGTGTGATGCGTGAGTGGTCGATAGGCGTGGCGGCTGAGAGGCTTGATTACTGATTGCCTAAGCTGCTCGAATAACAAAGCTTAGCGGCAACTATACAGCTTAAATTTGCGTTGTCGTCCTCACAGTGCCCCAGCTCGTGTTTCTTGAGGTGCATTACTTTGTTTTCTTCATTTTGGTGTGTCATAGGTGAGTTTTTTTTTCTTCTCATATGCATCCAAGAAGGGAAATGTTTATATTTTTACCTAGGTGTTAAGTGTTTAGTCCATGTATTGAACAGTTGTACTCGTAAGGAATGTGAATTGAAGCAACGTTTCTCATTGTACCTGTCACGTGTTAAGTAAAAGAAAAAAAAATAGAATAAACTTAAGTTCTCTCTTATTTATCATTCGTATCGTGGTATTACTATTCTCTTTGAACTTTTTTCTCTATTTTTTTTCTTTCATTTCCATAGTATGACAAGCAGATGAATAAGTAACTAAAAACTGTGCCCATTACCAATTAGTGAAAGTGTGTGGTTACGTGTCTGTCGTTCACCTCAGTAGTGTGTGGTGCTTTGGGTTGGTCATTACCGCTGAGTGCGACATTCGGTCAGATTCGTAACAATCTGCTGCAAATCTCTTTCAACACAGGAGGCGATAAGGATCCGTGTTACTGTGACAAGGGATTCAGATCATGGTGGTGAAGTGTGTGTGTGTGTGTGTGTGTGTATGCGTGTATGTGTGTGTGTGTGTGTGTGTGTGTGTGTGTGTGTGTGTGTGTGTGTGTGTGTGTGCGTGTGTGTGTGCGTGTGTGTGTGTGTGTGTGTGTGTGTTTGTGTAATGTGTCTGATGTTGTTTGATGATAAATAAATTACAATACATTGGATCACAGCAAGGAGGCAGGGCAGGGTGTGCATTCTTAGTAGTTATGGGTGTTGGTAAATACTAACAACAAACACACCTAATTGCTTTCACTTTGTTTTTTTCGTGGTCTGGACATTGAACTCTTCTTTCCTGGGATTAATAGTTGCACTGGAGCACTGGAGAATTGTTTTATCATGAGAATTTTACATCATTAAGGATATTAAAGAAATAACTGGAGATTACCAGTGTTGAACTTGAAACAATGTAATTAATCAGAAAGTATGGGTATAAAATCACTTAAATTATCGTTAGTAGGTATATATTTTTGGAGAATGGAACATTTAACTGAAATCGACACAAACAATAACTGGATGGTTAAGTAGCATTACTTACAGTACATTAAGGGTACTGCATAACTCTGTTTTCCTGAGATACTGTGGATTTTGCGACTCACATATATTCTTTCTGGTAGCGTACAATCAAGGTCAGACAATATGTTTTCTTTTTGGGAGAATATGGATGACGATTTAATGTTATATATATTATTGTATATATCTAAACACTTCACTGCAGCTAATCACGCCCCTGCTCACCATTATAACCCATAGACTTTCTAGATATTACAAGTTATTAGAATCTGCGCAGATGAGTTGAGGTGAACGAGAATAATACACAAAATATTACAATGGTGGAGAGTGTAAAATCGTGTTTCTACCAATACATGTTTGTTGTACTAAAATTGATATGCACTTGGGGAAAACTCGTAAGTTTTTCTGCAATGTGTTAACCAAAATAATAAAAAAACGTTTAAGATATTTTGTAAGGGGAGATAATACACCAAATCTTGTTAGTTCTGTTGATTTTGTGTTGTTCATTCTGAACCTGTAATATCAACGAAACAAGTGGTGGGTAATACACCATGATTTTCAAAGGTTCACTTCCCGTATTATTAACTCTTTTACGATGATAGTAATGATAATATTGTAATACAGAAAATGTGCATGAGTTTCCCAT
>JAPQNM010000043.1:19222774-19225274 GCA_029783475.1 Metacarcinus magister | reverse complement strand
GCTCGGACGCTGTAGGTGAGACAGGTATGTAAACAACGAACTGTTATATCACGTTAATGACCGGATGCACCTGATTGATACGGAATGAAGGACAGGAACACACGGGTTTGGCTCTTCATCACCTACATGGCTGCGCAATTTGCCAGACACACCACCTGCTCGCGTCCTTCAGTGGGTGTTCTCTACCCTCTATTGAGCGTGAAAAAAGTAATAAAAAATATAGAGGGTAAAAAACATCAAAGATCAAGTTAATGAAATAAAGTGAACCACGCCTTCGGAAAATTATTAAATTACATACACCTGATCTGTCGCATCTTAATTAACATCACTGAGTTGGGGAGATACAGAGGTGTGACGCCCGGGAACTGATAGACAGACAGACAGACAGACAGACAGACAAAGACAACCAGACGTAATAGATCATTGGTGATTGGTGCCTGGTTCGCCTTCGATAATTTAATTACTTTCTATCTTTCCCGTTGCAATACCATCTGTTTCCGGCCAGTTAGTTGTATGTAGGTAGTGTGTTCAAGTGTGTGTGTGTGTGTGTGTGTGTGTGTGTGTGTGTGTGTGTGTGTGTGTGTGTGTGTGAGTGACATTGGCCCAGTTTCTCGGAAAAGTACAACTACAAGACCAAATACATAGGTGACCCGTCCCATTTCCTTTGACCTTCGAACTCCCTGGCAGCTCGTGGATGTGAACTGTGATGTATTGGCGGCGGCAACTTTCTGGTGATTATTACTGATATGAAGGGAATCGAGCCCAGTGCAAGGAAGGCGAGGGAGTGTCTTCTTCTTCATGTATAAGTCATTATATATCTTCACTGTTTAGAAAGGGGAAGGAGAGGGTATGTTTGTGAGAAAGGAAAAATCATTAAGTCTTTTGCATGATGAGAAGGACTGTATACATACTTTTATTACTGAAGAAGAAGTTTGTTGTATTATTTTAGTAGTAAGGGAAGGATAGGTAAGCATGTGTCGTGTTAGTAAATAGTATAAAAAAGAAAATAAGAAAATTCAACACTGGATCGCAAAATTATGATACCTTATCCTTATCGTGTTTGTGTAAGATTGTCCCTCTAACACCTTCTTCTACACTATTGCTTTCGTAGGTTAATGGCAGCTAGAAAAAAAAAATGGTATCAGGTTCACCAGACATAAAAAAATATATATAATTTGTAAAAGAATATCAAGTCTTCCTCACTTCACTCAGTCTGCAGTGCTGATGTGTTTGCTAGTGTGAGTGAAGTGTAGGTGAAGTGTGAGTGTGAGTCTGCCTCTGCACCCTGGGGAGATTCAACGTCAGTCACTTCTCCTCGCCATGAGAGTTGAAATTAATTAGTTACGAGTTTAACAAGTCCCTCTCGTTTTTACTTGCTGGTTTTCGTAACTCGACGTAAGTTCAGATAGTGAAGGAGATGATGACAAGAACATTACCCAAAAGACATATACGAACGGATGAGCGAAAGATAAATAGCATTAGGAAACTTGTTGCAGAATTTTTCGCCTCACGCTTGGCAAACAATGAATAGTAATCGTTTGTGTGTTTTTTTCATACAAATTTTCCATTTCCTTCAGCTGCGAGGTGATATCTAAGAAAGGAGCACAAATGCAATTGCAAGAAAACTATACGATAATAATACTCAATAATAATATCAAGAAAGTAAACGAAAACAAAGTATATTTTTTGTTTATGTCAGAATTTTTTGGAAATACAATAAATAGTATTGAACAAAGTAACAACAGGACGGCCATATTGAAAGGAAGAATTTTAAACAAGCTATTTTGTTTCTTTTTCGCTTTCTGGAAATAAGATGTTCCCATGAGAGAGGATCCCAGGCTTCTACCTTTGTCCTGTTTTAGTCTTCTTACGACACAAAAAACAGTGTTAAACGTCCCCATGTCTCAAGGGAAAGAATGTGGTACATGAAAAATATGATTCACAGCTCACGAGCGAAAAAGTGAACAAATACACAGAATAATGGTGACATTCTAGGTTTTTGAAGGTCATGAGAATGTTGCTCTGTGATGGCATAAACCAATTAGAAAGTCTTATGTAAATGTGTCCGTCAATGCCTAAGTTTGGGTTCGTGATGCGTAACTAAGTGACGCTTTGCAGTTTTTCAAAATATCTGTATTGTTTTCAGATATTTAGTTGTATCTTATGCTCTGTATCGTTTCTGTAAAAAAGACGTTAGAGGTCTGTTTTTTATCATATGCCGGATACAATTATGAGTGTGTCGTTAAGGCGTGAACTTTTTATCCACTTTTGAAACTATGCTAATGCTAAAGTTAGTTGATTACTTACGATATAAGATTATACGTCGATGATTTATACGAAACTCTGATCCTTTTATGTTCTATATCTGGCACTTCTCCAAACTGTTTTATTGCAGAATTGAATTATTCGAACATTTTCCTGAATGAGTAAATGAACGATCACACTATTTCAACTAAACGTTATTCAAATTTATTGGTGATTAACAAACTCCAAATTCAGT
>JAPQNM010000043.1:19215274-19217774 GCA_029783475.1 Metacarcinus magister | reverse complement strand
CTTTCTGCAAGATGAAGGAAATAAAAATGATGCTATAATTCTCATGAGTCTTTAAAGTTTTATCCTGCAGGACTTTTGAATATTTTCTTCTAAACAAGTTATGCCACATTTTTCTCCTGTTCTGAATTTCTTAAACTATTGTTGTCTGCCTGTTTGTGTGTCAGTGTGTGTGTGTGTGTGTGTGTGTGTGTGTGTGTGTGTGTGTGTGTGTGTGTGTGTGTGTGTGTGTGTGTGTGTGTGTGTGTGTGTGTGTGTGTGTGTGTGTGTGTGTGTGTGTGTGTGTGTGTGTGTTACTTATGCATCATTCTGAAGAGTATTGTTGTTAGTAATGATAAGGATTCCTCTGCTAAGTGTTCCTAAAACGTGCATTTCCTCTGTCTCTTTATGCATTATTGTACACAGAGTTGATGTTCTTAAAAGTCCTCGTAACCTGATCTTAATGGTGTTAAGAACTTGTATAATACTCTCGTTTGACTTTCATGGCTCTTACTATACGTAGCAAATGTCATTCTAACTTGAAACACTTTACTAAATCCTTGAAGTTGGTCGGTCTCCCCGTCTTAAAAGAGTTTGCGTTGGGATAAGATGGAAAGTCAAGGGGAAGGTGAAATACTTTATAATTTAAGAGTATGTGTAGATGAGTAAAATATTTAAGGTTGTGCTTGGCTTATGATTGAATAATATCGCTTTTTTACCCTTCTCTTTTATTTGTTATTTCAACGTCTTGGCATATAGTCCTTATAGGTTATTCCTGGAGGTACTGATGCTCGTGGTGCCACAGGTAGGAATACTTAGGTGATGTATGTGTGATTATTGTTGTTTTATAGATTTTCGAGACCTTCATTGTGTCTAGGAAGTGACTCTCGACAGGCTATCATCTCACTTCTTGTACCTCCACGTGTTCGAAAGAGACACCAAGGACAGGTTTTAGAACACTACTATATTCTCATTTTGTATTATGAATTTCTCTTTTCCCTCTCCTTTGCTTCCTTTAACCTTCCTACTCTCCAGAACTGTCGTATTTCTCTTTATGTCCATCATTTCCTTCCAATCAGAAATCGGTATTTACTTGATTCCTGGAGCAACAAAGCACCAGATTATTGAAGGAAAAGGTTAAGCTTCGTCATTCTTCGTTCTGTGAAATGATTGAAGGTTTCCGTCATCCGCCCTGCAGATCGCGGCAGAGTTTTGTGTGCTTGGGAAGGGAGTGTGAGCGGCAGTGTCTAAGGTTTTTCAGTTCGATCTCTATCCTGATTAACCTTATTGTGTGACATTTTTGCTCGTTAACAAGGCTGGTAATATAGTTTTTCTTTATATTTGCGTCAAAGAGTTGAAATTGCAGCAGAGTATCAGAATCGCATATCCCTGCTGATTCTAAGTGAAGTAAAAATATATAATGAGAAAAGAACCCATATTCCTGTTTTCCTGTTCGTGTTAGGAGAGATATGACTTCCGTTATCATGTATGGCAAGGAATTAACTGGGTTTTTAGTGCTTTAATCTTGTACATTTTCCTTTGTGCCATTTCTACCACACGCGCATCATAGATTTAATGTCCAGAAAATTGTTATTGTTTGCACGCAGTACGTTCGAGCATAAGTCAGGAGTGTTTTTACCACTGCTCTCCTTCCCATCGACAGCGGCAAGATGGAGTTTGTCAGTGATGGGCAGCCTATTGTGTGGCTGAGGGACGCCTGCTGACCACCACTGACCGCTGCTCCTGTGTCCTGCTGCTACTGTCGCTTCTGCTGCCGCTGTTGGGAGATCCGCCACTTTGGTACTTCTGCTGCAGCGACATGATGACAGGTAAGTGTTGGTTCAGTCGATATTTCTTCCTTTACTTTAATCTGATCTGGAATCCCTTGGCCTTCACCTGTTCCCTGAACCGTACTTTGACCGCGTGCGTGTGTGTGTGTGTGTGTGTGTGTGTGTGTGTGTGTGTGTGTGTGTGTGTGTGGTGTGTTGTGTGTGTGTATGTGTGTGTGTGAGAATCAAACCTCCATCATCCATTCCAGGACCAATGCAGCAAAAAGTCTTTTGATTTTTCATAACTTCGTGGGTCTCGTTACCTTATTTTTTTCAGGTTTTGTAAATGACGTAGCTTTTAACAATACCCTGAGTATACAGAACATATGAAAGAGAGAGAGAGAGAGAGAGAGAGAGAGAGAGAGAGAGAGAGAGAGAGAGAGAGAGAGAGAGAGAGAGAGAGAGAGAGAGAGAGAGAGAGAGAGAATACGTACAGCAAACCTAAGAATATAATATAACCTTCTTCAGGCACCTCGACGGAATTGGTTGCTTGACACAAATCAGCAACATAATGTAGAATCACACACACACACACACACACACACACACACACACACACACACACACACACACACACACACACACACACACACACACACACACACACACACACACACACACACACACACAGAGGCAACCAGCACAAATTCTATAAAAATCAACGAAAGGTCTGCCAAAAAAGGTGGCCACACACT
>JAPQNM010000043.1:19200274-19207774 GCA_029783475.1 Metacarcinus magister | reverse complement strand
ATGCACGAGCCTCCTTGTCTCTCTCGTCAAAACTCGAGTAAACAGAATATCAGTCGGGCATTAGTGGTCCTTCCCTGTTTCAGATAAATATTAATTTCTATGCATCTGAAATACTGGAAAAAAAATATATAAAGGCTGCCGTAATTCATGATATTTTGCTTCTCTGAAATTATTGTGGCGTGGAAAAAATGAATTTCCAAAATCTGTTTCATGAAAGATGTATGTAGCGTGAATGATTATCAGAAATAGTGTGTGTTTTTCCTTCAGAATTAATCATAATGTCCATTTGCTCTGTTATCGTACTATTCAAAAACTACTTTCCATTATTTTCTTCTCTCCCATTTTCCATTCTTTTTCTCTTTCCTTCTTTCCTTTCTTCCAAAACCCTCACCTCCCTTTCCAAAACTGTCCCCTCCCTCCCTCCCTCCCTCCCTCCCTCCCTCCCTCCCTCCCTCCCTCCCTCCCTCCCTCCCTCCCTCCCTCCCTCCCTCCCTCCTCCCTCCCTCCTTCCTTCCTTCCCTCCCTCCCTCCTTCCTTCCCTCCCCTTCCTTCCTCACATATCTATATCACGCTGCGGTATTTCCAAGGTCTCTGTCGGGATGAAAGAGAGGCCGCCACTTGGAAAAAGACTGAATCTTTTTCCGGTTTAATATCATTCTCCTTTACGGCATCGAATATGTGTGTGGAGGAGGGGGAGAGGCAGCTCGGGGCATTATGAGGTGACTGAGGCACACTGAGGAGGCAGACGGAGAGCACTACACAGGCTCTCGCATTTTTCGCAATGTTCCAGCCTGAATTTGCTTTCTGATATCCTTCGTCTTTCATGCTCATGTCCAGAGAGGCTGAAAATAACCTGATATCTAGCTTTGAGAAAGAGAGAGAGAGAGAGAGAGAAAGAGAGAGAGAGAGAGAGAGAGAGAGAGAGAGAGAGAGAGAGAGAGAGAGAGAGAGAGAGAGAGAGAGAGAGAGAGAGAGAGAGAGAGAGAGAGAGAGAGAGAGACAGACAGACAGTTTAGTGGAAAGAAATGCACTAGTTAAGATCTGTAACCACTCCGTATCAACAAGGGGAGCAGTATGATAGGGGGTGGGGGGGAAGGGGAAGGCTATTAGAGGCAGGGGGACCGAACGACGACAAAAAAATAATAATAGAAAGAAAAGAAAAGATCTTGCTGAACGAAGAATGTTTGGATGCAACAATCATTAATGGTAGCAATGACGACGGTAATGATAATAATAATAATAATAATAATAACAATAATAATAATAATAATAATAATAATAATAATAATAATAATAATAATAGTAATATATACCATTGCAGAGTTGAAAGCCAAACTTGTACCTATGATAAACTAATTAAATGACTAATATTAGCCTGGATGTGTGTGGTGACACTGAAGTAAGTTTTCTAGGCTTGTGAACCTGTTTGTGCAAATCATGATATGTTCTCCATGTATTCAACGTGTTTACATTCTGAAGACAGAGAAAGACAGACAGACAGACAGACGGGCTGACAGGCAGACACACATAGTGAGTGTGTGCGTGTGTCTATCTGTTTATTTTCTTTTTGTTTGTTGTTGTTTATTTGTGTAATCATATATTGAGAACATAAGAACATAAGAAAATAAGGCGGCTGCAAAAAGCCAGTTGACCTACACAAGGCAGCTTCTGTGCACCTAACACTTACCATCTGTTTTCTTCATCCAACCTTTTCTTAAAAGTATCTACTGTCCCGGCACTTACCACATGCTTGCTGAGTTTGTTCCACTCCTCTACTAGCCTATTAGTGAACCAATTTTTACCTATATCTTTCCTGTATCTGAACTTGTCTAGCTTGAAACCATTTGTTCGTGTTCTTACTTTCTCCTTGACTATGATAACCTTATCTATGTTCACTTTGTTGAAACCCTTGACCCATTCAAACACTTCTATCAGATCTCCCCTTACCTTACTTCTTTCTAAAGAGTGTAGATTGAGGTATTTTAATATATCCTTGTAAGTTAAGTTCCTTATCCCCTACATTATTTTAGTGATCATTCTTTGTACTGCTTCTAGCTTATCAATATCTATTCTATAGTACGGAGACCAGAACTGCACAGCATGATTTAAATGAGGCCTAAGTAACGCTAAGTAAAGTTTTAGTATTACATCTCCTGATCTATTATTTACGCTCCTGGTGATAAAACTCAGTCCCCGTGTACCGCCAGTTATAGGGGCACAGAGTCTCCTCCTATTCTTCTCCCGGTGGAGGAAGATCGCCAAGACAGCAGATAATGATGATAAATGTTGGTAGGGAAAATCCTCATAACGTGTACAACATAAGCAAGGTAACACTGAATAAACCAGAATGTGAGAGAGATTTGGGTGTATTAGAAATCGGGCTAATAGGGTGTTAGGATTCTTTTCTAGGAATGTTAAAAGTAGAAGTGCTAAGGTTATTCTGAAGTTGTATTTGGCGTTAGTCAGACCTCACCTGGACTATGCAGTGCAGTTTTGGTCCGCGAATCATACAATGGGTATAGGATTGTTAGAGTAAGTGCAGAGAAGGATGACCAAAATGATACAGGGGATTAATAATTTTAGCTATGAGAGGAGACTGAAGCTTTTGAAATTACACTTACTGGAGAAGTGTAGAGTAAGAGGAGATCTGATTAAAGTATTCAAGTGGATGAAGGGTTTCAATTAAGGGATGTAGGAAAGGTTCTTACAGTCAGTAGCCAGGATAGAACAAGAAGTAACTGATTCAAACTGGAAAAAATTTTGATTTATAAAAGAGACAGGCAGAAATTGGTTTACAAATAGGGTGGTGGATCATTAGAACAGACTCAGTCATCAGGTAGTTAGTGCACAGACGATAGTGAGTTTTAAAAGAAGACTAAACAGCTTTGTGGATGGGGAAGAGAGGTGGATGTAGGTAATAAGAGAGTATTAGTGTAACAGGAACTACCACGTGTAGGCCTCCGGGCCTTTTGCAGTTTCCTTACATTTTTATGTTTTTATGTTCTTATATCTACTCTGTCTAGGGTATATCTATTTCCTGTGTTGTGTCTACTTACGTGAAGAGTACTACACTTCTTAATATTAAAATCCATCTGCCATTTGACCGCCCACTCATGCATTCTGTTTAGCTCATCCTGTAATACCAAAGCGTCTCGATCCGAACTGATTTGTCTTAGTGTCATCTGCAAATTTACTAATATTGCTACTAATCCCATAATCCAAATATTATATATAAATAAAGTTAGATAGATAGATATGATAACTGATTAACAGATAGATAATGATAGGTATACCAACATATAGACAGGTACGAATAAACAGTAATAAAACATAAGTTAGATAGGTATAGGTAAATACACACATGTAGATAGATAGCTACTCGGCATCTCACTATCATCCATTCCATCACCAAGCAGATATCTGATGAGCTTGGATCTGATGAACGGTTATGATTGGATAGGGACTGTGTAGTACCCAGTCCCTATCCAATCGCTGATTGGTTACTGAGTCTACTCAGTAACCAATCAGCGATCAGTCAGTACAGGCAGTAGACTATAAAAGGGGGTCAGCCACGCAATATCATCAGTCTTCTACAGACACCCAAAGGGTACAGACCTCTTCCAAACAACAATGAAAACCTTAGCAAGCATCCGATTCATGTGTATGTTGGTGGGTTTAGTGGTGTTGGTGGTGACTGTGTGGGACGTAGTGCTCGATGCCCACAAGATGAGTTCAGTGGTGAACACTTGGGTGAGTGAAGGTTCTCACACCTCCGTCATGGGGAAGGTGCGGGAACACCTGGCTGCTGCCTGGTGGCTGGGGCCCCTGAAGGTGTCCTCTGCACGGGAGCCCCTCGTGGAGTGCGGCGTCTCCGTCGGCGGCGGCTGGCGGGACGTGCTGCCCCTGATGGTCGGCCTCAAGGCACGACTGGCCTGCCTGGAAAGCCACATCCAGCTGGCTCAAGAAGAACATGAGGTATTCGTAACAAAGTTCGTGGTGACCGTGTGTTGCCTGGTGCTCGTCTCTGTGCTTGGTGCCCTCCTGGCACGGGGCTGCTGGGCACGGAAGAAGGTCTTGGTGAAGGAGGCAAACTGTCACCTAGAGACACACACTTGTGGAGAACTTGTACGATGTGAAAGTTGTCCCCTGGAACGATGCGTCATCGTTATGATCTATGAAGTGATGACCCGCGACGGTCTAATGACCAGGAAGGGTCGTTACGTCCACTTTGACGACAACATCCTTGACGACGGGCACGTCACGGGCACACTGGCCCTGCCTGAACCAGGTGTGACGGTGGATGATGACTCAGTGGTCACAGTAGAAGACCTGCTTCCACTGGATGACACAGTGGTCACACTGGATGACACAGTGGTCCTAGTAGAGGACACAGTGGTCCTAGTAGAGGACACAGTGGTCCTAGTAGAGGACACAGTGGTCCTAGTAGAGGACACTGTGGTCCCAGTAGAGGACACAGTGGTCCCAGTAGAGGACACTGTGGTCCTAGTAGAGGACACTGTGGTCCTAGTAGAGGACACTGTGGTCCCAGTAGAGGACACAGTGGTCCTAGTAGAGGACACTGTGGTCCTAGTAGAGGACACAGTGGTCCCAGTAGAGGACACTGTGGTCCTAGTAGAGGACACTGTGGTCCTAGTAGAGGACACAGTGGTCCCAGTAGAGGACACAGTGGTCCTAGTAGAGGACACTGTGGTCCTAGTAGAGGACACAGTGGTCCCAGTAGAGGACACTGTGGTCCTAGTAGAGGACACTGTGGTCCTAGTAGAGGACACAGTGGTCCCAGTAGAGGACACAGTGGTCCTAGTAGAGGACACAGTGGTCCTAGTAGAGGACACTGTGGTCCTAGTAGAGGACACAGTGGTCCCAGTAGAGGACACAGTGGTCCTAGTAGAGGACACTGTGGTCCTAGTAGAGGACACAGTGGTCCCAGTAGAGGACACTGTGGTCCTAGTAGAGGACACAGTGGTCCTAGTAGAGGACACAGTGGTCCTAGTAGAGGACACTGTGGTCCTAGTAGAGGACACTGTGGTCCTAGTAGAGGACACAGTGGTCCTAGTAGAGGACACTGTGGTCCTAGTAGAGGACACTGTGGTCCCAGTAGAGGACACTGTGGTCCTAGTAGAGGACACAGTGGTCCCAGTAGAGGACACTGTGGTCCTAGTAGAGGACACAGTGGTCCCAGTAGAGGACACTGTGGTCCCAGTAGAGGACACTGTGGTCCCAGTAGAGGACACAGTGGTCCTAGTAGAGGACACTGTGGTCCCAGTAGAGGACACTGTGGTCCCAGTAGAGGACACAGTGGTCCTAGTAGAGGACACTGTGGTCCCAGTAGAGGACACAGTGGTCCTAGTAGAGGACACTGTGGTCCCAGTAGAGGACACATTGGTCCCAGTAGAGGACACAGTGGTCCCAGTAGAGGACACAGTGGTCCCAGTAGAGGACACTGTGGTCCCAGTAGAGGACACAGTGGTCCCAGTAGAGGACACAGTGGTCCCAGTAGAGGACACAGTGGTCCCAGTAGAGGACACTGTGGTTCCAGTAGAGGACACTGTGGTTCTAGTAGAGGACACAGTGGTCCCAGTAGAGGACACAGTGGTCCCAGTAGAGGACACTGTGGTCCCAGTAGAGGACACAGTGGTCCCAGTAGAGGACACTGTGGTCCCAGTAGATGACATGCGGCGGAGCCTCCTGGTGCCTCGGCGATTCAGGGACAGGCTGATCGGAGCCAATGGTTGCCTCCTCGAGTCTATGCAAGACCAATACTCTGTTACCTTGTTCGAAGACGCAAAGCGGGGCAAGGTGCACATCAAGGGCACCAAGGACAACGTGATGCAGTGTTACGCACAACTCAAAGCACTGATAGCGGACTGGCGGGCACGCGAACCCAGCGAGGTGTGAGCGTCGCCCACAACGATACATGACGATACATGAACATTGAAGTTACGTTGATTATACATTGAAGTTACGTTGATTCTACATTGAAGTTACGTTGATTCTACATTGAAGTTACGTTGATTATACATTGAAGTTACGTTGATTCTACATTGAAGTTACGTTGATTCTACATTGAAGTTACGTTGATTCTACATTGAAGTTACGTTGATTATACATTGAAGTTACGTTGATTCTACATTGAAGTTACGTTCATTCTACATTGAAGTTACGTTGATTCTACATTGAAGTTACGTTTATTCTACATTGAAGTTACGTTTATTCTACATTGAAGTTACGTTGATTATACATTGAAGTTACGTTTATTCTACATTGAAGTTACGTTGATTCTACATTGAAGTTACGTTGATTCTACATTGAAGTTACGTTGATTATACATTGAAGTTACGTTGATTCTACATTGAAGTTACGTTCATTCTACATTGAAGTTACGTTGATTATACATTGAAGTTACGTTGATTCTACATTGAAGTTACGTTCATTCTACATTGAAGTTACGTTGATTATACATTGAAGTTACGTTGATTCTACATTGAAGTTACGTTGATTCTACATTGAAGTTACGTTGATTCTACATTGAAGTTACGTTGATTAGATGTTAATTTTATCTTTATTTGTTGAGAAAAAAAAAAACGGTACAGACGTGTGATCATAGTAAAGATTTCATGTGTTTGAGGTTATACTTAATAATTGTAGTGTAACAAATATGTACATAAACCTTTAAAGATTAATAAAATATAACAAAAAAAAAATATTGTTTTAAATACTTCCAATAACAAGTAAAGGCAGTCATCGGATCTTATGATGTAGTTGTTATAGTTATATTACTGAAGATAATATTTATACCACCTTCTGTGTTTGGTTAGTTAAATTTTCATGCATCTCAAGCACAAGTTTTCATTATCTAAGTTTGTTACAATCTGAAAGAAGAGAGAGTAAATGTTTACATTTTCACGACAATGCACCTGTATATAAACAACACACTTTTCGTATAGATTTTGATCCATTTCGAATTATTTTGACATTCATGTCCGTTACAAATGCATATATTGTAAGATATCGTCATCACCCCCAACAAGCCTGGGGACCTGTGGAGCTGTGGGTTTGTTGAGTGGGCAAAACGAAATACAGTGATTTACTTAAAAAGAACATTTTATATTTTCTAGATAAATCTGCATAACTAGGGCACTCCGGACCCTCATTCTTAACCTAACCTAACCTAACCTAACTTAAACAGAACTCGTGTAATAACCTCGTAGCTGTGGGGGGCAAGCCCATCTATAATCGCAACCTGACCTAACCTAACCTTACCTAACCTTAACCTATATTAACGAATAACAGAACATTGCTCAAGCTAAACAAAACTTTCACTTTATTTTCGAAGAGAAGGCCCAGCTTCTGTTTCGTTGTCCTCTCTCGAAAAACTGGTTAACAGTAACGGCAGTAGTAACGCCCTGTACGAGTGAAGCTTCGCTGGACGTCTTTTCTCTTGGTTATATTCTGAATAACATCCTGAAGCAGTGTAAGGCG
>JAPQNM010000043.1:19160274-19190274 GCA_029783475.1 Metacarcinus magister | reverse complement strand
ACATTGTGAGTCTGCTAAAAAAAAAAAAATTTTTTAATTAAAAAATTAAAAAATAAAAAAAAATAAAAAAGCTGAAGCAGGGAAGGCAGTATTTGGCAGACGAACGAGAGGCTGAGGGAGGCAATGAAGAGTGTGGGAAAGAAGAGCCGGAATGGGGTGGTGGGAGGCAACCTTCATACATGTTTTCGTGTTGGTCAGACAGGTAGTGATGATGGTGGAGGAAGAGTTGCTTGAGGTGTGGAAGGAGTGCGTGGAGCGGGAACAGGTGCGGGCGTGTGCTGAAATGGTTAAGTTTGCAAGTTTCACATATAAGTTAATCATTTTTCTTTTCGGAGTGCAGACAAACTAAGTTAAACAAACACAATAGTAAGGAAATAAAGTGACTATAGTAACTACGTGCCATTTAGAATATGATGTTTATACGAGATAAAAAAATAAATAAAAATCACCTATTGAAGAAGAGAAAGAGAACTATTACCTGTCCCACCTGAGTTAGTCTGTATAGTGTGACTCAAAGAATATAACTACCTTAGTTTACGCCCAAGAAGCTTATTAACTGTTAATTTACCACCTCAAGGGACACACGCTGAGCAGGAGATTGTTGCTATAATTGTTAGGGTGTGGCGACCAAACAAATATTACACACAAGTTGATAATGACAGTGTGTGTGTGTGTGTGTGTGTGTGTGTGTGTGGGTGTGGGTGTGTGTGTGTGTGTGTGTGTGTGTGTGTGTGTGTGTGTCTGTGTGTGTGAGAGAGAGCTGGATTGTAAATTGCCCGCCGGCCACATCCGTTTAAAGATCCAAATAACGCGCATACCTATAACTGCACCTAATTACTCATTACCAAGTCATTAGAGATTCATGATTAAAGAGAATGCTCTCTCTCTCTCTCTCTCTCTCTCTCTCTCTCTCTCTCTCTCTCTCTCTCTCTCTCTCTCTCTCTCTCTCTCTCTCTCCTCTCTCTCTCTCTCTCTCTCTCTCTCTCTCTCTCTCTCTCTCTCTCTCTCTCTCTCTCTCTCCTCTCTCTCTCTCTCTCTCTCTCTCTCTCTCTCTCTCTCTCTCTCTCTCTCTCTCTCTCTCTCTCTCTCTCTCTCTCTCCTCTCTCTCTCTCTCTCTCTCTCTCTCTCTCTCTCTCTCTCTCTTCTCTCTCTCTCTCTCTCTCTCTCTCTCTCTCTCTCTCTCTCTCTCTCTCTCTCTCTCTCTCTCTCTCTCTCTCTCTCTCTCTCTCTCTCTCTCTCTCTCTCTCTCTCTCTCTCTCTCCTCTCTCTCTCTCTCTCTCTCTCTTCTCTCTCTCTCTCTCTCTCTCTCTCTCTCTCCCTCTCCTCTCTCTCTCTCTCTCTCTCTCTCTCTCTCTCTCTCTCTCTCTCTCTCTCTCCTCTCTCTCTCTCTCTCTCTCTCTCTCTCTCTCTCTCTCTCTCTCTCTCTCTCTCTCTCTCTCTCTCTCTCTCTCTCTCTCTCTCTCTCTCTCTCTCTCTCTCTCTCTCTCTCTCTCTCTCTCTCTCTCTCTCTCTCTCTCTCTCTCTCGACAATGGTAGTAGTGATAGTGATGTTAACATTGCGTTGCAGGGCTAAGTATTTCCTTTTACGACAATTGCTTGTAAGCATACAGTCATGTGTGTGTGTGTGTGTGTGTGTGTGTGTGTGTGTGTGTGTGTGTGTGTGTGTGTGTGTGTGTGTGTGTGAGTACTGCGACGTACATGTATAATAAGGACATGACACTCATATAGACCTTCATGCCCCCGTCTAACCTTGTTGCGCCGTGTCCGTCCATTAATACAAGGCGATAATTGCATTGCATCGATTACCTGAGTTATACTGATGGCGGACGCTCGTGGCAGACGCAGGAACCAAGCAGAAAGAGACGCTGGATGGGACGGAGTAAAAGAACAAAAAGAAAAAGCCGAATTGAACTGTAATGCTTCAAGAAACTAATCATAAAACCTTAATTACTGGCGTTGTGCTCTACAAAGATGATTAGTAAATTTACAAAGATGATGAGCTGTAAGCACCGCATAGAATTTGTTGATCGTTCTACGTTGCTGCTCCCCGCCCAGCACCGTATCAGGGAAGGTGAAGAACATTTGTGGACGTGAGGCTTAGAGTGTAGAAAGAAATATATAAAATAATTAAACTCGTATTCTAAGATATTAACAAGAGTGTATATGGAAGAAAGTTTCTCATAATGTACCCTTTGAAGAGCTGTTTTCATTGAGATTTCAAATTTAGATAACTATATGCCTCTCTCTCTCTCTCTCTCTCTCTCTCTCTCTCTCTCTCTCTCTCTCTCTCTCCTCTCTCTCTCTTCTCTCTCTCTCTCTCTCTCTCTCTCTCTCTCTCTCTCTCTCCCTCCTCCCTCCCTCCCTCTCTCCCTCTCTCTCTCTCTCTCTCTCTCTCTCTCTCTCTCTCTCTCTCTCTCTCTCTCTCTCTCTCTCTCTCTCTCTCTCTCTCTCTCTCTCTCTCTCTCTCTTCTTCAGAACATAAAAGTGAAGGACAAACGCGGCCCACGAAGAAAGCATCCACAACAGAAAGCTTTGAAAACAAGCGACAAACACGTTATAATTACTTCGAGTCAGTGTTTGTGTAACCTCTTGTAGGCGAGCTTAGAGAGTGCTAAGTTGTAATGATCTAAAAGACAATGATTATATAACAACCTCAATGTATGGAATGTAGCGAGGGAACGGCAGTGTCAATAAAACGTTGTTGAAAAGTTTAGGGTATGTCTCGCACTGTTTTCTCAAGGTCACGCTACATCACTCACTCAACTCACCCAGACAATTAACAAGAGAGAAAGCGATCATGAAAAATAGATAGATAAATAAAGTATTAGAATCGATGCCTATAATAGAGAGGATTACGTTCAGTAGAGTAGAGTGAAGCAGCGAGGCAGCACCACACACTCTCTTCCCCTTGTGGTACAGAAGCCAGCGAGGCGCTTCATCAGTTACGACCTTGAATAGTTAGAAAAAAAAGGTAATGAAACGAATACATCAGTGGAGGTTAACGACTGATTAACGTGCAGTATTCAGCGGCGGCATTGGAGGCAGTGTTGTAGAAGTAGTAGTTGGAATTATGGGTGTTGCTAATGTCAAATTAACTACCGCATTGGAACATTTGGTGACTTTTTACATCTTCACCTACTTAATGCTCGTTAATGACCACACGTAGCTTAGGATGGAAAGAGTGATGTTGATGAGATAGATGGATGCTGCTATTGTGGTGGATGGGACTTAGAGGCGTAATACAGAAAGGAAGCGTTGATAAGAGTGATGCTGTGAGGTGGTTTAGCCAATGATAAAGGCAGTGTACCATTATCATAAAGCCATAGCTGACCAATTACCTTCTGGGGTCTAACTACCTTATCTTATGAACAGGATTTTAGTTTATTCACTTGTTCCTTCGTGTCTTTCTTTTCTTCATGTAGTTTTACCGAACACAAGCGATGTCCGTATCGTGTTATTTTTTGCATCGAGGTGTTGTAGTGCTGATCAATTAGCCTTAACAACACCTGCCCTAAGGACCTCATTTACCCTCACAACAGAAGAAAGGAACACTAAAGGGAGATCAATGTGGATTCTCCCGCTGTTAATCCTCACAATGCCGGTAAGCCTTTGTTGACGGTCTCTCAGTGTTTTTTTTCTTCGGGTGTAATGAGCGACTATTGTTGCTCATTAATAAGGCTTCAATATCACTAATCGTCACTGTGTTCACTACTTATTGCTTAACAACTTCCGTGCCTACAAAACGTTGATTGATTTGGCTTGGCAATGGTGAGGCGAGATTATCCGACGCGGTAATGAACTGGACTGCGAACACTAAAGACTTAATACACAGTTCGTATGTGATTTATGCCCGTGGGAAAAAAAAGTACATCCTGTGTTTCGATAAGATGAGACAACTGAATACACGCCAGGTAACATGTGGCGAGCGGGTCAGTAGTTTTGCCTGCTCTTTCTTTTTCATTCTATACCTTTTTATACGTAAATCTCACACTTTCCAAACTATTTCAAAAATAATGTCTTTAAAAAAAAAGCCTTAGTTGGACTTGGAAACTTTTTTGGAAATGTGTACGCCAATGAATCTCATGAACATTGGTACACAGGCGTTATTGATCATCATGAACACGAATTTGGACGCAATTTTATTATTACGATTTGATTTTCACGTATCGTATCCGTGACGGAGATGATTTTTTTTTATTTTGCGTTTTAAAACTTGCATTTCAATTCAATTTTATCCATGTTCTTTCTTTAATATTATATATCTTTCTTACGTAAACCTCATATTTTTTTAGTTATTTGAAAAAAAGTATTTCCAATAAATCCTTTCTTCTTTTTTAGGTATTGTTTTTGTGCGAATGGATAACAAGGTAGTGGCCTCCTTTTGAGATTCAGTTTGCTTCTTCTTATTCATAACTTGAGAATTTAAGTCAAAAACAGTTTATTGTTGGCGAGATTCAAGGGGAGTGTTAACATTTTTTTTATTTATTTTGCTTAGGACCTGGTAAAAGCACAGGAGGGAAACAGGTCAGATGAATTATCATAAGCATTATAGACAGAAACAGCCAAGGGTGCACCTCTAATTATTAATCTAGGTACCACTTCTTTACCAGCCAAGTTATTTCTTAGAATGAGTGTTGCCTTGGGAATTGGTATATCTGCTTCAGTAACACCTACTACTACTGTGCCTTGGAGAAGTGTACAATTTTGTTGTATTTTAGCTGGTTTTACTTCGAAGATACCAGATATAAATTGAAGGATAATTTTCTCATCAGTGTATTTATGATGAATTCCAGGCAAGACCACTTTGACTAATACAGTTTGGGCTGAAGCCTTGTCTCTTATAATGTGCACATAATGTCGTGGCGAATCCTTCCCAAGTGAAACAGTTCATTCTGATCGAAAATGTTTGACAGGATCTAGTGCGGGTTCACCTTGGGCAAAGTTGTTATGAGGATTTATGGATGCAGCTGACCTTGTAAATTCAGGACCGTTGTAATGAAAGGATCCCTACAATATTTGAACGTATGATCCTCGCTCTCTCTTGCAAAATTTACAATAATAATGCTTACTCTTTCCATAAGCTCCATCATTATATAATCAAAATTGGGACGTACAGAAGACTATACATTGGTTCGTAAAAGTTTCCGCCACGGTGGCATCTGAGGTTTATTCTCCTGCCATACCCTCATAAAGGTTCATCTGTACAGGCAAGATAAACCTGAATTCCTTTGGGTCAAGTTCACAATATATTCACCTGAACCTCACAAAGTGCCACTAAAGACTCGAGATCACTTCCAGCACCACACCTTTTAGTAGACAAGTGACACTACTCTTACACTTCCTCCTCAATGAAAAAAAAATCTAACTTACGTAACATGTAAAGGCATATACAATACTGCCTGCGATACTAGCTCCTACAGCTCCTTTGCAATGGGAGAAACTTGGTAAATACACAGGATATCGCAATATACCTTGAAGAAAAAATGGATGGAGAGAAATTACAAGAGTTGGTGCAACGTTCCCTCGTTAAAAGAGACATGCAATTAAAACTGATGTCCAATTAAATAACAATGAGAGAAAAGTGAGTCGAGACAACATTGCATCAAAGAGATTGCCGTCAGTGAAACCTGAAGAGTTGATGAGAAACACTTCCACCTCGGGCCCGTGTTGGTTTAGCGTCCCTGCCACGACGGGGACTGGCCATGCAGGGGAGAACAAAGGCTCAGGTCGAGACAACAAGACGCGGGTATGGACACACACACACACACACACACACACACACACACACACACACACACACACACACACACACACACACACACACACACACACACACACACACACACGCACACACTACTATAAGTGAAGCAATGGTACAGGAAATTAATATCCTGAACCCTACAAGGTGGAAGGTGATGACGAGGTGTAAGTGTGTGTGGTGATGAGCTTACATGTTGAAGGTAAAGGTGAAGGTGAAAGTGAAGGTGAAGGTGTCTACAGTTGAGTCCCTACAGTGCCTGTAAGTCACTTTGTTTTGTTGTAGGTGAGTGTACGTGCGAAATACATCCATACGTGACTTATTATTCGTGAGTGTGAGTGTGCATGGCTGACATTGGAGTGCAGTGGATGTGAAGTGGAAAGCGGTGTTGGCTGCCAATCTCATCAACTATCTGACGTGAGTTTCAACCTTAGGCCGGCGCGCAGCTCTCTATGCTATCCACTCACGGCTCCAGAATCGTGCAGTGACGGAGTATCGAGGGTAATAATATGTGGAAAAAAACTGTGGTAGCATTGACGAACAAAGCCGACAAGAGATAATTGAGCAGACCGCAGCTCATCTGTGTGCACCGACACAGGCCTCGCACTTAACACACCTGAGAGAAGAGCGACCTGTGTGCTGTGGCTGGAGGAGGTTTAGTTAGTGCTCGGCCTAGGACACAGACAGACTTAAAGATGACGACTTTTGTACTCTCGCTAGATAGAAGTCACGTGATGCCCAGTGCCCAACAGTGGTACACAGGAGCGTATCCAGCCACTCTAACCCAAGGACACATGTCTGAGTCATGTTGAGCAGCATGCAGCGGCTTCGTTATGGCTTCCCGGGAATGATGTTTACCTTCACTAATAAACCTCATCATCTGCCAATACGCTACACTGACTGCACCTGAGAGACGGCACAGCAGCCACGCAGCATATATCCTTGGAGCAGTGTCCCCCGCTGACGAATGTGCAGGTGTGGCACGTGTGTAACATGGAGGGGCTGTGTACCTCCCTCCTTCGTGCTCCAAGTCACGCCTCGCCACTCCCAGTCAGGTCAAGTCACTTTTGTGTTGTTATTTATCATGCTGAGTAACATATCATGGTGTCGCATCTCAACAACGCACCGAGAGCTTCAGCTTATTAGCGTTCCCTGGTGTTTCCCACACAGCAGCACTGAGATGAGTGCGACGTCATGGCGTGAGGCGCTGTGGATGCCGCGGCAGCCACACGTCCTCTGCAGCGTCACCGTCAGCGTCACCGTCAGCGTCGCAGGGCACCATATTGCACCGTGGAGTTTTCCTACCTTGTCTATTCTTTTCCGACACTGAATGTCTATTTTTGTGTTTCAAATAACCAGTTGTTTCCTTCGTCTGTGCCAAATGAATGAGTTAGATTGCCGAGTTTCTCAACCTATAGCTACTCGACGCCTACTTTGATATGCGTCGAAATGTTGCAGCCCATCACAGGAACGGCTACTGTCTGGCCGTTCCATCCACCGTCTTAGAGTTGAAATTATGTTCGTGGTCATGTGGCTGATACAACATTTCTCGGAAAACGTTCCCTCCTCGCAGAGTTAACTCAGTCGGTGAATTATCAACTGTATCAACCACCATGTTATCCTTGTTGATGTTGTAGCCACGTGATCCTCAGACACGAGTAAGGGTTCGAGATCAAACTCCAATCTTCTGAAGGTGAGGAGTGTGCAGATATTCCACGGGGAGTATGTCTCACTTTTTTATGTACCTTTCTTCAGTGATTTGCTCCTCTGTAACTACTTTTTTATTGACCTTTCCCTTTATGTAGTCACTTATCCCCATCCCCCATCAGGTGTTTTCTAGTCCATACACCACGCCATCTGGCTTTACCTGCCACTCATGTCATTTTCCGCTTAACAAAACTACCCTGCTATTCACCCATTTTTCATACCCTACCTCTTTTTAGCCCCAAACACTACTTCACCTGATAACAACTTGCTCTATGACACCCACTCTCCCACTACCTCATTCTTACTACTGTCACTTAAGGTTTGGAATAGAAAGGGACACACCCAAGATATAGTAAGGTTATCCAGCCAAGTGTCAGTGTTATGTTCCTTTAAAACTTTACTGTGTTACATTTCTGAAACTCCTCTTAGCACGCCGCTGCCACTGGCCTGGATGTATGTGAGAGTATTTGTCGTCTTAACTGTAATACGTTGAAGAATGATAGATATTAGTCCTTGTTTGCCCTCAATTATAGCCTCGTTTTATGAGGGGAAACTACTACTACTACTACTACTACTATTACTACTACTACTACTACTACTACTACTACTACTACTACTACTCATCCTCTTTTTTTCCTCCACAGTAATTCTCTGTGCCTAGTTTCCTCCCTTTCGTACTTTAGTTTACCCTTTTTTTTTACCCCTCTCTCCAATTTCTCTCCCCTTCTGTTTCCTCCTGTGACAAAGTTCCTCCACCCTTGTTTCCTGTTCCTCCAGTAGTTTCCTCCCGACCTTCAAGATTCCTTTGCTTTGCTTCTCTTCCTTTGTATTTCCTCAAAGGTGTTTTCCATCCTCCTCAAGCTTCTTTTCTCTTCCAATTATCTCCTGTTTTCCTTTTTTTTTCTCCCATTGTCCTCCTTTCCAAGAACCTTCCTATTCTTGTAGTATTTAGCTACGTTTTTTTTTTTCATCCCATCTCTCTCTCTCTCTCTCTCTCTCTCTCTCTCTCTCTCTCTCTCTCTCTCTCTCTCTCTCTCTCTCTCTCTCTCTCTCTCTCTCTCTCTCTCTCTCTCTCTCTCTCTCTCTCTCTCTCTCTCTCTCTCTCTCTCTCTCTCTCTCTCTCTCTCTCTCTCTCTCTCTCTCATTCAGTGTTTTTTATCAGTTTATTTAATTTTGTTACGTTTTTTGTTTGTCATTATATATTTGAAAAATTTTCGTTTTATTTTTCATATTAATTTTTTTTTTGTCTGGTTATGATTCACTGTAAAAGAATTTCCTGGTATATACTTGTTTTTATTTCCGATTTTCCTTCATCAATCCAGATTTTCCTTTTCATCATATTTATTTTTCCCTTCCTTCCATATATTTATTTTTTCTGTCCTCCATGAATCTCCCTCTTTTTTTTTTCTCTCTCTCTGTCTATTTTTTCTTATAACCTACGTTTTGTTTAGTTATTTAGTATTTTTTCTATTCCCTTATCTGGTTTTTTTTTCTCTACCTTTCTTGCTTCAATTTCTTTTAACCCTTTTTTCTTGTCATTGTATTTTCCCTTCCCTATCTTTCTTTTATTTTGCTTCATCCCTTCTCTATTTTATTAGTCACCTTTTCACATCGTTACCTCACCTCTCTACTTTGTCTATCCTTCTTTTCTCCTATTTCACCTCTTCCCCTCTTTCACATTTTCATTATTATTCGGTTCACATTCTCTCGCTCTACTTTCCCTTTAATTTCGCTATCCACCAATCAACTTCTTCATTATTTTTTTACCTATTGTCAGTTTTCCTTTTTTTCTCCTTTCCTTTAGATTTTTCTCTTCCATTCCTCCTACACTCTATCTTTCCATCTTACTCTCATTGCTCTCTAATCCAATATTCCTCCATCCATTTAGAGAGAGAGAAAGAGAGAGAGAGAGAGAGAAAGGGGGGGAAGGTTAAACGGTGGTTCTCTCATTACTCATAACGAAGGCCGTGCTCTATTCAGTCAACAGGAAGTACCTTTTCTGCCTCATTTCAGTGCTTGCCGCCAGCCTGACGCACGATCCATTAAAACGCAACTGAAACCCATTTGAGTCCGCCAGATTTCCAAGACCGCAAAACGAAGATGAAGAAAAATAAAACGAAAATCTAGTAGTGCAAGTGTTCCTAAATTAAACTAACGTGGGAGAGAGAGAGAGAGAGAGAGAGAGAGAGAGAGAGAGAGAGAGAGAGAGAGAGAGAGAGAGCGAGAGCGAGAGCGAGAGCGAGTGAGAGAGAGAGAGAAGGTAGCTGTAAAATGCGTAATATAATTGTAGTGTTGCCTTATATCCAGATCATGAAAACAAACGACCAGAAAGCGAGTCACCAGTTCTTATTTACTGACGTTTATTTCCAGCAACGAAAAGCATCAAATAGTATAGGATGAAATTGATCTCCTTAGTAGTAGTGGACACCAGCTTCAAGGAGGTGGTGTTGTGGGTTGTTGTATAGACACTGTAACTTTTCCGTGGTAGGTTTGGGATCTGGTATTCATCTAAGTCTTTTAAGGAACAAAATGGTGATATTATTTAGTTATATGCAGCTGTGTTTCTTTTTTCTTTTTTTTCCACAAACGAGGGTCCTTGTAGTATCAGCACCGCGTTTAGGGAGGGGGAAGGAAATTTATAACGTATTGCCTCGACGCACGTAAATCTTTTCTTAAGTTTTGAAGCATTTGACAAAAATTTCCAATGAGCTTCGTTTCTCCAAGGAGAGTTTGTCTTAGTTCCGTTTTCTTTGTAGGATTTGTTGCACTTAGAAGGTGTCAGTTTTGTTGCCACGCGAGGAATGGCTGTTGGTGTTGTGGTGTTTGTCGCGGCGTGGTAGACCGGGACTGTGTGGTGTAGCTGTAGTGAGAAAAATAAGTGTTGTCATATAAAGGAAATAATAAGTCATGAAGGAAACTCACTTTAAAGTTAAGTGTGTTTGTATTATTATTGCAGAGTAATCATGTAGATCAAATGATGTTCTGTTTTTTATGTTATTAACACCATTTATATGCTCTACAATGACCATGCATCAGTGTTGCTTTATTTTTGCGAAGTTGAAGGAAAACGAATGGCTAATACTTGTGTTGGAAATCATATTTTCGATTAATATCATGTGTATATATATATATATATATATATATATATATATATATATATATATATATATATATAAACATATATATATGATGCTAAATAAAAGTGGTTAGGCGTTGTGGGACAATTGGTGATCATTCTAGTGTGGAACTAATGGTGACGATGCCTTCATCTTTTTGTGCAATAAAAGGACGCTGCCTAAGAACTGTATAACAAATTTTTGAATTAAAGAAAATGCTGCAAAACGCTGTTCTACATGAAATAAAAACGATCGATGGATGGAAATAAAATTGGATTCCAAATATACATCAGTTAAGCTCGTGATGTTCCTGTCGTGGAAAGAGTACAGGTTGTCAGAAGCAAGCAAACTGGCCTTCAGCTTACCATTGAAAGGATGAAGGAGTGGGGGTATTGGCAGTCCTGTGTGTGTAAGACTGACTCAATACGGATCACACTCAATAGAATATCTTTCACATTTTCGACCCAATCGTTCAAATTGCTTATGATTCTATTTTGCCGTTATTTGCTGTCGATGAATAATATTTTTTTTCAATCTTGAAAAAAGCAGATCATTATTTTTCATACTCATAGAAAAGAAATTATAGATAAAATGTCGTAACTTTTGAGAAATATTTGGTAGTTTTGTGGTGAGCTGTCTCGCCTCTATGCTGTATTGAAGTTTGCCAGCCTCGACGATAAGGTTAGTGACCTGTGCTTACCAAGGTGTTCTGTCCTCATACTGAAGGGTGATGTTAGTAAGCTTCCAGTTGCTGTATGTGGTGCGATGACCGGCTGTCTGTTTAGTCTTATGGGGAAAATTGTAAGGTTAATAATCGCTTAAACCTGATGATTATGTAGTAAAAGTTATGATGTTCAGCTCATGTTAAGGACCTCAAATGTTAAAAACTCATGGTGTTCCTTACGTAGCGATTTATTTTGTCTTTCTTTTTAGAGTTCTACAATGCAGTGTAATGTGATGTTTCCTCAAGTTAGTGAAGTACGAAGAGTGTGCATCACCAGGATCACTCTTATTGCCTACGTAATGACTATGATTATCATGTTAGTATTCTCACCACCATCTTTAATTAGTTTCCATGCCACCAGCATCAAAAATTATCATTGTATTTATTATTTACATTAGAGAAAGAGACAGACAGACAGACAAACAGAGTCTGCCGAGGCTGTCTGTCGGACATGAGGAAGCCCTAAAGAAATTCGAGTAAGGCCTATTAAAAGACCTTCGACACCGTAATCTACTCCCCCCCGATGCCCCTCCCCCCGTTCGTGCTACAAGACACAGCAACAGACTAATTCCTATCAAAGCGTCGAGGACCAACCGCCTTAGGAAGAGTGCGATCCCATCCATAGTCCGCACCTTGAACTCCATGTAAACTTAATTATATCCTAGAATATAGACTCCTTTCTTATGTAAATTTTCAGTCCATGACTGCCTTATAAATGAACTTATTATTATTATTATTATTATTACTACTATTATTACAGACAGACAGATAGACAAATATGCAGGCAGACAAAGACGAAGATAAAGTAATAGACAGAGGCAGACGGACAAACACTTACAGACAGACAGACAGACAGACAGACATATGAGAGAGGCCGTTAACCTTATTGCTGTTCCCTCGACTATGAATAATTTCAGATTCATTTAACATATTTCATGAGGCTGACACCACAACAAACTCAAACCCTATTCATTATTCAGGAAAAGCCCGCGGCACGATGGTGTGTCAGTAACCTTCACATCGAGAGGGAGGGCGTCAAGGCTCCAAGTAATGTCAGGTTTATCGGCAGAATGTAAACTGAGACATTTGTTACGTTTTTATTATCAGATTAACGAAAAGGGAAAGTTATTGTATATTGATTATAATTGTTGCATTTTTTACGAACTCTATAAAACTTTCGTCATTTTCATCATAGTTTTTTTGTGTGTGATATGCACCAGGTCGCATTTTTTTTTTAATCCTCTATCTCTCGGACGGAATTTGAAATGAGAAAAATAAACTATTGCCTAATAAGTTGCGAGAGGTTAAGGATAATGTTCATAAAATATTGTAGTGATGGAATTATATAGAACAGTGATTGTGTTACTGATCAAAGCACAAGTTGAAATGAGCACATAAGTGTAAAAGATTTCTATTCAAAACAACCCGTCCAAGTTTTAATTAATTGGTCACTCTGAATTGTTGTTTCGGATTAATATTTTTTTTTATAGTGTTATGAGCTTGCCTTTGTCTCCTGATCGTACTCAAAGCACAACAAAAACGTAATGAATGAGCCTCGACATGACATTTTAGGACATTGTTTTATGCTGAACAAATTGAATATTGTTGTACACAGAACAAATCAAATACATATGTAAACCTGAATAGTGTGATTCACTAATGACGATGCAAAATTCAAACATTGCGATCCTGTTAACCACATAATAATAACATCCACACAAATTACCACGAACCCCTATCATTGTGATGTATATTCAAATTAACAACCAAAATCAAAGCATCCACCATTTATTTTTACTATTTTTATTTATTCTTTTACTTGGCTTTCACGCATCGACACACATATCAAGAGTTAGTCGCAGGTTGGAGCCCCGTCTGGCGCGAGAATCAAGGACGTGCCACGGTTGAGAGATTCACTAAATGCTTGTTTAATGGAAAGCTAAGTACCGGTGATCCCCCTAACAGATGACCGTCCCCGCTGACCTAAACAATATAGCATCACACACTGACCAATAGATGTAATTATCAAGCCTGGTCATCGCCCTCAATCAGCCTTCGCGTGGCCCGAGTGACACAAAAGAGAAGATGAACGGAGGTGCCTCAGTCTGGTATTATGAAGCATCCAGCAAGTATACTGGCGAGGGTCCCGGCGTGAAGGCTTCGTGGGATTGTCTGTGTGATTGGTTTATTTCATTACTTGTTCTGATTGATTGTCTTCATCCCGCTGATTGAGGTGAAGCGTTATGTTGGTGCCTGTTTAAAATATATATATATTGCTGCTTTTTAAATGTTTTTTATTTCATGGTGGCTTCCGTTATCTGTGGCAGTACAGTGTAAATTAGCAACACAAAATGCAGTACTTCGGCAATTCTTAAACAGTCATTAACGTAGGAAAAATAAAACCCATATTTATTATATACAAATTGTCGATATGAGAGAAAAGGAAAAGAAAAAAAAGTAGTTATCTATTTGTTTCTCTTCAATGAACTGAAAAGGGAAAGTCATGAGAGAGAGAGAGAGAGAGAGAGAGAGAGAGAGAGAGAGAGAGAGAGAGAGAGAGAGAGAGAGAGAGAGAGAGACACACACACACACACACACACACACACACACACACACACACACACACACACACACACACACACACACACACACACATTTCCTTTTACCTACGTCACTATCCTCACAGAATTGCTTCACGTGATTTATTGGTGCTGTTTTTTCTACTTTTTTCCTCTCCCTCTGGTATACTCTCGTAGGAAGGCAGCAGCGGCCCAGCACCTTCTACCGTGTGTGTGATGGACGGCCTCGACCTCAATGAAGTCAAGAGGAAGGATGAGTGGTCGTCACACAGGGATTTCAGCGCCTCGATCCGTCCCTTGATGTGGTTCGGGGCCTTTATAGGAGTGTTGCCTTGCACCGCACAGCGACTCCCGCACGATGGGGGTGAAGGTAAGCTGTGTGTATGATAAGAGCCTGGCAGTGGGAGAGGGAAGGGGCCGGAGGGAGTTTGTGTGTGTCGAGTTGCTGGTACTGAAAGAGGAAGAGAGTGGGGATGCCGGGTATGTAGTAGGCGAGTAGGTACAGTAGTTGTGAATAATGAATTATTCCCATACTAATCTTGTATCATAATGTAATTAATTATTGTCATTATATGGTATAATATATATGTTATGACCTGTCTACATGTTTATTACGTGTTAACTTCTCTAGCAAATGAAGGTCACACTCCAGCTCTCGTGTAAGGTGAAAAAAAAGGTCCAATTAAGTACAAGTAACGTTGGAATAGAGTGAATGTGTTATGAACATTAATATTCCATAAAAGCGAGATAATTGAAGTGGTCTGTTAGGGGACTAGTCCATTAAAACCTTGATGTAATTTGCATAAGCGTTTGGATTCGGGTAGGCGGTGGAGGGGAGAGAAAGCAGCGTTAGCAATGAAGAGACGGTGTTTCAGGAACCTGGTTTGAGGCTCCAGAGAAGCTAAAGTGAATTTTGATGCCTAAATAATTCTATAACTGTGTTTGTGTGTGTGTGTGTGTGTGTGTGTGTGTGTGTGTGTGTGTGTGTGTGTGTGTGTGTGTGTGTGTGTGTGTGTGTGTGTGTGTGTGTGTGCGTGTGTGTGTGTGTGTGTGTGCGCGCGCGTGAAAGAGAGAGAGAGAGAGAGAGAGAGAGAGAGAGAGAGAGAGAGAGAGAGAGAGAGAGAGAGAGAGAAAAAGAGAAAGAGAAAGAGAGAGAGAGAGAGAGAGAGAGAGAGAGAGAGAGAGAGAGAGAGAGAGAGAGAGAGAGAGAGAGAGAGAGAGAGAGAGAGAGAATAATCGACTAATATACAACAGCAGCTCAATAATATATAGGTGACCTGTTGTGTTATGTCGTTGTGGTGACCCTGCCGTCTCGTAGCGGTTGTGACCCAGCCACTAACGCTCACCTGTTTAACATTCATCATTGCACCTGTAAACACCTGCATCTCGCCAGTCTAAGTCCATGTACACCTTGTTATGGCCTGCGTTGCCACACCCCAAAGCCTTTTTATCATAGTAAAGAGCTGGAGCGATTATGTTTTTTTTATGAACAGACACTGCAGTTGACTTAGCGCATTAAAGTTGATGATGAATGTTCTTTGCTTCAATATTTACTAAAGATTTAGGTATTGACTTGCATTAAGTTCGTATGTTGATATATTACCCTCTTTAGAACGAAGGTTTAATATTTATTTCGTCAAGCTGATGTAAACTTTTAACACATTCTCATAGTAGCTTTTCTAGGCATTTTATTGTCTTCCATTTTCTTCTCCCTCAGGAAGCAAAACGAGAGTGACATACAAGTGTTCAGTGTTCAGCTTTCCGTCCTTCATCGTGGTCGTGTGGATGCTGACTACTATCCTCTACTTTGCCACCGTGCCTTTCGGTGAGTAGCAAGAAGCGTCTCATTTTGTCTCCGTCACGCCTCTTAAGTGCGCTACCCACTTCTGTACTACTATACTAGAGAGAGTTTTTTTGCTACTGACACGCCCAGGATTAATGGATGTACATCTTAGGATCCTTACATCATACTTGGCACGTGGCACAAAGAGGCGAGAAGGAAGGAATGATGTGGCTGGAAGGTAAGATAAGGTCGTCGTTGGAATAAAGTTAGATTTTTTTTTTTTACTCGGTTAGTAGGTTCAAGCTCAATATTTCAGGTGTCATGTTGGCTTTTTTTTTTATTTATTTATTGATTAGGTGTCAGGCTATTTAATGTGTGATTGATTATGTGTGTCTTTCCTACGTGTTGTGTTATGTAGTGTTCCTTGTGTCACAGTCCCCCTTCTATGTGTCCTCTTGTAATGTTTCACTTCTTTATGCCTTGTTTTTTTCTTATTATACATTTTGAGAGTTTGAATAAGTTCGTATAATTTGGGAATTTTCATGAATATTTGTTGATTCATTTACTTATTTTTGTAAGTTGTTTCATTGAGCGCACTTTTAGTCTGAATATGTTGTCTTCCTGTTTATCTTATATATTTGACCGTTGATGGATGCAGACAGAAGCGATAGGAGTAGAGGACGGAGGAGAGGAGGGGGAAGAAGGGAGGGAGAAGGAGGGAGGAAGGGAGGTGTGTGTACTGTATAGGGTCACTCATCAACGCCTGTTTATATTACAAGCTTTATCGCTAAAGTTATGCTGTTTGGGAAAAGTTTAAACCGACCATGTATTCTGCCATCAAATTAGACAACAAGCTTTCCATTTTTTGTCATCTATATATCAGGTTGAAATTATTTCCAGGCACTTGTTGTCACATTGATTGGGTGATTGTAATGGTGATGGCGGTGATGGTGATGATGGTAGTACAAAGGAGTACAAAGGAAGAACGGACAGCAACAGTCCTACTGGACCTAACGAGGCTGTCCGTGTGGCTACACTACTACTCTAATATCTACTTGATAGAGACAAAAGGACAGCAAAGTGGATAGCTCCTTCCCACCCACCTCTCCCTCCAATCGAGGCTGGACATAAGAAAAAGCGATACCATGTACCATAGACAAACTATCATGGAATTTATTTAGGAAAGTGATAAAAACAAGACTAATCTACGTCTATTTCTACGAAGAAAAAAAAAGTTACGTATGAATGAATTACTCAATTTGGTGAACAGATGCTAAGCGCTTATCGAGTTTTTTTTTTAAATAAATCAATCGATACTGTTAACTATTTGTGCTGGTAGAGAATTCCAAATATTCACGATTCTATTAAAGAAAAAGTGCTTCGCTTCATTCGATCTAAAACGCTTACCATAGATCTTGAAGCCATTGTTACGAGTGGTGTTTGTGAGATCAGTAGTTACATAGTCATTTGTATTGATATTGTCAAAGCCGTGGAAAATTTTGAATACCTCAATTAAGTTCCCTCGTAGCCTACGTTTGAATAAACTGAATAAGTTCAGCTTCTTAAGTTGTTCTTCGTAAGACTTGTTTCGCAATCTTGGGATCATTTTAGTAACTCTTTTTTGTATTCTCTCCAGCTTATCAATGTTTGTTTTACAGTATGGTGACCAGAACTGAATGCAATATTCTAGATGAGGGTGTACAAGTGAATTAAATAGTGTAGGGATAACTTTTTTTCAGATTTATACTCAAAAGTTCTACCGATGAAGCCGACCAGTTTGTTAGCTGTCTTAATAACGTCTGAACAATGTTTACTAGGTTTAAGGTTGTTACTAATAGTTACCCCTAAGTCTTTTTCATGGCTAACCTTGGAAAGTTCGGAGCCATTCATTGTATAATTTGTGTAATGATTATTGTTTCCGACATTAAATTTCGTTTGCCACTTTTCTAACCAACTGACTAAGATGTTGAGGTTGGATTGTAGTTGCATTTTTTCGGCGGTTAGAGTTACTTTACTCGTGATATTCGTATCGTCGGCCGGTGGGTTCTAGCTCCTGGCTTGAATCCGTGTTATTACTGCTGTTGACTCCGTTATGATGCTCGTTTAAGCTCCTTATTCTAGGCCGGAGTTACCCTTATATATATTTATTTTCTGAAGGAATTGAAGGTGTTGAGAGTCACTTGAAACTAATTGGATTGGATTAGGATTAGTTAAGAAAAATGATCTTGTGAATCGTAAAAGGTGACAGTAAGGGACGGAACGATTGGTGTGTGAAGCCCTTCCTCTGATTTTCTGCTACGAAAATCAAGACACAGAGGGGATGAGAGAGTGAAGTCTCGCTGAACCCAAAAGGCCTTGCCAGCCCCTTTTAATGGGGTTATAAACCAAGTATATTAATAAATAGATATTCATTATTATTGTTATTGTTATTATTATGATTTTTATCATTATTATTATTATCATTATCATTATTATTGTTATTACTATTGTTACAATAATTATTAATACTATTATCATTATTATTATTGTTATTATTATTTATTATTATTATAATTATTATTATTACTAACATTGTTATCTATTATAAATTTTTATCATTACTATTGTTATTATCATTATTATTATTACTATTATTATTATTATCATTATTATTATTATTATTATTAATATTAATATTATTATTATTATTATTATTATTATTATTATTATTATTATTATTATTATTATTACCTTAATCATTATTATTATCAATAGTTATTATTATTACTACTACTACTACTGCTACTACTATCAATAGTAATGATAATAATAATAATAATAATAATAATAATAATAATAATAATAATAGTAATAATGATAATTGTAATAATAATGATAATAATAATGATAATTGTAATAATAATGATAATAATAATGATAACAATGATAATGATAACAATATCAATAGCAATAACAATGATGATACTAATACTAATACTAATAATAATAATAATGATAATAATAATAATAATAATAATAATGATAATAATAATAAGGATAATAGTAATAATAATAATAATAATAATAATAATAATAATAATAATAATAATAATAATAATAACTAACAATAATACCACCAGCGATAACATGGTAACTTCACTTTCGTTGTTAAGACTTTCTTGCTGAACCTTATAACAATTTTCTTTTTTCTTTCCGTCCCTCAGTAAAGCCGTTCGATGGTGAGGAATCCTACCCCTTCCTGAGCTTCTTAAACTCGACCGCCATCTTCCTGTATGTCTGTGAGTACTTGAGCTTCGTCCCAGAGCCACTTGTCTGGGGTTCAGCAGTCCAAGTAGTGTATGGTGGAGGAGGAGAAGAGGGGACGCTCATACAGCCACATCAAAAACACTGAGTAAATCGTGGAATATGTAGGTGTAGATGAACCAGTGAAAAGAGTGTGTGTGTGTGTGTGTGTGTGTGTGTGTGTGTGTGTGTGTGTGTGTGTGTGTGTGTGTGTGCGTGTGAGTGTATTGTCTTAGCTACTCTACTTTTGGGTGATAATGGTCTTGTATGTATGTAGAAAGTATTACTATCAATATCATCATCACTGCAGCCACTACGTATGTTCCCGCTAGGCACCTATTGTCCCTTGTGGCTGGTGATGTGGAGGATTGCTCGCCTCACCTCCCTCATTGCCACCATCGCTGAGCTGGACGTCGCCCTCCCCTCCAGAAGCCTCAGTACCTGCCTTACCGTAGTGACGACCATCGCGATCCTGGTCATGTCCGTCGTCTCAGATGGTCTGTTTGAAGCGTTGGTGGAGAATAATGGACAATTTTTCCCTCGTTCGGTGAGTAGCAACGATTAGAATGGTAGTAGTAGTAGTAGTAGTAGTAGTAGTAGTAGTAGTAGTAGTAGTAGTAGTAGTAGTAGTAGTAGTAGTAGTAGTAGTAGTAGTAATAGTAGTAGTAGTAGTAGTAGTAGTAGCAGTAGCAGTAGTAGCAGCAACAGCAGCAGCAAGAATGACAGTAACAGTAATAATGTTGGTGCAGGCAGAAACTAATTGGTTTCATTTATAGTGAGAATACAAGTTAAAAGCTTTTATTAGCAGTGGTGGTGGTGATGTGGTGGTGATGTGGTGATAATGCTAATTTTAGTTGTATACCCAGTCTTTTTTTTCAGGCATCATTATTACAACAGACATGCCCCCTGCACGTGTTTGCGTTACCATGTGTCTAAAGGAAACCATTGACTTATGTGATGCAACCAGAAAAGGTTCGAATATGCGCATGATTATGTAGTTATGGTGTTTCAAGGAATGAGGAATTTTAACCATTGTTCCTCGACTATTCGGAAAGACATTCAAGCGCCGCCTGGTGTTCCGTATGATGCTTCAATTATCACACCTTATTAAAGTATAGTAGCTTCTTTCCCTTTCTTGTTTTGTTCAATATTTGTTTTTCTTGGTGTTGCCGCTCTTCGCCGCGTAAGCTGATCCAGCCTGCCATAAGTAGAGTCTCTTCTCCAACCTCGTGGCTCGTGTGTGTGTGTGTGTGTGACGTGTCTGTTTTCTCTCCTAATGTTATGATGTAAGTTTGTAACGAAAGTTCCTGAGAGTGGTGTTTAGGTGTGGTGAGGGCTTAGAATCGTGGTATGAACTTATTGCTTTGCTGTTTGATTGTGTGCTTGGTTCTACATATTGTCACGATGTTTCCTCTAGTAAGTGTTGAGTGTAAAGGACACGTGGTTAAAGTTGAGGTCAGCTGAAGATATTGATTATTGAAGTGTTTTCCCTTGTCAGTTGGTGACCTCGTGCTGATTCCCTGGTGTGTGTTATGTCACGTCCGTTAGCAGACTACAGTGTTTTCGTTACACTTAAGAACTGATAAATATGATGAAAATTTGATATATTTTTAGAAGAAAAGTGCAGTTGGTCCAATAAGATAAGTGAAAAACAATAAATTAATCAGTTTTGGAAGTACTGTAGTTTAAAGGAATACACAATGTTATGCTACATAAAACCTTTGCCAGGTTGAAAAGTCATCTGAAAGTCATGTTAGATAACTCTGAGTTCGTCATTAACTTCACTAATAAAACTGACGCATTTATATTTTACTATTTTAATTTGTATGTATCGAGCGACAGTAACGATACAGAAGCTTCGTAGTGACTGAGGCATTGTCGGGAAGTCGTTTATATAAAGCTGAGGAACATTGTATCTCCATTAGTGATGTACAAGTAATGAATACTAACTGTGGCGTTAAAGAGCACCATTGCCTCTTCCTTGAGAGACAAAATAACTAATGTTATTATGTCACCTAATGTTATTTTTTTTGTATTTAATATGAAGAATTATGTGTGAAAATTATAGATAACCGAAAATTCTCAATCGGTTTCTTTCATTAATTAATTAACGGTGTATTCTTGATAGTTTGATTGGTAGTGAGCATACCTTACGATTCTAGTAATGGCTACGTCCGGTAATAAAACAAAGAGAGGCAGTAGCAGTTGACGGTCAGTGGCACTGAAAGGCTCACGTTCCTAAAAGTGTAATTGGCAATGGTAGCAGGACTCGTAGTTAGAGGGCTGTGGTGTGAGATTAACGATAGCTGTAAAGCCAATAATAACTTGAATGCTGCAACACATATATAAGCAGTAATGGAGGTAACTTTGATGGCGGTGGTGATAACCCAGTGATGCCCAGGACCAGCGGAGCGACGGTCATTATACTTTTCCCAGAGGTACAGTTCATCACGACCTCAATTAACAGTTATCCTCACTCACCTCTCCACATTTATAAAACGAACAATAGATAGATAGAATAGAAGTGCAGTTGTTGAAAAGTTACCTGAAAAAGTAAAATATAAAAAGAACACAAGTTAACGCAGATGCATACTCAAAATGCAAAGAATTGATCTGAAAATTATGTTTTTTATCGAATGAATTTTATGACGTTCTTCAAACACTTCCATTTATGTTAAATCTAATTTGTATCGCTTTGTTAACACTTCAATTCCCTTCAACACATAAAAAAACACATCAAAAAACAAAACAAAAACACCACCACCACCACCCATTAGCACCACCCTCACCAGCACATTGCATAATAGTTTTTTTTTAATTTTTACTCCCTCTTGATAGTATTAGCGGAAGAGCAGCGGCTTATCTTTTTTTTTCCACCTCCTACCATGACCATTATCCAGTCTTACCTAAAGTACCATTATCAAACTCTTCATCCTGTTTACCATACCTTCTAGACCTCCACTGACCTTAATTATCCACCTTCGCTCCCTTGCTTACCTTACCCTCAGCGTTACTCACAATTAGGAAATAAAACGAGCAGATCACGGTTGTATCTTTCTCTTTAATTCCTTTATTGCTCGCTTAATGTACAGGTCGTCTCCACACACATCAACTGCGCGGGACCTTTTTACTTGGGGTTGATGTGGACGCACGCCGCTCACCTCGCCCAGAAGTTCCATGTGTTGAACGTCCAATTGGCTGAGGCGATGGAAGAGAGGGACGCTGCCAAACTCGCCCACCTAAGTCACCTCCACCATCGCCTGAGGTGAGTGAGGGTGGGTGACACGTGAATAAAATAGCGCTAAGGTAATGTGGGTGATGCTTAAGAGTGTGGAAGACATGTGAATGGTGTCAGGGTGTGGTGGAAGTGATGTCAGGTGATGCAAGTAAGTGTGGTGTAAGTAAGTGTGGTGTGGATGATGCAAGTAAGTGTTAGATGTGTATGGAATGAAGTGAATTGCTGATAACTGAAAGATCCCATAGATGGATAACAAACTGAGTTTATACTTTAGTTATAGTGTTTATGGCGGAGGTAACTTCTATGAGAGCGAACATTTTTTTTATAAATAGAATTAACGAGTTGTGATAATGGTAGGAGTAGGAGTACTGGGATCTTGGAGAGAGGATGAATTATTATTATTATTATTATATTTTGATAACTAACAAATAATGATGATAACGATAACAATACATACTTACCTAATTACAGGACAAAGTAACCAACCCTTCCGTTTGCAGGTGTGTGGTGAGGGAGGTGAATGCGGTGTTCAGCCCCTTGGCAGCACCCACCTACATACGTTTGATGGTAATGCTGTGTCTGCAGCTGGTGCTTATAGACACCTACAGCAACATGGACTACCCGCGCCAGTACTTTTGGACCTTCACCCTGATGAACTTGCTCTTAGTTGCTATCTTCGTGCTGTCCCACGCACTCCCAGACTACTGCTCCGGCAAGGTATAAGGGGGAAGGAGGGAGGGAGTGAGAGTATCTGGGTTTAATTTGAGTTATGGTGACAAGACAACACAGCAATTATTCATTAAAATTGTGTTGGATCAGTGTCATAAGATATTGTATTATCTAAACATTATTTCCTTTTTCCTCTTCCTCCTCCTCCTCCTCCTTCTCTTCTTCCTCCTCCTCTCCACCTTCCCCCCTTCTTCCTCCTTCGCAGGCTGCCTCCACGGTTCACCTTCTCGAGGGTCACAGCCAGGACGACGACATATTTTCCAGGAAGGTGAGTGGGATGATTATAAGATGATGATGACAGCACAGGTGACGCACGCCTCACCTCCTTACCTGCCCATCATCACGCATTTCTATCCCATCATATTTTTAATTGCTTTTTCATTTTCCTCTTACTTCCGTGTGTTAGGGATTATCAGTTATGTCGAGGAGAGAAGCATTAACTTTTGTCCAATCCCTACGTTTCTCTCCCCTCCGCTCCCTCTCCGTCTCTCTCCCTCCCTAGCTTGCGACAGGAAGGCTCCATATCCAAACGTAACCTGGAAATAACGTCGACTGTTATGATAGCTCCGGTTCACAATGCGGAAATATCAGTTTTCGGATCGGCCTTTGTTACGGTCTGTGTTACGGCGGTGTACATATGCGTTATTGTTTTTAAATACTGTCATGTTAGAAGTCGTGTAGTTTTATTAATTTTAGAATGTGCTTGTATAGGCAGTTATTTAAGCTGTCAAAGGCCACGCTACTTATATATTAGTCATCTTTTTATATAGTTTTTGAGTGTTATTAATATGAGACAAAAAAACAGACAAGCAGACAAGGCAATACCCACACAGATAAAACAGACATAAAAGACAGATAAAAAAACTGACAGATAAGACAGACAGAGCCAGCACATATCCTTAATAATATAAATGCTAAACACACACACACACACACACACACACACACACACACACACACACACACACACACACGTTTTCCTTGCGGCAAGAGAGCATTTCCTTCATACGTGTTTTAAAAAGAAATCTAGACCACTTCCACCTTCTCTTAGCGGACTCGTTTACTCGCGCTCAAGGATGATCTAGAGTTCCCAGTTTGAAGTGGATTGATGACAGCCAAGTCTGCTCCTCTTCCCTGGCTTTTACTACTCCCTAAGTTACCTATGAGCTTACATCCTCCTCGTATTCAACGGTTCCATACCTCTTCTACCCTCGCTTAAAATTCCTCTTTCTTTCTTCTCTCTTCGCTTCTACTAATTCTCTTCCTCCTCTGCATTTCCGCTTTTCCTAACTCCCTCTTTTCCTTCTTCCTCCTCGGCTCATAATTCCTCAAGGTATATCTTCGCGTTCTCTCCTTACAATCACTTACAAACATTTCGTCAGATTATGAACAGCCGTTAGGAAGCTGCAGCACGAAAATTAGCCGCACGAAAGTAGGAAACAGGATTCGTGTAGAGCCAAGTGAGAGATTAAAGAAGGTGATTAAATAATACCCACGAACTAGGTAGCTATAGACAGACCATATAGTTCTGCTAGGGTTAACGAAAAAGCGCTACCCCACTCACCAAGAAGCTGCCGTGACCCAGGATCGAACTCGCAGTTGTACCACAGAGCCATCCGACCCCCAATTGAGAGAGAGAGAGAGAGAGAGAGAGAGAGAGAGAGAAAGAGAGAAAGAGAGAAAGAGAGAGAGAGAGAGAGAGAGAGATTAAGAGGGATTTGATCTTAGTCTTACCCCTTGTCCAAGCTCATTCGCTCCTTCCCTCTCCTGCGTGTAATCCCAGGCGTGGCAGTGTAAGCCTGGAGATGTGCTGGGCAGGTATATGGCATCTTACCCGCCCTAACGTCCTCCAAAAGCGTCGTTAAGGCCCCCGCGCACGCTGCCGCCGGCGTAGAGAGTCGCTTGTTAATAGCCTGAGATGCCTTGTTACGACAGCAAATTAGATGTTAAATGGAATAATTGAATTTGTGTTAATTTGCGTACGGCTTAGGATGGGAGTGGGATGATGGGCTGTGTTCGGAGGAGGAGGAGGAGGAGGAGGAGGAGGAGGAGGAGGAGGAAGAGGAGGAGGAGGAGGAACATCATCATTATCATCGTGCTGCAGCTGTTGATGATGATGGTGCTCCAAACAGAGTGAGCATATATGGATGAGTCGTGAATGAAAACGTGTGAAAGTGGCGCCAGAGTACGTAAATAGAGAGATGGCAAGGAGAGTGGAGAGTAAAATAAAGTAAAGTAAAGTAAAGTGGCAAAGGAGAGTTTGAGTTTGGTTGGAAAGGGGGAAGGGAGTGTTGGGGGAAAGATGGATGGTCGCAGAGAGACGGAGGGCAGAAAGCTGACGATGAAGGTGTAGAAAAGAGGGAGGATTTAGACGGAGGGTCGAGATAGGGATAAGGTACAGAGCAAATGTGGAAATGACGATGAAAGACTTGAAAGGGAGCGAGACAGGAGGTGGAGAGTAATCATAATGTTTAAGGGGGAACGCAAATGGTTATATTTCTGAGTTGGAAGACTGCTGACACATAAAGTATAGACAGTAAGATTATGGTAAGAGGAGTGAAGGTGGTGTTGTTACATGGTTAAGGACTTATAGGGAGGTGGTGAGGGTAGTCAGGACGTCCTGAGATATGTTTTATTTAGAGCGAAAAATCGGGTGCGGCTAGATTCAAAGAGGCAAAGAAGGTAAATTATGGGAGGGAAGGAAAGAGCCCGTTTGCTTACGCGGCTGTTTTGAAAGTTGATAGAGGACGTGCGTAAATCAAAGACGCCGCCATAAATAATGCTTAGGCTATAATGTATGTGACCAAGAGTGTCTGTGTTACTGCTCTCACCCCTTAGTGGAGGTGAGGGGTTGGCATCAGGTCACGGCCAAAGATCACACCCAGTAATTTATGCATGGAGAGAGAGAGAGAGAGAGAGAGAGAGAGAGAGAGAGAGAGAGAGAGAGAGAGAGAGAGAGAGAGAGAGAGAGAGAGAGAGAGAGAGAGAGAGAGAGAGGAGAGAGAGAGAGAGAGAGAGAGAGAGAGAGAGAGAGAGAGAGAGAGAGAGAGAGAGAGAGAGAGAGAGAGAGAGAGAGAGAGAGAGAGAGAGAGAGAGAGAGAGAGAGAGAGAGAGAGAGAGAGAGAGAGAGAGAGAGAGAATATAAGGGAACCTGTGGTGAGTCTTGACTGTGGTTCGTAAACATCCTGTGGGGGACATCCTGTGGGTCTGTTAGGTCTCGGGTGGGTGGTGGGTGGGTCTCTCTCTCTCTCTCTCTCTCTCTCTCTCTCTCTCTCTCTCTCTCTCTCTCTCTCTCTCTCTCTCTCTCTCTCTCTCTCTCTCTCTCTCTCTCTCTCTCTCTCTCTCTCTCTCTCTCTCTCCTCTCTCTCTCTCTCTCTCTCTCTCTCTCTCTCTCTCTCTCTCTCTCTCTCTCTCTCTCTCTTCTCTCTCTCTCTCTCTCTCCTCTCTCTCTCTCTCTCTCTCTCTCTCTCTCTCTCTCCTCTCTCTCTCTCTCTCTCTCTCTCTCTCTCTCTCTCTCTCTCTCTCTCTCTCTCTCTCTCTCTCTCTCTCTCTCTCTCTCTCTCTCTCTCTCTCTCTCTCTCTCTCTCTCTCTCTCTCTCTCTCTCTCTCTCTCATCTCTCTCTCTCTCTCTCTCTCTCTCTCTCTCTCTCTCTCTCTCTCTCTCTCTCTCTCTCTCTCTCTCTACTCTCTCTCTCTCTCTCTCTCTCTCTCTCTCTCTCTCTCTCTCTCCTCTCTCTCTCTCTCTCTCTCTCTCTCTCTCTCTCTCTCTCTCTCTCTCTCTCTCTCTCTCTCTCTCTCTCTCTCTCTCTCTCTCTCTCTCTCCTCTCTCTCTCTCTCTCTCTCTCTCTCTCTCTCTCTCTCTCTCTCTCTCTCTCTCTCTCTCTCTCTCTCTCTCTCTCTTCTCTCTCTTCTCTCTCTTCTCTCTCTTCTCTCTCTCCCAGGTGAGCAGATGGAGGGCTGAGCTGGTCTCGGCACGTGTCCACTTCACAGCGTCGAGTCTTCTGGAGTTCACGATGCCGGGCCTCTGGACGGTGAGACACACACGTTATGCAGGTTGTATAACATGTACATAAGTGAGGGATGTTTGCAGCTGAAGTATTTCATAAACACTATGTTCATGCAAATAGGGCTACATTTCTCCCGTTGTGCACAAGTCGGCTGGTAAGACTGTTAGACAATGGCGCAGCTTCTCTAGTTCCTTCAGAATATATTTTTGTCTCCCACTTTGGTCACCTATTACACATGATTGGCAAATTTGGTTTTCGTTATTGAATTGAACAGTTACTGTACAACTATAACAATGTTCAATACTTGATAGGGCAAATAACAACGTAATTAATGCGAGTATAAGTTAAAGACAAAAAATACAAGGTTTATTCAACTTTTTACCAATCGATATTTACATAAATTATAAAATGAAGTGTAGAATAAAACATGTGTTCTCGTACATAAACTTTTTCCTGAATACGGTGCTTTCAGACTTATTCGGAGAAATTGGTGCTTTCAAATTTTGTATAAAATGCTATATAGAAGAGAAAACTAAGAATTTGTGTGAATAAGTTACATTAAAGTAAAGATGGGAAGGGGAGGGGATTGGAACAGTGCACCTCACCTCCCTTCATCCCCCTTCCTGCTACCGTAAAAGACGCAACTTATTCATATAAATCCCTCCTTTTCTCCTCGCTACGTCGCTTTTTATGTACAATCTTAAAGCACCATTGTAGTCAGGAGAAGTTTTTGTACGAAAACACATGCTTTATTTTATGCTTTTTCATAATTGCTGTAAATATCGATTATTTATCAGTTAAAAGTTGTATAAACCATATTTTTTCATTCTATTACTTATTTCTCCTATCTTCTATAATAGTTGAGCTACAAGTGGAGAAATATAAGCAATTATTTTCTAAAGGTGAAGGTAACACATCCCTGACGCCACTGTCTAACGGACTTATTAACCTTTCCGCGCCAAACGGTAGAAATGTTGATGATTTTCTTATCTGAATGAACCCTCAAGTTACTGTATTAAGTAAAATAATACCCATGGTACTAATGGTGCGTAGACAGTACCTGCTAAAAACTGAAGGTCAGCCAACCCTGTGGCCGAACATTTTGACGTCAGGAGCTACGGGTTCTCCACTGCTCCTAGTGGAAGCCTCTGCCTGCTGAGTGATCCTCTGCTGCACTTAATGTGTCTACCCCGGGCGAGTGACCTCCATGAACAACAGCAGGAAGCCACTCAACAGCAGCAGAAGGCTATTCAGCACTAAATAGACTGAAGGTTCTTCCACTTGGACACCATGATGCAGCCACAAACCACTCAGCTTGCTTGCAAATGGTCTTGACTAACAGTAGCAGTGGCAGTAAAATGCCAGTGACATTCCTCCGTCTTTGATTGACGGGTGTGAGGCGTGTGTGCATCACTGCAGTCCTGCTGATGCTAATGCTTCTTCCACTGACTTGGCGCTGCTCTATTAAATATTTTGCTAACCCTGTAAACAAATCATCAATGAAACATTTTTGTTGTGAAAATGGAAGTCAGTATTTTTCACTTTTGCATTTTTAATTTCCTTGAAAGAATGAGTGAATGAAGGAAAAAGTTCAAAGAGGTACTTATCTTGCAATAGTATTTTTTTTCCTGCCAGCACCTTTGAGACAAAGATAATCTTTATCAAGAAGAGAATGTATTTCGACGCTCCAGCCTAACATGTATGTTGTAACAAGCCCAAAATTAGTGTGTCATCTTGCAGCGTGAGTGGCAGACACGCAGCTGTGTTTGCACGACCTTCCAGGTTTCTGCAAATAAATATAATTGTGACAGCGTAGGTGTACACCTCATTAAAGAACACTATTATAGTCATATAATTAATCAATTGCTATAATGATAACTTATTAAACAATTAACAGCAGCAGCAGTTTAGTCCTAATATAACTAATAGTAATAGCAGCAGCAGGTATGTGTGCAAGATATTCTCAGCAAGGTAACTAATGCTGCAATTCTCCCTACAGGACATGCAGTTCATGATAACGATCTTCGTCGTCCTCATCCAGTTCACCAGAGACAGTGCCGTGCCCTCTGTGGTTACCTCTATCTGAATCACCATCATGCCCGTGTAAACACACACTTACATTGAATGATACAATATGCACACGTGGAAGGCTAAATTGAATGCATTGTAAAGTAATGTAATGCATTGTATAACTTGGTACTTACTATGTACATAGCCAAACACTTCATAAGAATATATCACATTTCAACAGTATTACTGTTTTAATTCGCCATTATCTACATTGTTAAAAAAAATGATAACATATTAAAGCAAAGGTTGGTGATGTTAGCATGGAAATGTGTGTAAATGCTGCTAAATGGTTACTGAATAAAATTATGTTTGCAGATGATGAACAAAACTGTGATATTATTTTCATTGCCACAACTACTACAATTGATTCTCATTTAACGAAATTATTAAATAATCATGAAGTAAAATAGCTTATAACTACGTACGTAAATACATATTGTAATGAGTTAGGCAAAAACACCTATTCTATACTTTTAGGTAGATTTTTAAAAATTCAGCAATTCAAAATTTTCTAGTATAACATGCAAACAAGATTCTCTCCCTCTCTCTCTCTCTCTTTCTCTCTCTCGTGCTCTCTCTCTCGTGCTCTCTCTCTCGTGCTCTCGCTCTCGTGCTCTCGCTCTCGTGCTCTCGCTCTCGTGCTCTCGCTCTCGTGCTCTCGTGCTCTCGTGCTCTCGCTCTCGCTCTCGCTCTCGCTCTCGCTCTCGCTCTCGCTCTCGCTCTCTCTCTCTCTCTCTCTCTCTCTCTCTCTCTCTCTCTCTCTCTCTCTCTCTCTCTCTCTCTCTCTCTCTCTCTCTCTCTCTCTCTCAGGCAGTCTTTGGTGAACCGCGTGTCTGTCTCAACCTTGTTCCCCTGCAAGGCTCTGTATCTAGCTAGCCTCACACATCTTGGATAGAGGCGCCGCAAGCCGAGCTCCTGAGTTGGACAGATCCCATCCAGGCGCGGCAGGACTCACCTTGTTACCTACTCTACCAGTAAACATGACAACTTTCGGTCAAGTTTACAAT
>JAPQNM010000043.1:19140592-19148402 GCA_029783475.1 Metacarcinus magister | reverse complement strand
CACTACATTGTCCTCCCAGGCGAGATGCTTCACGACAGCCGATCTGAAGGTTGACGGGCAGTGGTCAGCAGCAGCGCCACCGTGCGGGACTTACGGGCGAAGCGCGATTCCTGATTGGTGGAGCAGGAGCCTCCTCGCGCACTTCAATTGGCTGTTGATTTTAACACTCGTTCGCTCTCACGGATTTGTTTACTTGGGGATCATCGACATTGGAGACAGTTATTGCTGAATGCAAGGCAAAGCAAAATAAATTATTACGTATGATTTCGTTATGATTATAGTTAAGTGTAAAATAAGAACTTCAAAACGAACATGGAGCTTCTTACTTTGGCGGATTCTGCACAACAACTCATTCTACCATTACGTCAACTAAACGTAAGCCAATAAAGGACTTGATGAAGGTATCAGGTAATAAGGAGCGACGCGTTACCATTGCGACTGCCTAATACCAACAACTGAGTGACGCAGTGACCAAACCCCGACAAGGTCCAGCAATATTGTTCTTCCTCTTCCTCCTCCTCCTCTTTTTCTTATTTTTTCTCCATCTTCATTACACTGTTCCACGTTGCATTGCTCTATTGTTTCCTCCATTCAAATAACAATCAAGTTACCTCCACTAAAGCATATAACGAGACATAATAAATTAACAAAAAGCAGAAGTTAAGTACAGCGCATCGACAGGACACGAGAATATTCAACATTTCTTCCCCTTATGCAAAAATCAGCCTTCTTTAAACACTATCCCATAATATCACACATTCAAACACCTGCTGTAGCCGCGATCGAGGATTTATACGATATAAAAAGCTAACACAAACCATTTAACACAAAGAGAATAACAAGAGGAGCTGCTAAGAATTATTTTATCAAAAATATAAACCCCATAACATGAAAGAAAATAAGAACACGACTCCCTTCAGGCAACGGAAGATATATTCAGCCACTACAGGAATCACAGTAGGGGAGACTGAGGTAAGTTGGCAACAGTGGTTAGTTGACACACATGAAATAGCTCCACTATTTAACACTAGATTTCAGTAATACTCACACCAAAAAATCACAACATAATTCCTCAATTACCAACAAAATGCCATATTCAGAAGAAATACGAGTTAGCTGAACTGAGAGAAAGTTTGATTTTGAAGCGCTTATGAAAATTACCTTTTATCTATTTTGTTTGCTGTAACATGTGTTTGGTTATAGATAAGTACTTTTCAATTGCTTCCCAACGTAACTTAGGCTTTAAGGATTGCTTACCCTTGAAACAGATCATACCATGCATGTATATACTAAAACTATTTATAAATGATAATGACATGGATGGGGCAAGTTGGCTCAACTAAAAGGGGGCAAGTTGGGTGAAGCACACATAAATACTTTATTAGGCTACTTTACTGCATATATATATATATATATATATATATATATATATATATATATATATATATATATATATATATATATATATATACATGAAGCATTGAGACCAAGGAGAAAAGGAATAAATAAAATGAAATGCTACTCTGCCATTCCAACTGACAAGCCAATGAAAAATTAACTGAAAAGGAAAACAGAAGAAAGACAGAAGTCAAAAAGAATTTTATTTCAAAAATGAAAAGAAAAGACAATCACAAAAATCAAAACTTGTTCATGAAAACTCACATGAAACGGACGGTCTGTTTGGTTTGTTTGGATCATTTATATAAAAGCACTGCATCCAGTGTAAAGTATGCAACTTGTAGTCCCACGAACATTGCACTGATCAAGATGTATTTTATACATGTCACAACTGTGATTCAAATGATGATTCAGATAAGTTTAACTCATGTAATATTATCGGTTCTTTACTTACAAAAATTTTTTTTTTTTATTATAGAACTAAATATTCTTTATTTGAAGCATCATGGATTCTTTGCATCTAAGCCTATCACGAGATATTTGTAATTTGTTATTAATATTTTATGTAACAACTTATTGTGTGCCAACTTACCCCGTATATGTTGGTACACATAACTTCTTTTTCTAAAGAATGTTGTACATCTGTTTGGAAAGAAAATCATGTTTTTATTTCATGGAAAGTAAGAGGAATGTTTGTAATTTTCAATCAAGGTACATTTACAAAAATATTGTATTGTTTTACTTCAATTAGCGAGAATGTAAAAAATGCGCCATCTAGGCCCGGTCTCCCCTAAACACTCCACACGAAGCAGAAAAAGATTACAGCATGAAAAAATATAATTAAAAAAAGTGAATACGAAGAAGCAAACTCGTTACTTCGTTTTGCTGGCTAGGAAGGAAAATATTACACACAATGACTCAAACTTGGCCGCATATTAGAATAAAATGACAATGTTGTATTTCCTTGAGAGTGTACGGCCATATTTCCTTCCTTTCCTAGTATCACGTATTATGCATTTGTGGTTCTGGTGTCCCGTTTGCTGTTGATGTCTGGCGAACTTTGAAGAAAAGGTGACGCCAGACTAAGATATCAATTCATATATTAAAGATCGATAAATTTAGATAGATATATAGTGATAGGTATACCAACATATAGACAGGTACGAATAAACAGTAATCTAACAGATAAGTTAGATAGGTATAGGTAAATACACACATGTAGATAGATAGCTACTCGGCATCTCACTATCATCCATTCCATCATCAAGCAGAAATCTGATGAGCTTGGATCTGATGAACGGATATGATTGGATAGTGACTGTGTAGTACCCTGTCCCTATCCAATCGCTGATTGGTTACTGAGTACACACTGTGTACTCAGTAACCAATCAGCGATCAGTCAGTACAGGCAGTAGACTATAAAAGGGGGTCAGCCACGCAATATCATCAGTCTTCTACAGACACCCAAAGGGTACAGACCTCTTCCAAACAACAATGAAAACCTTAGCAAGCATCCGATTCATGTGTATGTTGGTGGGTTTAGTGGTGTTGGTGGTGACTGTGTGGGACGTAGTGCTCGATGCACACAAGATGAGCTCAGTGGTGAACACTTGGGTGAGCGAAGGTCCTCACACCTCCGTCATGGGGAAGGTGCGGGAACACCTGGCTGCTGCCTGGTGGCTGGGGCCCCTGAAGGTGTCCTCTGCACGGGAGCCCCTCGTGGAGTGCGGCGTCTCCGTCGGCGGCGGCTGGCGGGACGTGCTGCCCCTGATGGTCGGCCTCAAGGCACGACTGGCCTGCCTGGAAAGCCACATCCAGCTGGCTCAAGAAGAACATGAGGTATTCGTAACAAAGTTCGTGGTGACCGTGTGTTGCCTGGTGCTCGTCTCTGTGCTTGGTGCCCTCCTGGCATGGGGCTGCTGGGCACGGAAGAAGGTCTTGGTGAAGGAGGCAAACTGTCACCTAGAGACACACACTTGTGAAGAACTTGTACGATGTGAAAGTTGTCCCCTGGAACGATGCGTCATCGTTATGATCTATGAAGTGATGACCCGCAACGGTCTAATGACCAGGAAGGGTCGTTACGTCCACTTTGACGACAACATCATTGACGACGGGCACGTCACGGGCGCACTGGCCCTGCCTGCACCAGGTGTGACGGTGGATGATGACTCAGTGGTCACAGTGGAAGACCTGCTTCCACTGGATGACACAATAGTCCCAGTAGAGGACACAGTGGTCACAGTAGAGGACACCGTGGTCACAGTAGAAGACACCGTGGTCCCAGTAGAAGACAACGTGGTCCCAGTAGAGAACACGTGGTCCCAGTAGAGACACTGTGGTCCCAGTAGAGGACACAGTGGTCATAGTAGAAGACACAGTGGTCCTAGTAGAGGACACAGTGGTCCCAGTAGAGGACACAGTGGTCCTAGTAGAAGACACAGTGGTCCAAGTAGAGGACACAGTGGTCCCAGTAGAGGACACAGTGGTCCAAGTAGAGGACACAGTGGTCCCAGTAGAGGACACTGTCGTCCCAATAGAGGACACTGTGGTCCTAGTAGAGGACACATTGGTCCCAGTAGAGGACACAGTGGTCCCAGTAGAGGACACAGTGGTCCTAGTAGAGGACACATTGGTCCCAGTAGAGGACACATTGGTCCCAGTAGAGGACACATTGGTCCCAGTAGAGGACAAATTGGTCCCAGTAGAGGACACAGTGGTCCCAGTAGAGGACACATTGGTCCCAGTAGAGGACACAGTGGTCCCAGTAGAGGACACAGTGGTCCCAGTAGAGGACAAATTGGTCCCAGTAGGGGACACAGTAGTCTCAGTAGAGGACACATTGGTCCCAGTAGAGGACACAGTGGTCCCAGTAGAGGACACAGTGGTCCCAGTAGAGGACACAGTGGTCCCAGTAGAGGACACAGTGGTCCCAGTAGAGGACACAGTGGTCCCAGTAGAGGACACAGTGGTCCCAGTAGAGGACACAGTGGTCCCAGTAGAGGACACAGTGGTCCCAGTAGAGGACACAGTGGTCCCAGTAGAGGACACAGTGGTCCCAGTAGAGGACATGCGGCGGAGCCTCCCGGTGCCTCGGCGATTCAGGGACAGGCTGATCGGAGCCAATAGTTGCCTCCTCGAGTCTATGCAAGACCAATACTCTGTTACCTTGTTCGAAGACGGAAAGCGGGGCAAGGTGCACATCAAGGGCACCAAGGACAACGTGATGCAGTGTTACGCACAACTCAAAGCATTGATAGCGGACTGGCGGGCACGCGAACCCAGCGAGGTGTGAGCGTCGCCCACGACGATACATGACGATACATGAACATTGAAGTTACGTTGATTCTACATTGAAGTTACGTTCATTCTACATTGAAGTTACGTTTATTCTACATTGAAGTTACGTTGATTCTACATTGAAGTTACGTTCATTCTACATTGAAGTTACGTTGATTCTACATTGAAGTTACGTTGATTCTACATTGAAGTTACGTTGATTCTACATTGAAGTTACGTTGATTCTACATTGAAGTTACGTTCATTCTACATTGAAGTTACGTTGATTCTACATTGAAGTTACGTTGATTCTACATTGAAGTTACGTTGATTCTACATTGAAGTTACTTTTATTACTTTCACCTTTCACAGCCATTGAAGTAACACTGGCGGAACACTTCCGTACAGGGTCGTGGAGAACACAGTCAATTCCCGCAACACCGACAAAAAGTTTGCCTCGCACCCAGACTGCGGGGAGGCGTTGCAACAGGCTATCAAGGCTATATAGCTTCACGCCAGTACCTCAGCAAATGACTCTTAAACCCAGTCATTCCTCACTGCCGCCCTGCACCCGCGGCACGGCACCACACTGGAGGCCGCGTGACGTCACTCCCCGTGCAGGGTGATGAGGCTCGTTGCAGGGGCGCCGCCATATTGATTGCCTCAAACCATTGCATTAAAGTTGTTATGGTGCAATGTATATGCACTGAAATACGGTTCAGGGTGAATAACAATGCATTTCTTCCTTCACTACAGCAACGAAAAGGATGTGTATGATATACTGCGAGCATTTCTAGCACTTTATTTATTTTCATTATTCAACTAGTTTTCCTTTTTAAAGACAAGTTATCATGTTCGTAACAACGTAACAACGGAAATGCAATCTGTTTGTAATTTCCTTTTAATTTTCATGTCACATTAATGCACATGATGCATGTTCATTTTGTTTTGTCAAGGACTTCTAACTCATGGAAACATTTGCTGCAGAAAAAAATATTGGTATAGGACTTGCCGCCTAAAATTTCCATCAAAGTTATTTTAAAACTTACTGTGCAGTCAACAATTTTTGTTTTCATAGTGGTGGACGCAGCTGCATGGCTCGAGGAATATTTTGAAAATACTGTGCAATATTCGCGGCAGTGACCTTTGTCTGTCATTGTAATGTACGAATGCATTTACAGCTTGTTTTGTATAACATCATTTAGTGAACCGAAGCTGAACGAAATAATCTTGTCATTGTGTTTTTCCTCACTTACGTATATCATTTAATTTCTTTATTTGAATCATTATTGCTTCATATTTCTTAACCAAACACTGAAGCATAACGGTGAAAGGTTCTCCAATAACTCCGGCGACCCGTTTGGCTGCGTCGCCACACTAAATGAGACGACTTTGTGAGGAGAGTGAATGCAGTATTTATGAGTCTTACAATACGTGGTCGTGGGCCTCAGGGTCGTGACATCATGCTGCTCTCCGCCAAGCTGATGAGGGACTGACTTCAACAAAATTTCTTTCAAGGAAAATTACACTATAATTCATATTCTAATTCCTGTTCCATATACTATTTTTGTTATAAAAATAACTTTACAAAATTCAGTTAAATCTACCACTATTACACACTTCTCCATGCACGTAAGTAGCTTGTCAATGTACAGCATCTCAGTAGTCATCTGTGGCAGCATATCTAGTGCAAGTTAACTGGGTCATATTAGACGATGAGTTTTACATATATTGAAAAGTTCGGTTTTAACATGTTTTCAAGGAAAACAACTAAAATTAAATTCCTTCAGCAGTACTTCAACAATTGACGTTTGTGGAATTTTATTTTCTCTTCCATCAAATACCTGTGGCGCCAATAGGCTTGATGGAGGATAGGATGGATGGCTTCCGCCCGTTAGTGGCACAGGTTTTGATTTTTTATAGTGACGCCTCGATTTTCTACGTTCTCTCTGATGTTGAGAGCGAGAAAGGCTATTGCTTGCCACTGCCTCAAATGCATATAACATGGCAAATCCCGTTTGAAGATAGTGTGTGGCAGCAATTTGGGTAAAATTTGGCCACTTGGCGGTAATACCAAAGAAAAGTGGCCAGCGGATATCAGGACTCGAACCCGGGACCCTAGGTTTGCATGGCCGAACGTTAGCCACTGTATTACCGCCTACCCAAAATACTCTAAATAAAAGTTATTCAACGATCAATTCATACTTCTATATCACAATTTGACTTGAAAATACAGTATAGCATCTTTGAGAGAGAGAGAGAGAGAGAGAGAGAGAGAGAGAGAGAGAGAGAGAGAGAGAGAGAGAGAGAGAGAGAGAGAGAGAGAGAGAGAGAGAGAGAGAGAGAGAGAGAGAGAGAGAAAAAAAAATGGGGGAAAAAAATCTTATCGAAGAGCCAATGAAGTGGGGTCGTATAGACAGGGTTGTATACATAAAAAATAATAATTTCCCAATCAGCGTTTCGCCTTAAGTTTTAAATTTGTATTAAAACTTTCTGCGTAATAATTTCTCTAACACGTGTTCAATTGAGTCTGGCAACATGCTGTCCTCAACGATGACTTGATGCACTTAAGGGTAAGACTGCAGGGCTGCGAGGCTCAACTTGACGCTCGTAATGAAGTCTTGTTACCGACGTGAATGAAAACCTTCCGCTTAGCAGGAACGAAAACGGTTTTCTTATTTTCTTTGTTACTATAATGCGGGTTTATTCGAGCACTCAGCATTCAGGATTCAGAATGTGTTGAAATATTATCATGAGTGAAGAATTGCAGTTTTCTTGTCATTTAGGGCCAGTTTGACCCCCATGACCTTCCGTGTCCCTCAGTAGGCCTACTCTTGTCATCTTCACGTCAATCAAACATTATTCCTTTTATCTCATCTTCTTGACCGCAACAGTGTGACTTACGGATTTCCAGATATTTCACTTAACACACACACCGACCACCACAAGGCAGCAAGGCAACAGTATATAAACACCTGGGCATCCAGCTTGCCCGTCAAAGTTTAAATTCATATACACAATTTATTTCTACGGTACCCCTGGCAGTCATTTAACGATGGGAGTTTCAAGTTTTTATCTTTTTGAATTTTAATGTTACAGAAAACAATAAAAAAAATGTTCCTACCGTGGCGAG
>JAPQNM010000043.1:19130592-19133092 GCA_029783475.1 Metacarcinus magister | reverse complement strand
AATGCACTTATGGAAATACTTCTTTTTTTTTATTTATTTATGTTTTTTTCCTCTGCTTACATATCAGTAAACTAAATTTGACGTCCACTTATTTACTAGAACCAACGAAAATTGAGGTAAGGAAGATACAGATAATTACGTGCGCGGGAAAGGAGAGAAAAAAATATGGGAAACTAAGGAGGAGTAACTAAGGCGTATTAAGAACATATATAAGTAAAGTAAGGTTCCTAATATCTGGTAGAAGAATAAAGTGCCATCAAGTAAGCAATTGAAAAGTGTTTTGATGGATGTAAGTAAGATCCAGTAAAGTAAAGTAAGATGCTGAATATGTCAAGGAAAAGTAAGGTAAAGAATAACAAGCATTATAAAGGTGTTTTTGATGTCAATAACACACGAGGGAAAAGTGTTAAGTGTTGATTTAGTTGAATGTGTTTAGCTGATCTCAAGTGTGTAAAGAAAAACATCACCAGTTGTATATCATAATGGAAAGAATGTATTATGTTTAAAATATATCGATATGTCTGTCTGTCTGTCTGTCTATTTAAGTATCCACCTATCTATCAATATTCATGAATCTATCTAATATTTGATGTATTCATTTTTCTATACATAACAAATTCAAGCAAGATTTTCCACGGCAACAAACAGTATAACAATTATTACAAGTCTGTCGATATCCATGACCGCGTGTGTTTGCCGGGAATGAGATCAACGCTGTCAACATTGCAATACACACACACACAAACACACACACACACACACACACGCACACGCACACGCACACGCACACGCACACGCACACGCACACACACACACACACACACACACACACATATACGCATACCTGGAGGCAAGGACGCACTTCAATCCTAGGAGATCAAATATGCAACAGGAAACAATGTAGGTCAATTTCCGCGGTGGAAATGAGTCACGTTATTTCAACACAGTGTTTGTCAGAACTCAGGACCTCGTCACTTATTCTGAAAACAAGCACATAATTTCATTACTGGGATTCCCGCCTTTAAAGGAATTTCATTGCGGGAATTATTTGAAAATCAATGATGTTTCTTTCCACTTCCATTGCCATAAACAGAACATTTTCATATCGTGTTTCACTGAATAAAATTGTTGACGCACGAAATACCTCTACACGAACACTGCTTCTCACACACGTGCGTTATTACCTGACTACAGATTCGTAAATGCAAACAAACACCGTTAACACATCATATTCTTCCTTGTATTTTTTTATGAGAGGGTTCAAAATCCTATTACAAAATATATAAATAAATTTTGACTAAGCTCCTTGTTATACCTCCTCCTATACTATCATCATCATCATCAAGAACGGAGAACAGGATGACCTATGCACAGCTTCATCAAGAACAATTCAGTGTTTAACTAGAGAACACTGAGAGTATATCATGAGCCCCACAGTAATGATTACCTCACCAGTCACTGCCTCACGCCGCGGCTGCCACACCAGTCACCTTAAACGTAGGATGCTGTGAAATGTGTGTCATCATTCCTACAACGAAACAAACATCTTCAAAGCAGCCAGTCACGACGGAAATATCTTCGAAATCAATGTAAAAAATAAAGGCAGGACAGACTCACTTTCACGTCTAGTTTATCAATGTTTAAGTTTTAACACTCTTCTAACACACGCCACGAACATGATCACCAATACTTTGATACTCGACGAAGTAACTTAAGATCCAGTACGTTCTCCGCGACCCCATGATCTTTAAGAATAACAAACAAAGAACGGAAGACCTTCACTCTAATGGAAATATTATATCACTTATTAATAAAAAAGTTTTGTTTTACACTTCGCTTATTGTGTCCATTTGATGTAATGAAATGCCATCACTTTTTTTTCAGATGAGGCAATGAACAGAATTTTCATTAATCTTGAAGAGTGTACTTGAGACGCTTCACTTCTGACCTTCATCTTATTTCTAATTGAGGCGGAGCAAACCTTTGACCTTTAATGTTCTCAAACACCCTCAACTATCGACACACACACACGCACACGCACGCACACGCACTCACACACACACACACACACACACACACACACACACACACACACACACACACACACACACACACACACACACACACACACACACACACACACTTTTCCTGCACTAGGGATGCTAAGTATTTCTTGATGATTGCCATACAAACATCTCATCTTCCTCTTTATCAGTAGACTCATCCCGGGAAGCATCTGCAGCATTTTATCAACACTCCCTTAAGATGTCATCCTGGTAATGGGTTCTCGTTTGCCTTAGTGTGCCGTGTGGGGTGCCTCCTCTGCTGCAGCTGTTACTTTAATAGGGCGAAGGTAAAAGGTTAGTTCCCTCATTAACTCTCCTTTCACTGACTCCCTTTACCCTCTTTATCTTCGGCGCAATTTGTATAATTTCCTGCTTTCCCTCGTATCTTTTTCAAGTGCTTCTTTGGTCTGGTTGGACTAGCTTAATGCCTCTCC
>JAPQNM010000043.1:19108771-19113771 GCA_029783475.1 Metacarcinus magister | reverse complement strand
GATGGGGCGACGACTCGTTGAGTGGGTGCAGGCCGGGTCACTCCGCTTCCTGAGCCGGGAGTGACGTGGAAAGCGTGATGCGCTCACCCAAGATGAAGAAGTCTCCAACCGGGTGAGCAGTAAACGTATGAGTGATTGTATGAGAGTCGGGTGTATGAATGTGAAAGGTTGGGGACCGGGAAAGTATGAGGATGTGTGCAAGGAGCTGGATGAATGGCGTTTTGATGTGGTAGGGCTTAGGGCCGGTTTCAAGAACAGCTCGTCGTAGCCCCATCGGCCACTTCTGCATCGGAACCCCATGGTTCAGTTTCAAGAAGACATTTTTGGCCGTGGAGCGCGCGACGTGGGATGGTGTATGGAGAGAATTTCATGGTGCAGCTACCCCCGTGCGACGAGGCACTCCATGGCTTAATTTACGGACAAATAGGGCATCTTTGGGTATGAAATCGTAATAGGTACACTCTAAAACGAGTTTGCAGATTCATATCCTCAAATCTACTTGATTTTTTAACTCGTAAGCAAATAATTAATGATTTTCAGTATCAGAGTTGTGATCACGTTACTAACGCATTGAAGTGCTGGGGCTAGTAAGATTGGGTTTGTAAGAATGACTGGAAGAAAGAGAATGAACAAGCCGTGGTGGAATGATGATATTAGGGATGCGAGAAGGGAACGTAAGAGGTTAAACAAACAGTGTAGGGTGTTAAAGAATAGAAGACATGATAGTGAAGAGGCTGAGATTGAATACCAGAATATATGGATGACGTATATGAAACAGCAACGATTGACGAAGCGAAAGATAAGAGATGCGAAAGTGCAGTGTGAAAGGAATGCTATTCAAGCCTTGAGAGAGAAGGGAATGGAAGGAGGGCGTGAGTGGTACAGATTCATGAGAGGGGAAAGAATGTCAGACAGTGAAAATGTCGAAAGCTTGAAAGTGAATGGCAAATGTATTACAGATAAGAATGAAATCAGGGAGTCAATAAAAGAGTTTGGGAAAACATAGGTGTAGGTGAGGTATTGGAAGTGAGAGAAGGGTGCTTGACACTGGAAGGAAAGGATTCGAATAAGTTGAATGAAAGGATCAGCAGGGAAGAGGTTGAAAAATGTGTGAAAAGACAGAGGAATGGTAAGGCAGCAGGACCAGATGATATCCCATATGAATTATATAAGAATGGTGGTGAGGTTATGATTGATAGAATGACTGAGCTATTTAACGAAGTGTGGGAAGAAGAGAAGGTGCCGAGAAAGTGGAATGAATGTAGAGTGACACTAATTCATAAGGGAGGATACAAGAGTAAGAATGAGTTGAAGAATTATAGGCCAATTGCCCTTGTGAACACAGTAGGCAAAGTCTTCTGTGCTGTGTTGAATGACAGATTGTGTAAATGGATTGAGAGAGTAAGAGTACTGGGTGAAGAGCAAAATGGTTTCAGAGTGGACAGAAGAGCAGAAGATAATGTATTTGTCGTGAATGAAATGATTGCAAGAAAAAAGAATGAGGGAGGCAAGCTGTAATTAGGATTTCTAGATATAAAGAAAGCTTACGATAGGGTAAATAGAGAAATGCTTTGCAGAGTTTTAGAAAAGGTTGGGCTAAGTGAAAAAATAGTCACAATTGTCAGGAGTATGTATGATGGGACCAAAGCTAGATACAAACTAGGGAATATAGAGACAGAATGGGTGAAGAGTGAGAAAGGAGTCAGGCAAGGATGTATTCTGTCACCAATCTTGTTTAGTATATACACAGAAGAACTAGCAGTCAGGTTAAGAAGAATGAATGCAGGAGTGAGTGTCGGGAGGGACAAGGTATGCATGTTGTTATATGCAGATGATGTAGTCTTAATGAGTGAGTCTGCAGAGGAGCTATAAAGCTTATTAGATGTGGTAGATGAGTATGGAAGAGATTTTGGAGTGAATTTTAGTTGTGAAAAAAGTAAGGTAATGATAGTGAATAGATCAGAAGATGGAGACTTGGAGTGAAAGAGTTGCAGCAAGTATGTGAGTACAAGTATCTAGGGATATGGATGTGAGAAGGCTAAGAATGAAAAGATTAGTATGGTGAATCAGTGGGTTGGCAGACTAGGGAGTGCAGCAAGAATGAGAGCGAGTAAATATGACGTGTTGCGAGAGATATGGAAGAGTGTGGCTGTTCCGAGTGTAATGTATGGTATGGAAGTGATTGCATGGAGTAAAAAGGAGATAGACAAGTTGGAAGTAGGGCAGAATAGAGTAGCAAGAATGGCACTGAATGCACCAAGGTATGCAGCTGTAGAAGCTTTGAGAGGTGACATGGGATGGAGTACGTTCAGGGAGAGACAGATAAAGGCATCTTTGAGATATAAAGTTAGGCTGGAACGAATGGAGAATACAAGAATTGCACGGAAGGTGTATTTGTGGAATGTAAGGAGGAGTAAATGGGAGAAGAAATGTCTGAACATGGTAGACAGGAGTGGCATGCTCGTTAGGTGGGTGCATAAATTTTGTGAAGGGAGAGAATGGTTGTATGAATGGAAGGTGATGAACAGAAGTAGAGAATGGTTAGAGTGGGATGTGAAAAGGTGGAAAAGCGAGATAGACAAAACAGTGAAAGGTGTGGGACTAAGTAAGTGGAAGACTGAGATGGAACGAAAGAAGACTTTGGAATGGTACAGAGAGAAAGAGGTCCCAATGTATGTAAGGTGATATGATGCAAGCCTGGGTGGTGATCTCTTTCGAGCTAGGGCACAGTGTATGGATGTGAATGCAAGGAACTACAGATGGTCAGAGTCCCGCAGCAAAGTGTGTCAGATGTGTGACATAGGAGAGGATGAGACGGTAGAGCATGTAGTACTAGAATGCGAGAAGTATGACCGTGAAAGAATGGAAATGATGCGTGTGATTCTAACAAAAATGGGACGTGAAATATTGACCTTACTCCTACTACTACTATTACTGTTATTCATAATACTAATATTATTACTACTACTACCTCTGGCCTCACCTTTGGTCTCCTGTGCGTGACAGCCACACCTACACTACACTAGGACTACAACAGCCTATAATAAAAGAGGGAGGCCGTCTCTTCTCTTGCCTTCCCTTGGTGGGTGTTAGGGTTGAGGCTCGACGCTCTCCCACATCAACTGAGGAGGGAAGGTATACTACTACTACTACTACTACTACTACTAATAATAATAATAATAATAATAATAATAATAATTAATAATAATAATAATTATTAATAATAATAATAATTAATAATAATAATAATTAATAATAATAATAATAATAATTAATAATAATAATAATAATAATAATAATAATAATAATAATAATAATAATAATAATAATAATAATAATAATAATAATTAATAATAATAATTAATAATAATTAATAATAATAATTAATAATAATTAATAATAATAATTAATAATAATTAATAATAATAATTAATAATAATAATAATAATAATAATAATAATAATTAATAATAATAATAATTAATAATTAATAATAATAATAATTAATAATAATAATTAATAATAATAATAATTAATAATAATAATAATAATAATAATTAATAATTAATAATAATAATTAATAATAATAATTAATAATGATAATTAATAATGATAATAATTAATGATTATAATCATAATAATAATAATTAATAATAATAAATAAATAATAATTAATAATAATAATAATTTTATAATAATAATTAATAATAATAATTAATAATAATAATTAATAATAATAATTAATAATAATAATTAATAATAATAATAATTAATAATTAATAATAATTAATAATTAATAATAATAATTAATAATAATAATTAATAATAATAATTAATAATAATAATTAATGATAATAATTAATGATAATAATTAATGATAATAATCATAATAATAATAATAATGATAATAATGATAATAATGATAATAATGATAATAATAATAATAATAATGATAATAATAATAATAATAATAATAATAATAATAATTAATAATAATAATAATAATTAATAATAATAATAATTAATAATATAATAATTAATAATAATAATAATTAATAAAATAATAATTAATAATAATAATAATAATTAATAATAATAATAATAATAATAATAATAATAATAATAATAATTAATAATAATAATAATAATTAATAATAATAATAATAGTTAATAATAATAATAATAGTTAATAATAATAATAATAATAATAATAATAATAATTATTAATAATAATAATTATTAATAATAATTATTATTAATAATAATTATTATTAATAATAATTATTATTAATAATAATTATTATTAATAATAATGATTATTAATAATAATGATTATTAATAATAATGATTATTAATAATAATGATTATTAATAATAATTATTATTAATAATAATTATTATTAATAATAATTATTATTAATAATAATTATTATTAATAATAATTATTATTAATAATAATTATTATTAATAATAATTATTATTAATAATAATTATTATTAATAATAATTATTATTAATAATAATTATTATTAATAATAATTATTATTAATAATAATTATTATTAATAATAATTATTATTAATAATAATTATTATTAATAATAATTAATATTAATAAAAATTATTATTAATAATAATTATTAATGATAATTATTATTAATGATAATTATTATTAATGATAATTATTATTAATGATAATTATTATTAATGATAATAATTATTAATGATAATAATTATTAATGATAATAATTATTAATGATAATAATTATTAATGATAATAATTATTAATGATAATAATTATTAATGATAATAATTATTAATGATAATAATTATTAATGATAATAATTATTAATAATAATAATTATTAATAATAATAATTATTAATAATAATAATTATTAATAATAATAATTATTAATAATAATAATTATTAATAATAATAATTAATAATAATAATAATTAATAATAATAATAATTAATAATAATAATAATTAATAATAATAAAAG
>JAPQNM010000043.1:19076529-19104029 GCA_029783475.1 Metacarcinus magister | reverse complement strand
GATGAAGAAGTCTCCAACCGGGTGAGCAGTAAACGTATGAGTGATTGTATGAGAGTCGGGTGTATGAATGTGAAAGGTTGGGGACCGGGAAAGTATGAGGATGTGTGCAAGGAGCTGGATGAATGGCGTTTTGATGTGGTAGGGCTTAGGGCCGGTTTCAAGAACAGCTCGTCGTAGCCCCATCGGCCCCCCATGGTTCAGTTTCAAGAAGACATTTTTCGCCGTAGAGCGCGCGACGTGGGATGGTGTATGGAGAGAATTTCATGGTGCAGCTACCCCCGTGCGACGAGGCACTCCATGGCTTAATTTACGGACAAATAGGGCATCTTTGGGTATGAAATCGTAATAGGTACACTCTAAAACGAGTTTGCAGATTCATATCCTCAAATCTACTTGATTTTTTAACTCGTAAGCAAATAATTAATGATTTTCAGTATCAGAGTTGTGATCACGTTACTAACGCATTGAAGTGCTGGGGCTAGTAAGATTGGGTTTGTAAGAATGACTGGAAGAAAGAGAATGAACAAGCCGTGGTGGAATGATGATATTAGGGATGCGAGAAGGGAACGTAAGAGGTTAAACAAACAGTGTAGGGTGTTAAAGAATAGAAGACATGATAGTGAAGAGGCTGAGGGTGAATACCAGAATGTATGGATGACGTATATGAAACAGCAACGATTGACGAAGCGAAAGATAAGAGATGCGAAAGTGCAGTGTGAAAGGAATGCTATTCAAGCCTTGAGAGAGAAGGGAATGGAAGGAGGGCGTGAGTGGTACAGATTCATGAGAGGGGAAAGAATGTCAGACAGTGAAAATGTCGAAAGCTTGAAAGTGAATGGCAAATGTATTACAGATAAGAATGAAATCAGGGAGTCAATAAAAGAGTTTTGGGAAAACATAGGTGTAGGTGAGGTATTGGAAGTGAGAGAAGGGTGCTTGACACTGGAAGGAAAGGATTCGAATAAGTTGAATGAAAGGATCAGCAGGGAAGAGGTTGAAAAATGTGTGAAAAGACAGAGGAATGGTAAGGCAGCAGGACCAGATGATATCCCATATGAATTATATAAGAATGGTGGTGAGGTTATGATTGATAGAATGACTGAGCTATTTAACGAAGTGTGGGAAGAAGAGAAGGTGCCGAGAAAGTAGAATGAATGTAGAGTGACACTAATTCATAAGGGAGGATACAAGAGTAAGAATGAGTTGAAGAATTATAGGCCAATTGCCCTTGTGAACACAGTAGGCAAAGTCTTCTGTGCTGTGTTGAATGACAGATTGTGTAAATGGATTGAGAGAGTAAGAGTACTGGGTGAAGAGCAAAATGGTTTCAGAGTGGACAGAAGAGCAGAAGATAATGTATTTGTCGTGAATGAAATGATTGCAAGAAAAAAGAATGAGGGAGGCAAGCTGTAATTAGGATTTCTAGATATAGAGAAAGCTTACGACAAGGTAAATAGAGAAATGCTTTGCAGAGTTTTAGAAAAGGTTGGGCTAAGTGAAAAAATAGTCACAATTGTCAGGAGTATGTATGATGGGACCAAAGCTAGATACAAACTAGGGAATATAGAGACAGAATGGGTGAAGAGTGAGAAAGGAGTCAGGCAAGGATGTATTCTGTCACCAATCTTGTTTGTTATACCGAAGAACTAGCAGTCAGGTTGAGAAGAATGAATGCAGGAGTGAGTGTCGGGAGGGACAAGGTATGCATGTTGTTATATGCAGATGATGTAGTCTTAATGAGTGAGTCTGCAGAGGAGCTATAAAGCTTATTAGATGTGGTAGATGAGTATGGAAGAGATTTTGGAGTGAATTTTAGTTGTGAAAAAAGTAAGGTAATGATAGTGAGTAGATCAGAAGATGGAGACTTGGAGTGAAAGAGTTGCAGCAAGTATGTGAGTACAAGTATCTAGGGATATGGATGTGAGAAGGCTAAGAATGAAAAGATTAGTATGGTGAATCAGTGGGTTGGCAGACTAGGGAGTGCAGCAAGAATGAGAGCGAGTAAATATGACGTGTTGCGAGAGATATGGAAGAGTGTGGCTGTTCCGAGTGTAATGTATGGTATGGAAGTGATTGCATGGAGTAAAAAGGAGATAGACAAGTTGGAAGTAGGGCAGAATAGAGTAGCAAGAATGGCACTGAATGCACCAAGGTATGCAGCTGTAGAAGCTTTCAGAGGTGACATGGGATGGAGTACGTTCAGGGAGAGACAGATAAAGGCATCTTTGAGATATAAAGTTAGGCTGGAACGAATGGAGAATACAAGAATTGCACGGAAGGTGTATTTGTGGAATGTAAAGAGGAGTAAATGGGAGAAGAAATGTCTGAACATGGTAGACAGGAGTGGCATGCTCGTTAGGTGGGTGCATAAATTTTGTGAAGGGAGAGAATGGTTGTATGAATGGAAGGTGATGAACAGAAGTAGAGAATGGTTAGAGTGGGATGTGAAAAGGTGGAAAAGCGAGATAGACAAAACAGTGAAAGGTGTGGGACTAAGTAAGTGGAAGACTGAGATGGAACGAAAGAAGACTTTGGAATGGTACAGAGAGAAAGAGGTCCCAATGTATGTAAGGTGATATGATGGAAGCCTGGGTGGTGATCTCTTTCGAGCTAGGGCACAGTGTATGGATGTGAATGCAAGGAACTACAGATGGTCAGAGTCCCGCAGCAAAGTGTGTCAGATGTGTGACATAGGAGAGGATGAGACGGTAGAGCATGTAGTACTAGAATGCGAGAAGTATGACCGTGACAGAATGGAAATGATGCGTGTGATTCTAACAGAAATGGGACGTGAAATATTGACCTTACTCCTACTACTACTATTACGGTTATTCATAATACTATTATTATTACTACTACTACCTCTGGCCTCACCTTTGGTCTCCTGTGCGTGACAGCCACACCTACACTACACTAGGACTACAACAGCCTATAATAAAAGAGGGAGGCCGTCTCTTCTCTTGCCTTCCCTTGGTGGGTGTTAGGGTTGAGGCTCGACGCTCTCCCACATCAACTGAGGAGGGATGGTATACTACTAATACTACTACTACTACTACTACTACTACTACTACTACTACTACTACTAATAATAATAATAATAATGATAATAATAATAAGCCAAGGATCAGGTACAGAAGCCGAGACTGAACTCTTTACCAGCACATTGGATAAGGTTCCGTTAATAAACACTACTACGTCAGGTGTGTTGGTGTTAAAATAACACAACACACTCACACTGGGCTATTAATGGAAGTGTTTGCAGACGGTGAAAGAGTGAGCCAAAGTCTACATTAGTGTGAAGGTTTGAACTTTTGAAGGTGTTTTGCGTGGAGCCGTCTTCCTCTGGAGTCAGGCGGACAGACAGGATCGTTTTTATAAGGGAAGTTGCCGCTAACTTTTAAGTCAAATCAGAATGCATAGTAGATCATATGAAATTATTCAAACTAAATCCATAACTTGTATCTATATACAAAATTCAAATTTGTTAAATGATAACAAATATTGAATTGAATAATTGCACATGAGGTTATATTTAATTTATGGTTTTATAATAACCAAGTGTCTCTCAGTCGAAATAATGTGACTTTTTTTTCTTCAAAAAAGATTGATTTCTTTCTCTTTGTCTCCAAAGCTAAAAATATAAAATAAAAATACAAGAAGTATTTCCGTCACAGAAACGTGAAAGAGTACATGACTTTTAAAGTTGTACAAAGGCAGTGCATTCTGTAGTCTGTAATGAACAGCGATGAAGGGAATTTCAACCAACACCAACACCACCACATGATGAGAGAATGAACTTCTGCCACCACCAAGGATTAGGTGCATTATATACATGACAAACATTATATCTTCCCCTCACATTCACACACGATGAAGGGATCGACTTTCAACCAACACCAACACCACCACATGATGAGAGGGTCGCCGCGCCTAGGCTGCTATTCTATCAAGGCTTACCTATTCTGTAGGCGTGTATGGTTGTGGCAGAGAGAGGTAGGTCTTTACTCTACCGTGGTTCTAGTGTGAGTTGTAATGGACAACGATGAAGGGACTTTTTCAACCAACACCAACATCATGAGAACACTCAGGATACGAGTGTCGAGTGTAGCTACTAGTCACTGTCACTCACTGACAAGGTGAAAGAATTCCTCCACAAAATGTGCTTTGATTGGAGTAAGAATTAACTTTAGTATGTGTATATGTATGTATGTATGTGTGTATGTATGTGTGCTGGGACTGTGTCAGGATACGAGTGTACGAGACACTGACAAGGTGAAAGAATTCCTCCACAAAATGTGCTTTGAATGGAGTAAGAATTAACTTTAGTATGTAGAGTATTGTTTTTTGTGTTTAGTGTTTCTTATATCGTTGACAGGAGGTGCAGATAAGAAGGTGAGGCTTACGTTTCCTCGCAAACCTCCTGTCTCATCAAGACCAAGACCAGGCTGGCCGCTGTTTTAGACCAGTGTTGCCACTCCTAGGTTTTTTCACCTAGATCTAGGTTTTTTTGCAGTGATCTAGGTTTCTGGGTGTTTTTTTTAGTAAAAGTCCATACATCTAGGTTTTTTTCTGTTAAGCTAATTATTTATGCAATTTTCTATTCAATGCAGTAGCAATATTTTGAAATATTGGCACAGTGACGAACAGAGTGACACGTTTTAAACGCGTCCGCTGCTCCCTGCCTTACCATACGGCAGACGAGGGAGCAGCGGACGCGTCTAAAACGTGTCACGTACGAGTATGACTCGTACGTAATACGTATCCCGAGTCTCAGACCTCAGTTGCTTTCACTCTCTGCTGGTGTTAGTACATACGGAGCTCTTTCAATTTTCACCATGAGTGGTGACGAGGATCAACCTGGTTGCAGTAGTACATACCATTCACCACCACGTAAAAAGGCAAAAATGTGGTATAAGCAAGCATTCAAACAGGAGTGGCTAGAAGAAGAGGAATTTAAGTCATGAGTGAAAGCTGATCCTTCAGATAAATTCAGTGCGGTGTGCTGTGTGTGTGACGCAACAATTAAAAACTGCAGTAAGTCACGCTTGTTGAGTCACAAAAATTCCACAAAACATGCAAAAAACTTCGCTGCCAAGAGAAACATGATTGTGATTGACAAATTTGTTGTGAAAAACACAGAACCTGACAAGAAAGAAAAAGTACATCGTGCTGAATTGCTTCTTACGGGCTTCATGGCAGAACATGGCATGCCATTCTCTCAAGCTAATCACTTAATACCCGTAATCAAGAAGATGTTTCCCGATTGTGATACTGCTCAGAACATGACACTTATGAAAACGAAGGCAGCTTATGTGATGCAGGATGGAATCGCATGGGAAGAAAGCCATCATATATCCAAAGTGTGTCAAGAAAATATGTTTTCACTGATAATTGATGAAAGCACAGACATTTCAGTGTCCCAGATCCTTGCCGTGATGGTAAGGTATTATGATGGTAAGAAATGTAAAGTAACTGATGCTCTGTTAGATATTATAGAAGTTGATGACGCAACTGCTGAAAGTCTCTACAAAGCAGTGAAAACTTTACTTTCTGTGAAAATGATACCGGTCTCCAATATAATTGGCTTTGCAAGTGACAACTGTTCTACAATGTTAGGCTCAAAAAGTGGCTTCCAAGCCTACCTGAAAGGTGATGTCCCCTCAGTTTTTGTACTGGGATGCATTTGTCATTCTTTTGCCTTATGTGCCAGCCATGCTTGTTCCACCCTGCCTTCATTTTTGGAACAGTTCCTGAGAGACATTTGCTGTTATTTTTCACGTAGCAGCAAGCGGACACACCAGTTCCAAGTGTTTCAAGACATTACCCAGAGTCCGCAACACAGAATGCTTAAACTTTCCCAGACAAGATGGCTATCTAGAGGTAAAGTAATTTCCCGCATCCTGGAGCAATGGGATGCTCTACTTTTATTCTTCCAAGGGGAAATGAAAACAGATGCAGTGAAGCTTGATGGTGCAGGTGAAATATACAAAGTGATGGTTAATCGTGGAACAAAACACATGCTGCTTTTCCTCAACTACGTACTAGGTAAAGTTGACAGGATGAACTTGGGAGTTTCAGTCCGAACAGTACAGACTTGCAACACTTCATGCATCCATTGCTGGAGAGTATAGAAGCATTCTTGGCATGTTTATCAAAGAGGATGTTTTGTTCACAGAAAAGTTGTCCGACATCAATCCCCAAGACACCACACTATACAAAAGTCAAGAGAAACTCAACCTTGGTGGTCGATGTAACGTCCTGCTTATTAAGGAGCCACTACATGACAGTGATGCAGGGAAAAGATTCCTCATAGACTGCCGAAACTTCCTAGTAGAACTATGTCTACAAATGAAGAAACGCTTCCCTTTTGAAGAGGACTGCGTTATTGCTCTGATGAAAAACATTGACCCTAAAGTTGCTGTATCACCTCACAGAAGTACATACATCACGAGTCTCGCAGTGCACTTTCCAATGGTTGTTAAAGAGGAGGAATTGGATACTTTAGAAGATGAATGGCAAAATCTGATGTATTGCAAGGAAACTGTGCAAAACCTCACTCAGACACCTACATCATTCTGGAGTGAACTACAAAAAGTTAAAGATGGAAATAACAAATTGAAATTTGGAATACTATCAAGACTTATGTGTGGACTATTAGCATTGCCACACTCATCGGCTTGTGTAGAAAGGGTATTCTCGCAAGTTAATATCATAAAAACGAAGCAAAGTAACAGACTTCTGGCAACAACCATCGGCTAATAGACTTCTAGCAAAACAAGCAATTGCTCGACAAAGTGCAAAATGTTTTGACTGGGAGCCATCAGCACGCCTAATAAGAGATGTGAAAAGTGGCGCGTGTCATCTGCGGTATGTAGAGAGGTGCAACAAGCGTGAGGTGGCAACAATCCACCCTGCCTCTGACTCGGACAGCGACGATCCTCTGCCAGTTCATCTCCACTAAACACAGCTACATTAAAGTAAGTGTCATGAATTACCTTTTTTTTTATGATTAAATGCCATGATGTTTAATAATCTAGGTTTTTTTTACGGATTCTTGATGTTTTTAGGCAACCCATCTAGGTTTTTCTATGTTTAGGGAGTGGCAACACTGTTTTAGACCACAAGAAGAAGAAGAAGAGGAACACGTGGCGCCATATTTTAGTGTTGTGGCACCAATAGTATCACATTGTACACACTGGCAGAGCAGATAGCCGCTCACAATCAACTTTAAACAAGGTAATGCATTGTACTGTCACATAGACAAGTGGGTACTAGCTTTCTTCACTTCAATGCTCTAGATACTTGTTATTTATCTCCATTACTTGATCAATTGTGGGAAGGTTTTACTAACTGCATTTACGGCTATTATTTTACATCTTCACCAGAACGCTCTAGAGAATTCAGGGTTATATTTTAGGGTAAATATGCATTACTACTGCTCGGACGATATAAATATGGGTAAAGATTCGTAACACGACCCATTCAATATCTCGTTACCTTTATAATGCACTGCAAATTCAACCTCAGATACTTGTTCAGATCACACCAAACACTTGTGCCGCTGAATTACAGAAAAAAATACGGTATTTCTTTACAACGGTAAAATTTTACATGTGCACCAGAATGCACTTGGATATAAATAACACACTTTTCGTATAGATTTTGATCCATTTCAAATGATTTTGACATTCATTTCCGTTGCAAATTAATATATAATAAGATATCCTTATCATCCCAACAAGCTTGGGGACCTGTGGGAATGTGGGGTTCTTGGGGGAAGACGAAATACAATTATCTACGCTAAGAATAATGTGCTAGAATCATTAACATAACCTAATAATAACCTATTGATGGACGCGCAAGGCACTGACGGTCACAAAACCTGGCGTGTGGCTACGAAAAAATATAGCGTCTGCACCTCGTGCAACCCCCGATTTTTGGTCATGAAAATCTTTGATATCTTTTAAATTAAAATAACATAACAAAACTTAAATTAACTAAACCTTAACCTATATTGACAAATAACATATTCTGTTCAAACCAAACGAAACTTTACCTTATTCCCGAAGAGAAGGTCTCACAGAAAACATTGAATATCTCACTAACTAACAATTTGCGACAGAAATGTAATAAAGAAAACCTTCTCAGAATGCATCTGATATTGTAAATATACAACTATCAATTCTCTAGAGCATTCTGGTGAAGATGTAAAATAATACCTTTACAACTACTGCTCCACCTTTCTTTTTTCTCTCCTTCCCTACATACTATACATAGTGTACTCAACACATCTGTGAAGGTTTCAGGCGGCGCTCACCATTATTTACCTTGCAAAACGTCTTTGAAGTTATGTTATGTTAGGTTGGTTAGGTTATGAGAGTTATTTTCTCAAAAATCTTACTAAACCTAGGAAGGATAGAAACTGGTCTGTAGTTGGTATGTATATAATATTCACCCTTTTTATGTATAGGTACAACTCTAGCAACTTGAAGGCATGAAGGGAAACAGCCTTCCTTGAAAGACCTATCAATGATGTAGACTAAGAAGGGAGAAATTTCATGATTGCATTCTTTGATTATTTTCATGTTTATATCATACCCTGGCGCAGTATTCTTAAGGTTGTTGATGACAGTTTTCAGTTATAAAAGTAATGTTGGACTACAGAGCAGTTTGAGGCAGATATGAAGTATATGGAACTGTGGATGGTTGGATATTCAAAGCTATTTTCACATCTATGTGAGGAAACTTTTCATTGACTGACCGTCACCATTGTTGCAGGTGCCGAGGCCAGAGTCCAAGCCGGCTGCCCTGCTCGGCACTGACCGGGCTCTCTGGAGCTTCCACGAAGGTTCCTGCAGGACCGGCCGTGGCGTGTGCTGCCAGGAGTAGTGCTGCAGTGGAGGCTGTGAGGCCGGGCAGCAGCATGAGTGGCTGGGAGCAGCAGGATCAGTCTGCCTCAGGTGTGGGGAGGCGCAGGTGTGATGGCAAGAATCACCTTGAGGCAGGCAGCTCCGTCCACAAAGGAGAGAACAAGTTTGAGTGTCAGCAGTGTGGTAGAACTTTTAAAAACAAGAGTCTGCTTGAGATACACAGACTTGCACACAGTGGTGTTAAAAACTATGAATGTAAAGAATGTGGGAAAACATTTACCCAAAAGTCTAACCTCACCAAACACACCCGGACACACAGTGGTGTTAAAAACTATGAATGTAAAGAATGTGGGAAAACATTTATCAAGAAGTCTCACCTCACCCAACACACCATGACACACAGTGGTGTTAAAAATTATGTATGTAAAGAATGTGGGAAAACATTTAACCAAAAGTGTAACCTCACCAAACACACCCTGACACACAGTGGTGTTAAAAACTATGAATGTAATGAATGTGGGAAAACATTTATCCAGAAGTCTCACCTCACCCAACACACCATGACACACAGTGGTGTTAAAAATTATGTATGTAAAGAATGTGGGAAAACATTTACCCAAAAGTCTCACCTCACCACACACACCCTGACACACAATGGTGTTAAAAACTATGAATGTAAAGACTGTGGGAAAACATTTGCCCGAAAGTCTGTCCTCACCCAACACACCCTGACACACAGTGGTGTTAAAAATTATGAATGTAAAGAATGTGGGAAAACATTTACCTATAAGTCTTACCTCACCCAACACACCCTGATACACAGTGGTGTTAAAAATTATCAATGTAAAGAGTGTGGGAAAACATTTACCTTAAAGTCTGCCCTCACCCTACACACTCTGACACACAGTGGTGTTAAAAATTATCAATGTTAAGAGTGTGGGAAAACATTTACCTTAAAGTCTGCCCTCACCCAACACACCCTGACACACAGTGGTGTTAAAAATTATCAATGTAAAGAGTGTGGGAAAACATTTACTACCAGTTCTCACCTTAATGAACACATCTTTAAACTTGACTTTCAATAAATGTGTGTATTATAAACCTTTGTTTGTGTATATCTTTAGTGTGTGTGTGTGTGTCTGTGTGTAATAATCTCATCTACTCTGACACCTGTTACTTGCAGCTTCCTCAAGGGTGTGACCAGATTTGCATCTGTACACGCGCACACACACGCGCACACACGCACACTTACACACACACACAAGAAGAAGAAAAAATGTAAGGTTATGCATATTAGTGACAAATATACAAATTTTGAATACGTGATCCTGAGGCCAATAAAGTGAGTAAAGGTAAATACCTTGGTGTAATCATTAATTGTAATCTCAAAGTGAGTGATCAGTGCACAGCAACAAGTTAGAAAGTGAATATGATGTTAGGTCTAATTTCACGGAATGTTGTTCATAAAAATAATGAAAATACTCTATACAATATTTGTGAGGCCACACCTAGAATACACGATTCAATTCTGGTCACATAACTACATTAAAGACCAAAAGTTATCTTACGAGGAATGATTAAAACAGTTAATAATGTTCCTTCTCCACAAGCAGTGGCGGTCCTTGAATTTCTGGCGCCCTAGGCGAGAACATACAAAGGTGCCCCCCCCCCGGCTTCAGTGGATTTTCGCTACATTCAGTAACAAAACCGTTGTTACCTAACATTGTTTACTAAGCCTTGTCAGTGCTAGCAGCGGATTTGTTAGGTTTTATGAGACACTTTTTGGTAGCGTCTGTTAGTAAACATTGCTTGTTAAGGCCTTAATAAAAAGTTAAATACAGCTGACTGACCATGCTGTGTCATGGATCCGCGCCCAGATCCCAGTGGGTGTGTGTTGTGTTGCGTCCGTGTGCCCCCAACTTGGGGGCACAGCGGCCTCACGCACACACTCCCGAAACTGCTATTTTTTTTTGTATACGAGCTCATATTTCTGGTGTTGGTGTAGACTGTCCAGAGTCCGCCACCACCACTCGACGTCACCTACCTTTCACGCAGACTCCGACGGGCTCTGTTGCTAGCCCGTGTGTCCCCTCCGGGGGACACGATAGCCAAGGAGGAGGAGAAATGCAGTGTCGCCCCTTGCCACAACTGGCGCCTCTGCCCTAGGCGGCTACCTATACCGCCTATGTCCAGGACCTCCACTCTCCACAAGCAAAGAATTAATGCAGATTTAATTGTAGTCCTTTAAAGTCTAAACAAATTCAATAAATTAATCAGAAAACCTTTGAAATTAATGCAATCACAGTAACAAGAGGTAACGGCATGAAATTAGAAGTAGGAGTATGTTACACGTTGTTGTTCAGTGTTCAATGTTAGAGTTGTTCATCACTGGAACACACTCACAGCCTCAGTAGTTAGCTGAAAAACATACCTAGTTTCAAGTCACGATTCTATCAATATTTGCGAGAAACATTGAATGACTGAATGAATTGGTTGTGAGGTTTGAGGTGACGGCAGCTTCTTAGTGAGAGGAATAGCGATCCTTTATCAAGCTTAGCACAACTATAGGGTCTAGAGTTACCTAGTTGAGGGGGATTATTTACTCGCATATGTCTCTTAAATAATGGTGGCTGTGCTCATCTCTAACTATCCAATGAGCTCAATGTCAGACATGATTCTCACACTTCCTGTAAAAAAAAGCAAACAAGATGTCAATCCAGAAATTAGGAATCCACTTTACCGCCAAAATGTTGGTTTGGGTTCTATTTCAGAGAACTATTGAATAAGAGTTGAATTATTTGACTGTTCAAGTGTACTTCAACTAAAGCATTGTATTGTTCAATATAGTGATGTGAATGTGTACAGTATAAAGTGTGTATGTGATAGTATTTGTTTGAACTAATGAAGTCCAACCCGTTTTGTAGTGTGCGAGTGAGGGTGGTCGCTGTTTTACACCCCAAGAAGAAGAAGAAGAAGAGTAGGGCGCCATAGTTATATGGTTGATATGTAATGTCACTCCCTTCTCACCCTGTAGCGTTGATGGTAGTTGTTATGGTAGCGAGCTACAGACCAAGCGTATAATAGTACTAAGATGTTAATAGCACTTAGAAGGCACTGAATTTACTGAGGGAGTAACATAACTGAGGCATCACTCGACAACAAATATATTAAACTTTTAAAACAAACCCGGTAATATAAACACCGGCCATATATCCGGTAAGGGAGGGAAGCACTCCTCCTTACTCCTTCCAGGCACGGGCTAAAGTCAGCCTCTTCTGCCTTAACACTTCACTAATCCACCCCCCTAAGGTAACAACACCAACACTAACACAATACTACTAACACATCCTAACACTTACACATTCTATCTCTAACACTAGCAAGCAAAAGGCACAGGGTAAGTTTCCTCTCCGTCAGAAAAACCCTGTAACACAACACTCTATAAGTATTTACACTTTACATAATTAATAACTAACTTCAATATATATACATATACAAAAGCTAATCTATTCACTTTGAAAAACTAACCACTCACCTCCAATCGAGGGTACTGCGTCTTGCAGATGGCAGCTAAGAAGTGAGCCTTCCTGTCAATCCTGGCTAACTTTTCCACTACCATCCACGATGTGTCTCATACTTCTAAATCCTCAACCCTAAAACTCTCGATCCCCCGAACCCTAATTAAACCAGAAGAAAAACACTTGTTTGCTCCTGAAGGGTCAATAAAGTTACGATCGTTACAGATATACCATCTACAATTACTAGTTTGGGGAGCAGATTATTGGATTGAAGTTAATAGTTTCCATGATGTGTGGTGTGTTGGTTTATTTGAATTGATTTATTATTTTCTGTGGTTGTAATTAAGTGTATGTTGTGTTATCTTAGGAGAGAATACTGAGCAGTAGATTGTAATTATTTTCTGTTTAATTTATATATTCTCTCTCAGGTAATTAAATAAAGGTAATATACTTTATATATAAACATATATGTATGTATATATATATATATATATATATATATATATATATATATATATATATATATATATATATGTATCTATTCACTCAAGAGCACACATCCGTCGCTGCCAAGGGAGTGAGTGCACCTTCCTCATTGAAAAACTGGGTGAATTCTTTTCTGATGTTCTTTGCTTCGTCTGTAGTGTTCCTTCGTAGCCTTTGCAATGGCATTATTTGTGTGTCATCACGCCAGGAGCCTGCTATTTTTGCTATTCGTGACAAATATTGAAGGTTTGTGTAAGATCCCCCGGCTGCCAGAAAGCAAAGTGTAACCTCCAGACGAGCTCCTGGAGGGATGGTTTCACGAAAATGAGTTTTATTTTTGCTTATGAGTGGTTCAATCTTTGTGAGCAAATTGTAGAATGAAGTTGCAGGCATTCTGATATAGTTCTTCATATCGTGGTGAAATTCTCCTTCCAGTGACAGCATCGGGCGCAGCGCACAGGGCTCTATTGTCTTGAAATACATCCTCCCCCAAACCCCCTCACTGAGCCCCGTCAGAGAGCGGCGCCGCCTCTGGAATTCTTTGCCCTCCCAGATTACTGAGGCTGACGAATTGATCCCATGCAAACGGCTACTTCATAATGCTTTGGGTAACCTATTGTTCAAATTCGACGATTAATTGTACTTGAACGTCTCTTAAATGCTGCAAATGGTGAACACAATCCAGTCATTACTATTTAAGACAGTATTGTAGATCGTATATCACTTGGTCTGGCACACCAGTAGCTCTGGGCTCCCCACCCTAACTATTTTTTACAGCCTTCTGCTTACCTAGCGCTATACTTCCTAATGCAAGGGAGCCAACCAGGTAAATTCAACCAGGTAATTACATCAAAACATAGGTGCGTAACAATACATTATATTATAGTATTATGAGTTTGTCTCCAAAGCTGGACTGAATAAAGAGGTGATAATGGAAAAGAATGTACATCAACTGAAGGAAAAACTACAAATATAGATACGGAGACAGGACCACAAGAGTGTAGCTCAGGCCCTGTATACTACAACTAGGTAACCACACACACACACACACACACACACACACACACACACACACACACACGTGCTAAATGAATACACAAACGAAGGTTTACCATGCATACACATTTATTGAAAGTCACCTACACTGCCAACAAAACAACTGCTGGATCCATTACTCCCTCACAGAACACAAGGGCACGGTTGCCACCACAGAAGTAACACACTGCCCACCACCATCACCACCCATTCCCACAGAGGACACACTCCCACAGACACGGCTGCCACCACAGATGTAACACACTGCCCACCACCACCACCCCCACCAATTCCCACAGAGGACACACTCACACAGGCACGGCTGCCACCACAAATGTAACACACTGCCCACCACCACCACCACCCATTCCCACAGAGGACACACTCACGGCTGCCACCACAGATGTAACACACTGCCCACCACCACCACCACCCATTCCCACAGAGGACACACTCACACAGGCACGGTTGCCACCACAGATGTAACACACTGCCCACCACCACCACCACCCATTCCCACAGAGGACACACTCACACAGGCACGGCTGCCACCACAAATGTAACACACTGCCCACCACCATCACCACCCATTCCCACAGGCATGGCTGCCACCACAAATGTAACACACTGAACACCATCACCACCACCCATTCCCACAGGCACGGCTGCCACCACAAATGTAACATACTGCCCACCACCACCACCACCCATTCCCACAGGTATGGCTGCCACCACAGATGTAACACACTGCCCACCACCACCCATTCCCACAGAGGACACTCCCACAGGCACGGCTGCCACCACAGATGTAACACACTGCCCACCACCACCACCCATTCCCACAGAGGACACACTCACACAGGAACAGCTGCCACCACAGATGTAACACACTGCCCACGACCACCACCACCCATTCCCAATGAGGACAAACTCCCACAGGCACATCTGCCACCACAAATGTAACACACTGCCCACCACCACCACTACCACCCATTCCCACACAGGACACACTCCCACAGGCACGGCTGTCACCACAGATGTAACACACTGCCCACCAACACCACCACCCATTCCCACAGAGGACACACTCACACAGGCATGGCTGCCACCACAAATGTAACACACTGCCCACCACCACCACCCATTCCCACACAGGACACACTCACACAGGCACGGCTGCCACCACACTTGTCCACACAACACATCAACTTAAAAGTGGATCCGCATGTGTTTGCGAATATCATTCTTTGTCTTGAAACATTTCTTACAAACATCACACTTGAACTCCCTCAAGCCAGTGTGTTTAAACATGTGTTGATTGAGATGAGAAACAGTAAAGAATCTTTTACCACAGTCATCACATTCATATTTCTTAACACTGTGTGTCAGGGTGTGTTGGGTGAGGTGAGACTTATGGGTAAATGTTTTCCCACATTCTTTACATTCATAATTTTTAACACCACTGTGTGTCAAGGTGTGTTGGGTGAGGTGAGACTGTTGAGTAAATCTTTTCCCACATTCTTTACATTCATAATTTTTAACACCACTGTGTGTCAGGGTGTTTAGGGCGAGGTTAGACTTATTGGTAAATGTTTTCCCAGTCTTTACATTCATAATTTTTAACACCACTGTGTGTCAGGGTGTGTCTGGTGAGGTGAAACTTATGGGTAAAAGTTTTCCCACAGTCTTTACATTCATAATTTTTAACACCACTGTGTATCAGGGTGTGGTGGGTGAGAGCAGACTTTTGGGCAAATGTTTTCCCACACTCCTTACATTCGTAATTTTTAACACCACTGTGCGTCGGGGTGTGTTGGGCGAGGGTAGACTTATGGGTAAATGTTTTCCCACACTCCTTACATTCATAATTTTTAACATCACTGTGTGTCATGGTGTGTTCGGTGAGGTGAAACTTTTGGGTAAATGTTTTCCAAGTCTTTACATTCATAATTTTTTAACACCACTGTGTGTCAGGGTGTGTGTGGTGAGGTTAGACTTATGGGTAAATGTTTTCCAACAGTGTTTACCTTCATAATTTTAACACCACTGTGTGTCAGGGTGTGTGATGTGAGGTGAGACTTTTGGGTAAATGTTTTCCCACAGTCTTTACATTCATAGTTTTTAACACCACTGTGTGTCAGGGTGTGTAGGATGAGGGCAGACTTTTGGGTAAATGTTTTCCCACAGTCTTTACATTCATAATTTTTAACACCACTGTTGTCAGGGTGTTTGTGTGAGGTGAGACTTTTGGGTAAATGTTTTCCCACACTCCTTACATTCGTAATTTTTAACACCACTGTGCGTCGGGGTGTGTTGGGCGAGGGTAGACTTATGGGTAAATGTTTTCCCACACTCCTAGCTTTTGGGTAAAGTTTTCCAGTCTTTACATCATATTTTTAACACACTGTGTGTCAGGGTGTGTGGTGAGGTAGACTTTGGGTAAATGTTTTCTAACAGTCTTTACATTCATATTTTTAACACCACTGTGTGTCAGGGTGTGTGATGTGAGGTGAGACTTTTGGGTAAATGTTTTCCCACAGTCTTTACATTCATAGTTTTTAACACCACTGTGTGTCAGGGTGTGTAGGATGAGGGCAGACTTTTGGCTAAATGTTTTCCCACAGTCTTTACATTCATAATTTTTAACACCACTGTGTGTCAGGGTGTGTTGTGTGAGGTGAGACTTTTGGGTAAATGTTTTCCCACACTCCTTACATTCGTAATTTTTAACACCACTGTGCGTCGGGGTGTGTTGGGCGAGGGTAGACTTATGGGTAAATGTTTTCCCACACTCCTTACATTCATAATTTTTAACACTACTGTGTGTCTGGGTGTGATGTGAGGTGAGACTTTTGGGTAAATGTTTTCCCACAGTCTTTACATTCATAGTTTTTAACACCACTGTGTGTCAGGATGTGTTGTGTGAGGGTAGACTTGTGGGTAAATGTTTTCCCACAGTCTTTACATTCATAATTTTTAACACCAGTGTGTGTCAGGGTGTGTAGGATGAGGGCAGACTTTTGGGTAAATGGTTTCCCACAGTCTTTACATTCATAATTTTTAACAGCACTGTGTGTCAGGATGTGTTGTGTGAGGGTAGACTTGTGGGTAAATGTTTTCCCACATTCTTTATATTCATAATTTTTAACACCACTGTGTGTCAGGGTGTGTTTGGTGAGGTTAGACTTTTGGGTAAATGTTTTCCCATAGTCTTTACATTCATAATTTTTAACACCACTGTGTATCAGGGTGTGTTGGGTGAGGGCAGACTTTTGGGTAAATGTTTTCCCACATTCTTTACATTCATAGTTTTTTACACCACTGTGTGTCAGGGTGTGTTGTGTGAGGGTAGACTTGTGGGTAAATGTTTTCCCACATTCTTTACATTCATAATTTTTAACACCACTGTGTGTCAGGGTGTGTTTTGTGAGGTGAAACTTATGGGTAAATGTTTTCCCACATTCTTTACATTCATAGTTTTTAACACCAATGTGTATCAGGGTGTGTTGGGTGAGGTGAAACTTATGGGTAAATGTTTTCCCACATTCTTTACATTCATAGTTTTTAACACCACTGTGTGCAAGTCTGTGTATCTCAAGCAGACTCTTGTATATAAAAGTTTTACCACACTGCTGACACTCAAACTTGTTCTCGCCTTTGTGGACGGAGCTGCCTGCCTCAAGGTGATTCTTGCCATCACACCTGTGCCTCTCCACACCTGAGGCAGACTGATCCTGCTGCTCCCGGCCACTCATGCTGCTGCCCGGCCTCACAGCCTCCACTGCAGCACTACTCCCGGCAGCACACGCCACGGCCGGTCCTGCAGGAACCTTCGGGGAAGCCCCAGCGAGCCCGGTCAGTGCCGAGCAGGGCAGCCAGCTTGGACTCTGGCCTCGGCACCTGCAACAATGGTGACGGTCAGTCAATGAAAAGTTTCCTCACATAGATGTGAAAATAGTCTTAAATTGGCCATAGTTTCACAAAACTATACAATACAACCTTGATGTCTTGTGGTACTGTTGAATCACTCTTCTAGCTGCTGCTACTCCTAATGGGGAGCGAAGCTGCAGATGGTGTACTCACTTGCATATTAAGGCTCAAAACTGAGGCCAATTATAGTGAAAGACTAGATAATAGTGTATGTGTGTGTACACTTGCCTTATATGTACCTAGATAATAGTGTATATGTGTGTACACTTGCCTTATATGTACCTAGATAATAGTGTATGTGTGTGTACAATTGCCTTATATGTACCTAGATAATAGTGTATATGTGTACACTTGTCTTATATGTACCTAGATAATAGTGTATGTGTGTGTACACTTGCCTTATATGTACCTAGATAATAGTGTATGTGTGTGTACACTTGCCTTATATGTACCTAGATAATAGTGTATGTGTGTGTAAACTTGCCTTATATGTACCTAGATAATAGTGTATATGTGTGTACACTTGCCTTATATGTACCTAGATAATAGTGTATATGTGTGTACACTTGCCTTATATGTACCTAGATAATAATAGTGTATATGTGTGTACACTTGCCTGGTCACTCCGGCCGCCAATACAATATAAACCTAACCTAACTTAACCTAACTCGACCTACCACTAGTCACTCCGGCCGCCAATACAATATAAACCTAACCTAACTTAACCTAACTCGACCTACCACTAGTCACTCCGGCCGCCAATACAATATAAACTTAACCTAACTCGACCTACCACTAGTCACTCCGGCCGCCAAGGTTTTGTGAGTGGTTGGTGTTTAATAACCTTGGAGCTTCAAAACAAACAGGGTTATATAATGTGATCACAAACATAGCAGGTATTGAATCCTGTGATATAAGCACACCACTATTCATCTCGGTGTTATTACAGGTTCAATCTGTACTTATTGCACGTAAGTAAATACAAAATTAAACCCAGTGGTTGTAAATTTTATTTTTATTTTGTAGGTTTTTTTTATTTATTTGTATGAAATAAAGTTGAAGCATACATTTTTTTTTTGGTATTAGTTAACATCTTCACCATAATGCTATAGAGCATTGAGTGTTATAGTGTTATAATTTTATATCTTCACCAGAATGGCGTGTGGCTAAGAAAAAAATTGGCGTCTGCACATCGCACAACCTCCCCTAATTTTAGTCATAGAAAACATTTGATAGCTTCTACATCAACATAACATAATATAAATTAACCAAACCTTAACTTATATTGACTAATAACAGTACCAGTCAGCGTCTCTTCTACCCTACCGACCAGGTTCCACCTCAGTGCCACACAAACACATATTCACACACACACACACACACACACTCACACTCACATTGGTATCCCCATTCTTACTTGATTCTTACTTGATCCAGTATTGAGGTAGCCCCTCACAGCCATGGTGATCCACCGCTACTTTCCAGACTAATATCTCCTTGCAGGAGCTGTAGTTGGTCTGGTATGGAGTTTGATGCCGCATGACAGAGTGATGTGTACCCTGATATTGGTGGGTTGTCAGGTACTGTCCTCAGAAATTTATCAAGTTTCAATTTGAACTTGTCCGTGGGACAGTTGGTCAGATCCCTGACTGTTCGCGGCATGCAGTTGAAGAGCTGAGGACCTTTGTGAGGTAAACTTGCGGCAAGTAGAATCCTCACTCTCCCTGAGGCCTGGCTAGGGAGTGCCTGTCGACGACACATTCTCCCCATCCGGAGACTTTCGCTTGACACTATTTTTAGTGTGAGAGAGGAGGGGTTTGGTACCTTGTCTTCAAGCATCTTCTACGTGTACATGATTCTGTACCTTTCCCTCCGTCTCTGCTGGGAGTACAGCTCGAGTTTTTGCAGTCGTTCCCAATAATTTAGTCCTTTAGCTTCCCGTATATGGGCAGTGAAGGAGCGCTGTACTGATTCCATGGCCTGTATTTCTGTGGCTTTGTGTGGTGACCATAGTTGACTGCAATAATCTAGTACTGGCTGTACCAGAGCTCTCCACAGTGCCAGCATGCAGGAGGACTCTCTTGTATGGAATGTTCTTAATATCCATCCCGCTAGTCTTCGGGTCTTCTTTACTGTCTGTTGGATATGGTGGTGGAAGGTGCCGTTTTTGCTTAGGTACACTCTTAGACACTTGACATCTCTGGATTTATTAATTTCTTTATGTTTGCTGGTGTGGAGGGATGTGTTATCTATAATGTCAGTGTTTTTGCCAGACCGGAGAAGTTCAAATTTATCATCATTAAATTTAGGTCATGTTGTTCTTGTGTGCCCAGGAGTAAATTTTTTCAAGGTCCCTCTGTAGTTTGTCAACGTCCTCGACTGTACTGATGGGTTTGCTGATGTTAGTGTCGTCGGCAAAGGATGACACCACTGAGTCCTTCACCTCCTTGTCTATGTCCCCCATCAGTATGATAAAGAGTAGGGGTCCGAGGACTGTCCCTTGTGGTACACCACTCACTACTCTTCTTGGGGTGGATTTTTTCCATGCACCACTACTGACTGTTTTCGGTCAGTGAGAAAGCTGTGTATCCACTCTCCCAAGTTGCCTGTGATTCCTAGACTTCACAGCTTGTGGAGCAAGACGCCGTGGTCTACTTTGTCAAATGCTTTCGCGAAGTCTAGGAACACCATGTCCACATTTTGGCCTTGTGCAAGTTCTCGCAGTTGGTGGTCGTACTGCTGGAGAAGTTTCGAGAGACAGGATCGGCCCTTCTTGAAGCCGTGTTGATTGGGATTTATTAATTTGTGTGTTTCTAAGAAACTGTAGATTCTATCTCTTACAATTTTTTCAAATATTTTAATTATGTGTGATGTTAAGGCCACTGGTCTGTAGTTTTTGGCAAGGCTCCTCTCCCCGCCTTTATAAATTGGAGTTATGTTGGCTTCCTTTGTAGCTGCTGGGACGGTGCTGGTGTCCATAGATCGCCTCCAGAGTAGATAGAGAGGGTGGGCCAAACTGTCTTTACAATTGATGAGGAGTCTTGTCGGGATGTCGTCTGACCCGGCTGAGGAGTTGGGTCTGAGCTCAGCTATCGCTTTAATTATGTCATCCTCCGTGAAATCTACGTTCTGTAGGATTGTTTGACCTATTCTTTCACTTGGATGGTTGAAGAAATCTTGTGGTTTGGTGATTTTCTTATCCTGGTTTGGCGTGCTGAAAGCTGATTCATATTGTTGTGCCAGGATGTTACATATTTTTTTTGGGTCCATCTCTAGTTCACCTTCTGCTGTGACTAAGGGTCCCACGGGTGTGATGGATTTTGCAGACTTTCTTGCATATGAAAAGAAGAATTTTGGGTTTGTTTTAATTTTTGACACAGCTTCAGCTTCTTTTCTTTTTCTTTCTGCGTCATGTGAGCGCTTCAGCTTTAATTCAATTTCTTCAATTTGGTTCAGTATGTTGTCTGTTTGGTTGGGGTGGTGATTTGTTTTGTGGTTGAGTTTCTTTCTCAACTTTGATCTTGTTCGCATTAGAACTCTCCTGTCTTTTGGTATAGTAGGTCTTCCACTTCTCCTTTTTTGTGCCTTGGGCGGGACATTGGCCACACATACTTCATTGATCTTTGCAGTGACTCTATCTAGCACTTCATCTGGGCTTTGGCTTGTCATGATTGAATTCCAGTTAATAGATTTGAATGTGTTGTTTATTTCTTGCCAATTTATTTTAGATGTTTGTCTCATTAGTTAGAATATTATTAGGAACGGTATTGTATTATTTTGATCATGTGTTTTGTGTTTTGTGTTTCCTTAGCCATGAATATAGACCTAGATAAACACCGAGACGTGATACTGAAAGCCTTTAATGATGTAGTGAGTGATAAAAAGCCTGAAGACTGGAGGTGTACGTCCGTGTGGCAGGCAGTGTCTTCTCCTCCTCTTCCTCTTCAATCAACCTCAACACAACTCAACCCTGGTTGGCTCCCCCTAAGGTCTCACTAGTTCCTGCATAGCTGTTGCACGATATGACAGGTGGGCGTGGTCGTGGTGGTCGTGGCAGGGGCGGGGGTGTTGGTGGACGCCAGCCTGCTACTGGACGACAGCAGGCAACCGGCGATGAGCGGCAGGCTCAAAGCGATCGTTCGGTTGTTGATAGTGATGTTTCTAAATGTGGTATATGTGATCAAGAGGTACTGGATAATGCTATTGGATGTGATCGCTGTGCTACATGGTTTCATTCCACTTCTATGTGTTTAGGCCTCTCTGATGCCTTAATTAGAACCATCCTTGATCATGGTGGTGATGGGATTGCCTTTCACTGTACCAGCTGCAGGATAGGCTCACCTGGTTCAAGGAGTGGTGGTTCTGATGGTGATAGTAGTGGTGCCCTTAGACAACTTCATGTTACCGTGACCAATCTGTGTAAGGTTGTAGAGAATCTCTCATCTCAAGTAGCCACTCTTTTGTCCACTCAGACTACCAGGCCTGCCTCTCTGAGCGAAGAGGATCAAAGGGCCATGATTAGGGATGAGGTACGTGAAATGAATGAGCGTACAAAGAGAAAAGACTCTATAATCATTCGAGGATCAGGTGCTACCTCTGGTGAAGGAGTGAAAGTTAAACTTAAGGACGTTTCTAGGAGGTTGACAGGAAATGAGATTGTCTTGGATGAGGTAGTCTGCATTAATCCTACCACCAATTTGTTTAGAGCAAAGATTTTTAACTCCGACCACCGTAATAAACTCCTTGAAAAGTCTAAAGAACTGGCTAAACATGAAGATCTTAAAACTATGTACATATCTCGAGACTTGACTTATAAACAACGTGAAGTGTTAAGGGAGAGGCGGAGGCAGCGTGCAGAAGCACCTGATTCCCAACAAGCAAATTTTCTTTAGGCACTACTTCTAAAAGATATACTACATATAAAATTCTTCACTGTGCTATTGCTAATGTTAATTGTCTGTTTAACAAAACACACTACATTAAGGATTTTCTTTTTAACAATAACATAGATATTTTTGCAGTAACAGAAACATGGCTCACCTCTTCTATTCCTAATTCTTTTGTTAATATCTACACATATGACTTGGTCAGAACTGATACTACAGGATCAGTTATGAAACATGGGGTGTGTTTGTATATAAAAGATGGTATTACCTTTGTATCTGTTGACATATCTTGTCCTAATGTACATGCTATTTTTCTTCCTGTTTTCAAGATTTATGTTGTGGTTGTCTACAGACCTCCTTCCTACACGGCAACGGATAATGCTAAACTTATAGACTTTATTATGGATTTTGGAAATGATAAGGAAGTAATATTCCTTGGTGACTTTAACCTTCCTACTATTAAGTGGGGAGCTGATGACATACTTGCTCATGTCCAGCCCAGTGATGCTCTATTTCTCAATTGCTTCACCTCTCTTGGACTAACTCAGTGGATTAAGGAACCTACTTTCATACCATCAGGAAATATACTGGACCTGGTATTGACCTCAGAGTTAGACCGCATTGGTTCAGTAGATGTTTTGTCCCCTTTTCCTCAGTGTCATCATTCTACAGTACTATTCCAGTATGTCTTCCAGTTCATCCCTTCTTCCCCCAGTTATGCTGCTGAAGCTGATGAATTTCCCATATTGAGAGCATGGCATAGAGGGAAATATGCCAAGATTAACCAATATCTTTCTTATGTGGATTGGGATTTTGAGTTAGCTCATCTATCTGTTAATGACATGTACTTAAAAATTTTGAATATTCTATCTCCACTTGTCAAAATGTTTGTGCCTCCCAAGCATACTGTCTCCTCGCCTCCATGGCCTACCAAACCACCTTCATCCCTCATGAATGCTAAGAAAGTGGCTTGGTCATCATATAAAAACCAGAGAACGATGCATGGCAGACTCTCTCCCCAGGCTACTAATGCTCTTGCTCACTTTAACAATTTGAATTACCAATATAGAAACTATAGTATCACATCTCAGTCTCAATATGAATTATCCTTGATTGACTCCTTCAATACCAACCCTAAGCTACTCCATTCCTATGTTAGACACAAGAAAGTTGGTCAGCCCTCTGTAGGCCCTCTACTGACTATGGCAGGGGTAATGACTAATGATGCCAAAGTTATGGCTGACTTATTTGTTAAGGCTTTTGCCTCAGTGTATCAAAGTCAACATCTGTCAAATCCCATCTGAACATCAGTCCTGTGACAGCTCTATCTCTAATATTGAATTTGATCTGTCCACAGTTAAGCATTATCTCAAGTCTCTCGATATTTTCTCTAGCATGGGACCTGACCACATTCATCCTCACTTACTTCAGTCTTGTGCCGATCAACTTGCTTATCCCCTATATGTCATATTTAAATCCTCTTTAACATCAGGGCATCTGCCTCATTTATGGAAAGTGTCTAATGTTGTTCCCATTTTTAAAAAGGGATCCAAAACAATTCCTCTTAACTATAGACCAATTAGCTTGACCTCTGTTTGTGTTAAAACTTTAGAAAGAATAGTGACTCATCAGCTTTACCAATACCTTGAAGATAATGGAATTATTTCTGACTCCCATCGTTCAACAGAAGACCAACTGATATTGACATACCATGATATCACTTCTTGGATAGATAGAGGTTATACAGTTGATGTGGTATTTTTCGATTTCAGCAAGGCTTTTGATGTTGTTCACCATGATACTTTGATTTGTAAACTTTACGCTCTTGGGATTTCTGGATCTTTACTTGGTTGGTTAGAAGCTTTCCTCCAAAACAGACAAATGAGGGTTATAGTGTCTGGCACTGAGAGCTATGCTTGTCCTGTTCTAAGTGGTGTACCCCAGGGCCTATCCTTTTCTTAATTTATATTAATCATGTGGTGCATGATTGATCTTGTGGTTATAAAATATTTGCGGACGATTTAAAGCTGTACTTATATGTTAACCATCAGCACATTTCCTCAACATTTTGTGATATTGCCCGCCGGCTTCAGCGTAACATAAACTTGATTAGTAGTAGATCCGAATCTTGGGGACTCAAATTTAACATTGAAAAATGTGCTGTTCTCCGCTTCCAACGCTCCTATGTGGACTGGACTCTGCTTGGGCCGTACTCCTCTTACTATATTAACAATATTCCACTCAAGTTTGTGCAGTCTTATGTTGATCTTGGTATTATGGTTGATCTCTCCTTGAAATTTCACCAACACATATATAACATAACCAATAAAGCAGGTGGCCTAGCGACTAATCTGCTGAAGTCAACTGTTAATAGATCACCCAGATTTATGAAAGCTATCTATATTTCACACATCAGACCTTTACTTGATTATGCTTCTTGTGTGTGGTTCTCGGGTTATGTTGAAGACCTCAAACTTCTAGAGTCGGTTCAAAGGAGATGGACCAAGAATATTTCTGGCTTGGAGATTCTTTCCTATTCAGACCGACTGAAACACCTTGATTTATATTCTGTTCAGGGACGTCTAGTAAGGGCTGACCTAATCAAGTACTGGAAAATATTTCATGGTTTATCGGCTATTAATGTGTCTGATATCTTTGATCTGGCTCCAGTAGTTGGTACCAGGGGTCATTCCTTTAAGATATATCTTCCTCATAGCCGTTTGGATTGTAAAAAGAGATTCTTTAGTGTAAGATGTATCTCAAATTGGAATTCCTTGCCAGCTGACACTGTTGCAGCTGCCAGTCTATCTTCTTTTAAAAGGCTGTTGCATAATGCCATGGGCAATACCTTATATGATTATGTTGAGTAGGATACCTGTATACATTGTTATGGTTATAAACACCACTAAAGGTACATAACTTCCAGTTCTATTTGTCTTATTGTATATTAGATATTCATAATAATCTGTTGAACTGGCGTACCTGTGGTTCTGGGCCCCCCTTTATTGTGTAGTATGTGTATGCTAGCTGGTCTAGTTTTGTCTGAGGGGAGCCAACCAGATAAGAATACCAGGTAAGAATACCTTGGGTAAAGATTCGTAAGACGACTCATTCAATATATCTTTACCTTTATAATGCACTGCAAATTCAACCTCAGAAGTCTTACGAATATTTACCAAGACGTGATGTTTTTGGACTTCGCCAAGGCTTTTGATAAGGTTGACCATGGCATCTTGCTCCACAAGATGAGATCCTATGGTATGACTGGCAAAGTGGGAGTGTGGCTGCACAGCTTCTTAACATCGAGGGTGCAGAGAGTTGCCGTTGACAGCCACACCTCAGAACAGTCAGAGGTCACTAGTGGAGTGCCACAAGGATCAGTACTGGGACCACTGCTATTCCTGATGGTAATGAATGATATTGACAAAGAAATTGGCAACTCCTTCATATCATCATTCGCAGATGACACCAGCCTGAGCCACGTCATCACCAACGAAGAAGACATAAGCCTCCTCCAAAATGACCTCAACACAATCTACAAATGGGCAGAAAATAGTAACATGGAATTTAATGATAATAAATTTGAACTACTAAGATACGGCCCTCATCAAAACATCAAAAAATCAACCAAGTTGCACACAGAAGGAGGTGACGAGATAATCTCAAAACCACAAGTAAAATGTCTTGGTGTTCAACTTAATGAAGAGGCAACCTTCCATCACCACATCAAAACAACGGTGAACAAAGCCAAGGGAATGGCAGGCTGGGTCCTCAGGACATTTAAATCCAGGGAAAAAGAGGTGATGCTGACCCTTTGGCGAGCCTTGGTGCAGCCCATCCTTGACTACTGCAGCCAACTGTGGTCCCCTCACAAAAAGAGTGAAATTGAGGCCCTAGAGTCAGTCCAAAGAACGTTCACCAGAAACATCAACGGAATGAACACCCTCGACTACTGGCAGCGACTGCAGGAACTTAATCTGTATTCCCAACAGAGAAGAAGGGATAGGTACCGGGCAATATACACCTGGAACGTGTTAGAAAGGCAGGTACCAGACCCTACATTGGGTTCCCTGCAGCCAGTAATCAACACCCGGACTGGAAGAAAGTGTAAACGGCAGGCCCTTCCTTCAGAGGCTCCTGCAAGAATAAAAACGCTACTGGCATCCAGCCTAAGTCACAATGGAGCCAAGACCTTCAACTCCCTCCCCAGAAAAGTGAGGGAAGTGACGGGATGCTCAGTGGCGAAATTCAAGATTCTTATCGAGCCTGCCAGATGAACCACCAGTCAACGGGTACACTGGAAAATGTAGAGCTGCCACAAACGCAATACCTGACCAGGTTGAGCTTGCAAAGTACGATGCTCAATACGGGAACAGCGGTGGACCACCATGGCTGTGAGGCATTGGCCTCTAAACTTAACTAAGTAAACTAAGTAAGTAAGTAAGACGTCAAAGTCAAACAAATATTGACCTTACTCCTACTACTACTATTACTGTTATTCTTAATACTATTATTATTACTACTACTACCTCTGGCCTCACCTTTGGTCTCCTGTGCGTGACAGCCACACCTACACTACACTAGGACTACAACAGCCTATAATAAAAGAGGGAGGCCGTCTCTTCCCTTGCCTTCCCTTGGTGGGTGTTAGTGTTGAGGCTCGACGCTCTCTCACATCAACTGAGGAGAGGGAAGGTATACTACTACTACTACTACTACTACTACTACTACTACTACTACTACTACTACTACTACTACTACTAATAATAATAATA
>JAPQNM010000043.1:19066529-19071529 GCA_029783475.1 Metacarcinus magister | reverse complement strand
AACTTTAGTATGTAGAGTATTGTTTTTTGTGTTTAGTGTTTCTTATATCGTTGACAGGAGATGCAGATAAGAAGAGAGAGAGAGAGAGAGCGAGAGCGCGAGAGCCAGGCAGGCAGGCAGGCGAGACGTGTGTACGTTAACTCCGTCTTCAAGGTCAAGTTTTGAGGCTCAGTACTGGTTCCTGGAGGAAAAAGTGTGCTCCAGTTAATGGTAAACTATTATAGAAAGCGTGAACAGAAGAAAACTGTGATAAGTGTTTGTGAAAGACCTGGAAAATCCAAGACAAAGTGAGAGAAGTGGTATTGTAGCCGCTGTGACCTGAGCTGCCCCCACGTGACCACCTGCCACGCCTGCACCTGCCCGGTGTTGCCAAACCAAGTGATACTTTTTATTGACTGTGTTGTAAGTTGAGGTTAAAGCCGACTCAGTCACTCACCCACGCTGCTTGGCTTCCTTAATTCCCCGGGGAGCTCACTCTACACAGCCTCCAGCCTCCACCTATCCCCTCCCACCCACCCACCTCCCTCCTTCCCTCCCCCATGTCGGCCATCACACACCGCCTCATTGCCAGGCGGGAATTACCTGGATATCAACCACAAAAATGGTGTGCGGTGTGTGGTAAAGCAACGCTAAAAACTTCACACGTAAGGTGTGAGGAGGAAAGCTGTCCCAACCTGTGTCACACTAATTGTCTGGCTGGCATCCCAGTATACAGGTGTGACTACACTGAGCAGCTGCGTACACAGGCTAACATTTCAGACCCCGTGACCCTTGTTAGCGAGGAGACAGACACACCCTCCCAGCTAATCCCATGCGGACAGGGGCACCTCACAGACCAGGAAAGTGAGGAGAGGAATCACTGGCAAGAACTGGATAAGGAAGAGCTCATCTCCCTGGTTGAGAAACTCACTGAGAACGATTCCCGTAAAAATATTATTATTAAGTCCCAACAGGAAGACCTGGACTTGATAATACAGAATAGGGAGGTATTTGCCTCGGCCCTCAGACTTGTTGACAGACTAGAGGCCTCCAAACAGCGTCAGACACAAGTGACAACGTGCTCACAAGCTGTCAGTGCTCTCTCAGACGCCATTGACGAGCACTGGGAAGAAGTCTGCCAGGATTCTGAGACCTGGAGGAAGTGGTGGGAATCCGGGAAGCCGAAGCAGCTACGATACACTGCCTGGCCTGCCGCGCCCCTCACCCCCCCAGAAAACAACCTACCATCCATCACCTCTTCCCCCACAGAGGAGGCCGACCGGAGCCTACACCTCCCACCCCACCTGTCTCTCCTGTCACCACCACCACCACCTCCACCAACACAGAGGCGCCCGACCCCTCCCCTACACCTCCCACACCACCCACCGCACCAGTCTCTCCTGTCATCACCCCCACCCCCACCACAGAGACGTCCGACCCCTCCCTTACACCTCCCACCCCTTCCTTACACCTCCCACCCCACCTGTTTCCCTTATCACCACCACCACCACCACCTCCAACACCTCACAGAGTGACACTGACGGAAGCAGTGACACCAGGGAGGGTACCAGCTCCAAACAGGATCGAGGTACCGGCCCCTCGCAAACTCCACCCTCAACCTCTCCGGGCACCACTACCCCAGGGAATAATAATAAAAAAAAAAGGGAAGCAACAAGAGAGGTGTAAAAACGCGAGAGGTGAGCGCGTCCAGGCAACCCACAAGTCACCAGGACACCAGCCAGGCACGGAGGCAGCTTAAAGCGAAGGTGTGCAGTTACTGCACACGAAAAGGCCACACTGTTGTGGACTGCTTCGCACGTAACTCAGATATACGCCAGGAGCGGCTACTGAGACAAGTCCTTGCGGAGGGAAGGTACTCAACAACCCCTCTCCCGCCTGTACCTCTTCAATCATGCCCAACCCAGCACCCACCTCAGCCCACTCCACTCTTCCTGCAGCCTGGTGCATGGGGACACGGCCAAGGCTGGCAGTGGACCTCCCCCCACCACCATTACCCTCAGCCGGGTCCTCTCAATTTTCACCATCCAGGACACTAAGCCCCCACCCTCCTCCCTCTTCCATCATGGTACAGCCACAATGCCCCCGCCACCTACTGAACATCCTCTCCGCCGATGTACGTGGTCTCCGAACGAACATCGGTGACCTGACCCACGACTGTGTACTACGACATAGTGCCGACATAGTTGTGGTGACGGAGACCTGGCTAAACAGTGAAGTGGAGCCCACGTTCGGCAAAATACGTGGCTACACCCACTGGGCCAGGAGAGACCGCCATGAGCGAGCAGGTGGCGGAGTAGCTGTATGTTTTAAGGAAGGAGTGCAGGCCCAGCACCTCGACGTGGACACACCGCCCCAGATGGAGGTGATGTTCTTCCGGGTAGTGCTGGAAGATCGCTCTGCCCTTCTGCTGTGCGCCATGTACCGCCCGCCACGCCAGGGACCCGTCTCGCTGTAGTACCTCACCGAGACCCTGGACGAGTTGATGTTGGCGCACCGCTGCAGGCACGTCATGGTGGTGGGTGACCTTAACCACCACCTGGAACAGGGTGTCTACGAGAACCTCCTGACAGTGCAGGGTCTGACGGATCACGTAACCTTCCCTACGCACGAAAGGGGAGGGACACTAGATCCTGTCATTTCAGACCTCCAGGAGGACACTCTCCGCTGTCACCAGCTGGGACTCGTAGGTAGCTCGGATCACCACGCTGTCCTGACCCAGGTGAATTTGGGAGTGGCCCGGGATGAGGCCACCTCCCGCACTGTCTGGCTGTGGGACAAGGTTGACTGGGAATCCTTGCGACGTGACCTGAGGCACACAGTGTGGGAAACTCTACTGCAGGGCGGGGCGGACAGTATGTCACGAGCCCTGACTTCACGCCTCCTGGCCCTCCAGAGAAGACATGTTCCACACCGTGAATACACCACCAGACCAACGGACCAGCCATGGTTTGGCTACCGTTGCCGTGTTGCTGCCGAGGCCAAGTACTCTGCGTGGCTCCGATACAAGCGAATCCCGACTCGGCAAAACAAGCACCTGCATCGGACGGCCTGCAGGAGGATGGTGGCAGCAAGCAAATGGGCCATAAACAAGTGGGAGGAGGACCTGCGCCGCAAACTGCAAGGCCTGGGCGTGGGAAACAAGACTTGGTGGTCCCTGGTCAAGGAGAAGCAGGGAATCAGCCGCCAAGACTCCATCCCGCTCCTCACCAAGCAAGACGGAACAGTGGCCACCAGCAGCAAGGAAAAGGCCCAGCTGCTGGCTAACCTCTTCGCAAAAAAGATGAAGGTGGAGGCTCCCCAGCAGCCCCGCCTCGTCTGGAGCAGCAGTGCGAGGAGACTGTCACCAAGATGGAGGTAACGCAGACGCAGGTTAAACAGCTGTTGCGGGGGCTGGACACCAAGAAAGCCACCGGCCCTGACGATGTCAGCACGCACTTGCTGAAACAGTGCGCCCAAGAGCTGTCTGCCCCTCTCACCACGGTGTTCACAGCCTGCTTGCGGGAAAATGTCTGGCCTTCAGTGTGGAAGGAGGCTAGGGTGGTTCCCGTACACAAGAGGAGCTCCAGATCCGACCCAAAAAACTACAGACCCATCTCCCTGCTGTCTGTAGTGGGGAAAGTATTCGAGAGGATCGTTGCACAGGTAGTCTGTCGTCACCTTGGAGAAAACTACCTCCTCTCGGATCAACAGTTCGGGTTCAGACCTGGACGGTCCACCTCTGATCTGCTGATGCTCCTCACAAAAAAGTGGCAGGACTCCCTTGATGACGGCCAGGACACTATCGTGGTGGCCCTGGACATAGCGGGTGCCTTTGACAGGGTGTGGCACGGAGGCCTGCTGGAAAAACTCCTTGCAAAAGGCATCCAGGGTGACCTGCTGCTGCTTCTGGAGAACTACCTGCAAGGAAGAACCCTCCAGGTCGTCGTCAACGGGCAAGCATCTGAGTCCCTGCCAGTTGAAGCATCAGTGCCACAGGGATCCGTGCTTGGGCCTGTCCTGTGGAACATCTACATAGATGATCTTCTCCGGCAGCTGCCAGCAGTCTCAGCTTACGCTGATGACTGTACCCTCTCTTGCACCTACCCACGACAGGATAGTGAGCGAGCTGCTGATGAGATCAATCAGCAGCTTCGCGTTATACAGGAGTGGGGTACACGCTGGCAGGTGACCTTTGCACCGGAGAAGACACAGGCAATGGTGATCTCTTGGTCCCCTGCCGCCAAACTAGCAGCTGAGGGGAAGCTGTACTTCAATAGTGTTCCTCTCCCACTCCAGGAAACCATCAAAATTCTGGGAGTGGAGGTGGACCGAGAGCTGCGGTTTGATGGCCACATCAAACACATTGCCCTAAAGGCCTCCCACAGGGTCACTGTTCTACGGAGGATGGCCGGCTTCCTCGACAAAGGGGGTAAACTCTTGCTCTATAAGGCCCAGATACGGCCTTACTTAGAGTATGGTGCCCTCTCGTGGATGTCGTGTGCATCCTCGCACACCAGGAAACTGGACAGCATCCAGCGTCGAGCCTTACGACTGGTGGATGCTGCAGACCCAACACCCCAGCCCGAGTCAGCAAGTCCCCTTGACTCACTGGAACACGGCAGGGACGTCGCAGCGCTAGTGGTGTTCCACAAGGCACAGGTACAGGGAGTGCCACACCTGACTGGGTTACGCCAGCCTGCCACGCGGAGCACGAGAACGGTGCTCGCTAGTGGTGACAGTGTTGAGGTGCCGTATTCTCGTGCCAGCCAGCACCAACGCACCTTTGTGGGTCGCGTCTCCAGGATGTGGAACATTTTTACGGCCGCCGTCCCTCACACCCAAGTGATGAACACTCACAGTGTCAAACTGGCGGCCAATACCTGGAGACGGTCACAACCCACCCCACTGACGCTGATAAATTTGTAACAGTGAACCGATACCACAGTGCCAGAAAAATGCACTGAAACTGGTGTGTAGTGAGGTGCAGTGAGATGTTGTGTGGTGGAACACGTGTATATATA
>JAPQNM010000043.1:19013222-19066429 GCA_029783475.1 Metacarcinus magister | reverse complement strand
TTTCTCACTTAGGTGTTGCTGGTCTTTTATTTATTGTTTCCACTATGACTTGTTCTAATTTCTTTTCTCTTATTTTCCAAAAGTTATATATTACAGTTTTTGTATTTTCAATGTCTTTTTTGTTTTCTAATTTATAAAGCACTTTTACTACTATCTCTTCTTTGTCTTGCTGGTACGGCTGCTGCAGTTTCCACATTTTCTTCCTTTCTTCTTGGTATCCTTCGCAGTACAATATAAAATGCTCCAGGTCCTCCTTCTCCCCACCACACACTGGGCATTTCGTGTCTCCCCCTCGGAGGAAGCGTACTCTGTCATGCAAGGGGAGGCTGTTCGTTCTTGCTTGGAAGAGGGTAGTTGAGGCGGGCCTGTTGTCATACAGGTGGTCGGCTTCCCCTACCTTCTTCCTGCACTGCCTGTACATTCGTAGACTTGTCTTCTGTGTCATTCCCTCTCTCCATCTCCTCGTGTCCCACTGCCGCAGACTCTCTTCCAGTTCTCTTCTCTTCATCCTTTCCAGTCGCTGTACGCTGACCCCTATTTTTTCTATAACATTCATGGTGTACAGTGACCAAGCATCAGCTCTGCATATTATGGTGTTCTTCATAATTTTTTCTACAATTTAATTTCTTCCCCCTTTGAGTGTGCTTTGGATGTAGGCCAATCTGTTTTTCATTACTCTTGTTTCAAAAAGTGATGCACCAATTTCACCCCTTATTCCTTCTTCTGCTGTGTACCTTCTTGCTCCTAGTATCAATCTGTACACTGAGTTTTCTATGTTTTGTAATTTTCTTATTTCCTCTTTATTAAATTCAAGTACACATACTCCATGTAGCAGCATTGGCATCACCACCGATTTCCAATATGTTTTTCCAATCATTATTTTGTTGCAACTTCTGAGGATGATGCTGTAGGTCAGATTGGCCAATTTTTGTGCTTTCTTAATGATTTCTTTTTTATGTTCTTTAAAGCAGTCTTTCTGGTTTATTATGTTTATGCCTAGGTATTTAATTTTATTTGTAACTTTTATACCTTCAATTTCATTTATCTCTTCACTGACATTAAAAAGTATGAAGCAGCTCTTTTCCTTATTTAGTTCTAGTCCACAGCTCTCACTTATTTTTATCAGGTCTTTTATGTTTTCCTCTGCCTCCTCTCTGCTCATTGACATCTGCAGTCCGTCATCCGCAAAAAAAAGTGTGTTGATGTGCACTACATTGTCAGAATATCCACGTTCATTTACTTTAATTTTTTCTAGGATCATATATGTTATTAATTTGAATAATGTCGTTGAGCCGGTACATCCCTGTCTGATCCCATTTGTGATTTTCATATCTATTTCTTTATTGTCATTTATTTTTATTCTGGTTTTATCATTACTGTAGATTTCTTTCACACATTCTATTATTTTGCTGTCTATCTTGTATTTCATCATTGCCTGTATTAGTTTGTCACGGCTTACATAATCAAAGGCTTTTTTGAAGTCTATTGCTGCTATATATAGTTGCTTTCCTCTCATGTAGCTGTTCCTTATGCAGTGCTGGAGTATGTACAAGTTGTCTTCTATGCGTTTCCCTGTAGTAAATCCTGCCTGTTCTTCCTTCTCTTCATTGCTTATCCTCAGATGTTCATCTATTCTTTCCCTCACAATTTTCATGAAGATCTTGTATGATATATTAGTTAGTGAAATTGGTCTTAGATTTTTTGCCTCGGGGTTTTTTACTTTGGGAATCATAATTGTTCTAGATTCTTTCCATGTTTCAGGAATCTTGCCACTTCTCAGTATTGCATTTAGGCATTTTCTCAAGGACTCTATACACACTTCGCTCTTCAGAATAGCTTTGTAAAATTCTGGTTTAAGTCCATCAGGTCCTGCTGCTTTCCCTGTCTTTATTGTTTTTAGATTGCTTCTTATTTCTTGTGTTGATATTTCTTTGTGGGCCATTTTCCCGCAGTGTGTTTCTAGCTCTGCAACTGCATCCATGTGTTCTCTTAATATAATTGGTGCTTCCATTCCCCCCCGGTGGTGTACTGTTAGTCCTTCACCATGCTCGTCCAAGTCTCTTTCGTACTCTCTTCTTTTATCGTTGTTCCAAACGTTCTTAATATTATTGCTTTCCTTTTGATATATTCCTTCCCAATAGTTAATCAGTTCTATCTCCATCTCCTCCTCATTTAGCTTCCTCCCATCTTTGTATATTTCTATGCAGTCATTTTTCTTGACTTCTTGTCCTCTTAGTTTTTTTATGTTATCCCATAGTTTCTTTCCTTGGTCCTTTCCCTCCTTTATTTCTTTTGTCACTTTTTCTTCATGTAGATACATCTCTCTTCTTATTCTATCCTGTACAATTTTCTTCTGTTTTTGGTATTCATCTTTCCATTTTTCTCTTTCCTCTTCTTCTTCTGCGTTACGTCTCTTTCGGTTGTATTCCTTTCTTAGTGCTATCCCTTTCTTTATATCCTCTGTCATCTAAGGTGGGTCTCTTTTTTCTGCGGTTTCTTCTGTGTTCCTCTTCCTATATACTCGTTTCAGTTTTCTATCCGCTGCTCTCTTCATTATCTCTTCTAATTTTTCTATATCCATGTGTTCCTCCTTAGTGCATTCCACCTCTACCTCCTTTATAAATACCTGGAGCGCTTCTTCATCTTTCTTATAGTATTCTACCTGTTTGACCTCTTCTTGGTTTCTCTTCCTTCCGTTATCAATCTTAAAGCGTATTTGCATAAGGTTATGATCTGATAAGTCATACATTTCCTTTTCTTCATCTATTTGCATATCTTTGTATTTGTTGTACAGGGAGGTGCTTACTAATGCGTAATCTATCACACTTCTACATTCCCTTCCCCCCCATGTGTATAATCCTTTACATTTTTCATCATTATTCAACATTATCAAGTTGTATTTTTCCAGCCACTCTAGAATGATCTTTCCTCCTTCATCTATTTCTTGGTTACCTAGGAAACCCACATGTCCATTAAAATCCCCTATGATCATAATAGGCTAAACAATAACCATATAAAAATATATGTTTAGTCCCTTGCACATTACACACATAATGTCTTTTGTGTCCATTAAAATCCCCTATGATCATAATAGGCTGGCTTTGTTTTCCTTCAATAATCTTTTCTATCTCATTCTTTATGTCTTTTCTTCTTTTCCTGTCTTCTTCTTGCATACCACATGGTAAATATACAATAACCATATAAAAATATATGTTTAGTCCCTTGCACATTACACACATAATGTCTTTTGTGTCCCTACAGTGCGTTTCCTCCACCATCACCTCCTGTCCCTTCTTCCATAACGTCATAAGGCCTCCTTTTTTGTCACTCATTTCTCTCATACTTACACAACAGTTCAAACTCTCTGGTATTTTAATTTTATTTATCTTCAGCTATGTTTCTGTTAGGCACAGTATGGTGTTATTTTCTATTAATTTCTGCACTTCACACATTTTTATATTGGTTAAACCTTGTACATTTATACATTTCACAAACAAATATTCTTCCTTCTCTTTTCTATTTTCATAGACTATTTTCTTCACAACCTTTACACAGTTCTTTACTGAAAATTTCTTCTTATGAGCTGCCCTTTACTTATATACCATCCCCTTTCTCCATTTTCCCTTTTTTCCTTCAAGCAGTCTCTGAGCTCTTTCTCCTTAGCCCTTTCTTTTTGTGTTAAGTCTGGGGACACAAATACTCTTCTGTACTCCTCTTTTGTTTCCTCCTTTAGTTTTTTTGCAGTTTTCACTATCTCCCACTTTGTGTAAACCTCCGTCAGCTTTACCAGTAAGGCTCTTGGTCTTTGCTCTCCCTCCTGGTCTCTCTGAGTCTGTTTCCCAAGCCGTACCGTTTCCACTACTTGTACGTCTTCTACATTTAGTTCATTAGTAAAGATATCCATGCATACTGCCTGATCCTGCTGTTTTCGTTCTCTCCAGTTTTGGATGGTTGTATCTGGCTCTTTCAAGTTGTAGATCACTACATTTTTTATCCTTTTCTGTTTGTCCTCTCTTTCTTCCAATACTTCTATCACTTTCTTGGCTACGTATTCCTTCAATTCTTCTTCCATTTTTACCCATTTCCTGTCTAACTGGTTAACCTTCTGCTGCATCTCCTCCATCTGTCTCATGAATCTTGCCTTCTCTCTCATTTCCCTCTCTGCTTCTATGTTGTCCTGTTGAGACTCCTGTTCTCGTCCGTTACATTTCTCCTCCATTTTCTTATTATACTCTCTCATCTTCCTCATTATCTTATCATTTCCCTCCTTCAGGTCTTTGAGCTCTTTTTTCATCTCTGCGTTATCTTCCTTGAGTTTTTTCGCCTCCTCTAAGTTCTTCATTTTGGTGCGGCACTCTCCACAAGACCACTCCTTCATTTCTCCCTTCTCTAGTGCTCTGAACAATAGCTCTCCTACCTTTTCACACCTTGCATGGTACCAAAGGTTACAGTCGTCGCACTGGATCCCTTCATCTTCCTCGTTCACCTTCTTCAGGCAATGTTTACACTCGTCCCGGCGGCGAGGTAAACTTCCTTTCTTCCTCTCCTTTACACAATTCTGGCACTTTTCCTCTTCGTTGACCCTTCCGAAGTAACCACATTCCTTACACTCCTTCTTCTTTGCTCCTCGCCCTCTTACGTTCTCCATATTTGCAATATTTAGCAATATTTGACCAGCAACAACAGGTGGTGTTGTTGACCACGTGGTGTTGCCGCCTCCTGTCCTGAACGTGTTCCTCTTCTTCTTCTTCTTGTGGTCTAATACAGCGGCCAGCCTGGTCTTGGTCTTGATGAGACAGGAGGTTTGCGAGGAAACGTAAGCCTCACCTTCTTATCTGCACCTACTGTCAACGATATAAGAAACACTAAACACAAAAAACAATACTCTACATATTAAAGTTAATTCTTACTCCAATCAAAGCACGTTTTGTGGAGGAATTCTTTCACCTTGTCAGTGTCTCGTACACTCGTATCCTGACACAGTCCCAGCACACATACACACGTATACATACATATACACATACTAAAGTTAATTCTTACTCCAATCAAAGCACATTTTGTGGAGGAATTCTTTCACCTTGTCAGTGAGTGACAGTGACTAGTAGCTACACTCGACACTCGTATCCTGAGTGTTCTCATGGTGTTGGTTGAAAAAGTCCCTTCATCGTTGTCCATTACAACTCACACTAGAACCACGGTAGAGTAAAGACCTACCTCTCTCTACCACAACCATACACGCCTACAAAATAGGTAAGCCTTGATAGAATAGCAGCCTAGGCGCGGCGACCCTCTCATCATGTGGTGGTGTTGGTGTTGGTTGAAAGTTATAGCAGCAACAATCACATATATACACTACACACACCTACATACTCAGGTGCACACACACCCAGAGCCTATAATGACCTCCCTCGAGACCTCGGCTGAGGTCGAGATTAACTTGACCTCACCTCACCTGACCACCAGGTCGGCGAGCCCAATATAAGCTCCCACACACACACACTCACTCTCACTAACTCACTCACTCAAGCAGTCAACCACGAGCCTACCTACAGTCAACACGACAGCTCACGTCGGGGAGTTAAGCCTCGTGACTCCCCCTCAAACATCACTCACCATCTCCAGGCTCTCTGTCAACCCTACAAGCTACCTGTGTGTACCACCAACGCTGCAGCAATAAACTAAGAAAACCCAAGTCAGGGTGTTGTTCCAATTCTTACGTAGCCGACAACCTCCGCTACAATTGGTGACCCCGGAGTGACACAAACTGAACAATTGGAACTACAATTGGTAACACCCGGAGTGACCCGAAACAAAACAATGGAACAACACCACCGCCCGCCTCCTGCTGCCTCACGTATCTGCCGCGGCCTCCTGAAGCCTGTCGCTGCCTCTGACGCTACTACCCCTGCCTCTGCCGCCGCCTCATACCTCACGTCCACAGCATGGTATGTAGCGGCCCCCCCGCCAGGACCCCTGCCGCGCCCACTGCCCTGCTGTGCCCGCTGCCGCTCACACAAGCGGCCGGCCCAGGAGCTTGCCGCGCCCCGCTGCCGCTACAATAAGCCCTGCTGCTTCCCGCTTCGCTTCCGCTGACGGTGCCCCAGCCGCCAGGAGCCTGCGCGCCCGCTGCCGCTCACGCAAGCGGCCCCCGCTAGGACCCCCCAGCCAGGACCCCTGCCACGCCCGCTGCTCCTCGCCAACACGGCCCGTCCGGAGTCTTCCAGTCACCGCCCGACGTCAACATATACGCCCATGCTGACACAGCACAAGAGCTGTAACCACCGCCCTTGCTGTCAGCACGGACTCCTGCAACCGCAGTCACGCCGGCGGTGCCTGTCGTCATCATGCCTCTCCATCTCATCAAGACTATTTACAGCATATGTCTATCTTTATGTTGTGTTGTGTATATGTTTTTTTTTCATTCCTCTTACCTCGTCACTAGGGGGGGAGTGATATAGCAGCAACAATCACATATATACACTACACACACCTATAGTCTGACAGATCTTAGACTGCGCATAGGGTGTGGCCATGATGGGAATTACCCTTGGTACACTGGTGCCATATAGTCTGCAGGTGGGAAGGTCATATGGTGAGGTCAGGTCAAGGCCGCGAGCGTGTCTTGGAGTATTTCCACAACTAGGATTTCAATGTATTTTTTTTTCTTACTTATTTCAGCTTATTTAATCTTACTCTCCTTCACGATATCATCTAAATACAATTGTTAAACTGCTTATCCATCCCAAAACGAAAGGGAAGTTCATTAATAGGTACTGCTTTTTATTAGCAACACTGTAAAATATGTATGCCACGTTTCTTTATATGTTTATATATATCTTATCCATTATAAGTTTACTGTTTCTACATACATTATAATACTATGAATAAACGTGTATGCATATTTCCTGATCATGTCTGCCATGGTTTTACTTATATTGAAACATTTCTACAATGCGGATTAAAAGACACGTGGCAGACCTGTAAAAGGGTAATTCCCGACTCTTTCCGCTCCCCACCAGCAGCCTAAGCTCTGTCTGACTATACATACTCAGGTGCACACACACCCAGAGCCTATAATGACCTCCCTCGAGACCTCGGCTGAGGTCGAGATTAACTTGACCTCACCTCACCTGACCACCAGGTCGGCGAGCCCAATATAAGCTCCCACACACACACACTCACTCTCACTAACTCACTCACTCAAGCAGTCAACCACGAGCCTACCTACAGTCAACACGACAGCTCACGTCGGGGAGTCAAGCCTCGTGACTCCCCCTCAAACATCACTCACCATCTCCAGGCTCTCTGTCAACCCTACAAGCTACCTGCGTGTACCACCAACGCTGCAGCAATAAACTAAGAAAACCAAGTCAGGGTGTTGTTCCAATTCTTACGTAGCCGACAACCTCCGCTACAAAGTCGATCCCTTCATCGTGTGTGAATGTGAGGGGAAGATATAATGTTTGTCATGTATATAATGCAATAATGCACCTAACCCTTGGTGGTGGCAGAGGTTCATTCTCTCATCGTGTGGTGGTGTTGGTGTTGGTTGAAAGTCGATCCCTTCATCGTGTGTGAATGTGAGGGGAAGATATAATGTTTGTCATGTATATAATGCACCTAATCCTTGGTGGTGGCAGAGGTTCATTCTCTCATCATGTGGTGGTGTTGGTGTTGGTTGAAAGTCCCTTCATCGCTGTTCATTACAGACTACAGAATGCACTGCCTTTGTACAACTTTAAGTCATGTACTCTATAACGTTTCTGTGACGGAAATACTTCTTGTATTTTTATTTTATATTTTTAGCTTTGGAGACAAAGAGAAAGAAATCAATCTTTTTTGAAGAAAAAAAAGTCACATTATTTCGACTGCGAGACACGTGGTTATTATAAAACCATAAATTAAATATAACCTCATGTGCAATTATTCAATTCAATATTTGTTATCATTTAACAAATTTGAATTTTGTATATAGATACAAGTTATGGATTTAGTTTGAATAATTTCATATGATCTACTATGCATTCTGATTTGACTTAAAAGTTAGCGGCAACTTCCCTTATGAAAACGATCCTGTCTGTCCGCCTGATTCCAGAGGAAGACGGCTCCACGCAAAACACCTTCAAAAGTTCAAACCTTCACACTAATGTAGACTTTGGCTCACTCTTTCACCGTCTGCAAACACTTCCATTACCAGCCCAGTGTGAGTGTGAGTGTGTTGTGTTATTTGAACACCAACATACCTGACGTAGTAGTGTTTATTAACGGAACCTTATCCAATGTGCTGGTAAAGAGTTCAGTCTCGGCTTCTGTACCTGATCCTTGGCTTATTATTATTATTATTATTAGTAGTAGTAGTAGTAGTAATAGTAGTAGTAGTAGTAGTATTAGTATTAGGCCGTACTATTAAAATCTTTCGCCAGGGTAGGCAAACCTGGCGAGCGGGGCGAAGCATAATTTCTTACTTTTAGGGCCGTACTATTAAAACCTGGGCGGAAGTATGGCGAAGTTGGGGCGCACTTGGGACCAAGTGACGGATTCCTTACTTTTAAAACAGATCCGAACGTTCGCCTGGGTAAGCGAGCGTTGTGGTCCGCCACCGCTAAACATGATGATATTCCCGCTTGACTAGCGGAAAGTAGCAGGAAAAGCGCGGGAAATATGTTTGTTTACATCTGCAGAATGACAACAAACATCAACGCTGTCTCCCTTAAGGCAAATCCTGTATCCACTGTGGATAAGGATATGTTCATTGATCTCGTCAGAGAACATAACTAGGTCATAAATGACAAAACGGTAAATCTGCATAACTATACTGCTCGGACGATATCAATATAAATATGAAATCGTACATAGTGTATGTATTCAACACATTTGTGAAGGCGGTGTTAACCATTATCTAACTCGCAAAGCGTCTTTGATTTATGTTAAGTTATGTTAGGTTAGTTATGTTATGTTGGGTTATGATTAGGTCACGTAAGGTTAAGGTCAAATTATGTTGTTAGATTTGGTTAGGTATGGTTTGGTTTGGTTATATAAGCTTTTTATATTTTATTACGCAAAAGTTAAGCATTTCACCCAAATTTTTTTTCGTATATGGCCTGTATTTACTTATAATGACGAGCACAGCCTGAAACCTTAACAGGTGTGTGGAGTGCACTCTGTATAGTATGTAGAACTTCATAGTTATATCGATATCGTCTGAGCAGTAGTAAAGAGTCAGTATAGTGTGGTTTACTTACAAACACAAACAAGTTTGCTTGCTTGTATATCGTAGGTCAGTTGTACTTTTGCTATCATCTCACTATCTTAATAAGGCTGTTACAAGCATTATAACAATAAATAGCATCAGAGACTGTTTTATACTACAATATTTTTTCTCTGAAGCTATTATTTCCTTACTGTTGGCATTAATACATGACCATATATCAAAAGAAAATGGCACAATATAATAGAAATTAAGGACTACAATACATAGGATTGTTATATTAAAGTTTTTAAATAATTTCAGTAACTTTTATTAACAAACAATACAAAAATGGGATACCATCAAATAGAGACATAGGGGAAAAAAAGAACACTGCTCAATTATGTCATGTTTCATTTCCTTCAGTAGTGTGAACATTTATGACAAAGAAATGAAGTGTCAATCACTTATTGAAGAAACTTAAATGAGTTCTTATCTCCAAAAAGAATCCAACTATCTGTACCTTAGATAGCACTAACTAACTGTAATTATCAGGTTTCAAGATGGGTTGTAGTGGTTTGGAAAGACTAGATTTAATATTCAACGGACTATGCTTTGATAGCCTGAACCTAAATGTAAATTCCTCCTCAGTCAGTCTGCTTCAGCTGCATCAAGCACATTTATATTCTCAAAGTCTAGCAGTGCATCCATAATCTGGAAAATATATGAAACATATTACAATCTAACATTCATGTAAAGGTAGATCTATATATCCGAACATCACATTTAATTTCGTGATGAAAAAATAATTTGCGGACAAAATGTTATAAAAGAAAAGTATCCAAAATTCATGGGATGTTACAATTTACAATAATACTTTTTTTTTCCTAACCAAACCTACCATAACTTTAAAGGTGAATTCCATGAAAATGTATGAGAAAGGCAACTGGAAAAGATAGTTTCAAGTAACATTTCTTTATTGGGCAACACTTTAGTATCACAATAGGTATATCTGAAGAATAATGACTCCACCTCCTATCTTCTAATTTTTATATGCCTATTGCCAACAGGCTTGGAGACCCCTTGGGAAAGCGTGGTTTCAGGTTTGGTGAAGTAAACCTCACCTAATCTAACCTAACCTAACAAATTAATACATTATAATTATAACAAGAGTTATAACTCATTAAATTTGATCTGATTAAACCCCATAAATATAACTTTTTTGTGTGGCGGGAGCACACTGATAATAATAAACTTTTTTTCCTAACAAAACCTACCATAACTTTAGAGGTGAATTACATGAAAATCTATGAGAAAGGCAACTTGAAAAGATAGTTTCAAGTAACATTTCTTAATTGGGCAAAACTATAGTACCTATTCCACTAGGTAAATCTGAAGAACAAAGCCTCCACCTATCTTCTAATTCTCATTCCTATAGCCAACAAGCAACCTTCACAGATGTTCAGTATAGTAAAGTATCCTGTGTACTACAACGAAAATTATTCTGATCGGTGTGGAGGCGGAATCATACGTTTCAGCAGAAATCATACACTAAATAAGATAGAAGTTAGTAAAACATTATAATTATAACAAAAGTTATAACTCAGTAAATTTCACCTGATTAACCCCAAAAATAAAACTTTTTTAGTGGGGCGGGAGCACACTGATATTACAGGCACGTATCACTATAATGACTATAAGGGTGGTAGGCCTCTATAGCTAATTTAAGCACGCCATTCCCAAAACATCCAATGAAAACCTAATACTATGCAAAATAGTTCCTAAACCAAAAATAATTGGGTGGAAAGTCAATATACACTCACCTTGGTAAGTCTTGTTCTTCCTCTTCTTGTGCCTGTCGCTGTAAAACTTCGACGGTCTTTAAAAACAATATAAACACGACTTATTTTTCAATGGCAAGCTTGTAATGCTCATTGATAATATTACAATGTGTTTTCTACATCATAAGATGATTAAAAGTATTATACAAATCATAAACTAAACGAAAAAAATGCTTTTCGTTCAGTGTTAGGGCGGTCTCTCCCGCACTCACCGATTCCAATACTATTCCAACCAGCCCTTTCGCCATGCGAAGGGCTGGTGGAGTTTAAAAGTAAGAAATTATGCTTCGCCCCGCTCGCCAGGCTTGCCTACCCTGGCGAAAGATTTTAATAGTACGGCCCTCACAGTCTCTGACACTGAAGAAGTTTCTCACACTGACTCGTCTCAGCTATCTCAGCCCCCAGTTGCTGACCCTGAAGATGTCTTTCATACTGACTTGTCTCAGTTATTTCATGAACCATATAGTGCAGAACATTCTGATGTTACTAATGACCCCAAGGCCACTCCTACTGAGGTTACATATAAACATAACAGAACACGACGTTCCCACGGTCGTGTCTCTAAGTCAAAAAGACGTGCAAAATACATTGCTGCTATTCAGACTGATACTTCTCAGCCTACAACAACTCAAATACCTCTTGAACAGGTAATGAAAAAGTCTGCACGCTTACGTCATGGCATAGTTTCGACAGAAATAGAACTATTGCCACTGTCTGTTACTCGGGTTAATATAAAAATTCCTCGTGCAGAGAATTTTGATGCAATTACATTGCCTGAGTCAGTAACCCACAGAGCCATTGCAGTTCCCTCAGCTCTATGTACACTGTCAAAGCGAGGACGTTCAAGTTTGTATGTAGTTAATACTACTAAATCAGTTGTTAACTTGTCTGCTGGAACACGACTCTGCACTTTTCTAACTTATCCAGCTCATGTTAATATTTTGGAGTACCCACCGAATGCTATTGATATGATTTCCACTCAGGATATTCCTGACACACTCGATTTCATGTCACATTTACAAACAATCCAATTTCCAGAGGCACAGGAAAATCTGGTGAATTTATTATCAAAATACCGGAGAGTTATTGCTCTCCCAGGAGAAACTTTGGGTAAAACTGACATCGTCCAACATCACATTCAACTGAAAGAAAATACTCAGCCTGTGTACATTCCTGCCTACCGAATGCCCCATAGCAGGAAAGCGATTGTTGAAGGCATGGTATCTGATATGCTGCAACAAGGTGTTATTGAACCTTCGGTCAGTCCCTTCAACAGCCCTATGTTTCTTGTTCCGAAGTCTCATGGTGAATGGAGAGCTGTTGTTGATTTTCGTGCCCTAAACAAAGTAACATTTCCTCCACGTTATCCCATGCCAGTTCTAGAGGAAATTCTTCAGTCACTAGGTGACAATAATGCAGTTTTTTCCACCTTAGACCTCTATTCAGGTTTTTATCAAGTTGATCTTTCTCAAGAAAGTAGAGAAATGACTGCATTCAGTACTCCTTCAGGTCATTACCAGTACAAACGTATGCCGATGGGATTAGTTGGATCGCCCTCAACGTTTCAACGTTTAATTAACTCAATATTCTCAGGTCTATTGGGAAACACCCTATTTTCTTATCTGGATGACATAATTGTTTTTTCTAAAGATGTACCTGAGCACTTTCAAAAATTAGAAAAGGTTCTATCTTGTCTTGCAGAGTCTGGCCTAAAGTTAAAACTCTCTAAATGCCATTTTCTTCAGAAAGAAACTAAGTTTCTTGGCCATGTCATCAACGCCAATGGTATTCATACATCTCAGGACAAGATACAGACTATCTTAGATTATCCAGCTCCTACTAATGTTGATGAAATTCGCAGCTTTCTTGGCCTAGCTGGTTATTACAGACGTTTTATCAAAGAATATGCGTCTATTGCTTCTCCACTAACTGCACTTCTTAAGAAAGATGTTGCTTTCGAATTTTCCACTGAACAGGAACATGCCTTTGCCACTCTCAAACAAGTACTCACCACTGCCCCGGTACTTGCTTATCCTAATTATGAGAAACCTTTTATCTTGAATACAGATGCTTCTTATACAGGCCTTGGTGCAATCCTTATGCAGGAATATGACGGTAAAAACCGCCCAGTTGCTTTTGCATCCCGCCTTCTGAACAAGGCAGAGAAAAATTATTCAGTCACCGACTTAGAAGCACTAGCTGTTGTATGGGCTCTTAAAAAGTTCCGATACATTATACATGGCTATCCCATTGAAGTTCTCACTGACCATCAAGCTATCAAATATTTATTCAATGGTAAAAATTCTACAGGACGTCTTGCTAGATGGTTCCTTACAATTCAAAATTTTAATCCTACATTTACATACATTGAAGGCAAATCAAACCTTGCAGCTGATGCACTGTCACGTAATTTTGCTCAAGCCCTTCCTATTACCACTGCTCCAGCAGCTCTGGAGACAGTTTCTCAAACTGACATTATTGATGCACAGCGTGAGGATCTGTTCTGTTCCAAGCTAATCTATTTTCTAGAGTCAGGTGATGATTCAGATCTTCCTGATAAGATTACTTCACTATCCTCATACATTTTGCAAGAGGGTATGTTATATAAATGTACTACCTTGGAAGGAAAAAATGAACCAAGCAGAATTATTCATCAAATGGTAATTCCTGATTCTATCGTGCCTAAAATCCTTAAGATTGTACATGACTCCATTCATGCTGGCCACCCAGGTAAAGAAAAATGCCTCTCTCAGACGCGACTCAAGTATTTTTGGCGCACTATGCGTACTGATATCAACGCGCACATAGATCTTTGTCATACTTGTGCCATTAACAAAGGTAATGTTCACTCTCACGTACCTATTCTGAACTACCCAGTTCCTGCTCAACCATGGGATTTAGTGGCTATTGATCTGCTTACATTGCCTATGACTGAAAAAGGTAACAGATACTTGCTTGTTGCAGTTGATCACTTTTCAAGATTCTCTATTTTAGTGCCACTTCCAGATAAATCTGCTGTAACTGTTGCTCGTGCCATTGTTAACAACATAATTTGTCCTTTTACCACCCCTAAGACCTTACTCTCGGATAATGGTACAGAATTTGTCAATCAAATTCTTGATGCTCTTTGTAAGCAATTTCATATTAAGAAGTGCACTGTTCTGCCGTACAGACCCAGTTCTAACGGTTTAGTCGAGCGTCTTAACAGAAAAGTCCTTGATTTGCTTCGCTCATTTGTTCAACCCACAGACACAGTTTGGGATTTATATATGCCACAGGTCATGGCTTCTCTAAACGCACAAATTCATAAATCAATTGCAGAAACTCCTCATTTTGTCATCTTTGGCTCAGATAAACGTCTCCCATATGACCTATTTTCAGAGTCTCCAAGTGTAGTATATAATATGGATGACTATCTTAAAGTTACTGTGGCATCCTTTCAAAAAATTCACCAACGAGTTGCAGAATCACTTTCACTTTCCAAAGAGGACATGATTGCCTACCATAACAAGGATGCGTCATCTTTCAACCTTAATGTTGGCGACATAGTGTTTTCCCTCGTAAACGTAACGTCATCCAAGCTGCAACCTAAATTTAATGGCCCTTTCAGAGTGATTGCTAAATTGCACGGGAATAAAGTCAAATTATTGAACCTTCAGTCTCTAGAGGAGTCAGTAGCTCATTTAGACTCTCTAAAGAAAGTATCCAAGGGTTTCGATTCTGCTGTGATTCCACCTCACATCACACACAACACTACTCTTGACACTACAGTTTCTGCTCCTCCTTGCCATTATTTCCTCCGATCCAGGAATACCTCTACCTGTACATAATTCCTATGCACCAAATTAATCATGTATTATGCATATATGTATTTGTTTGTCTATTGTAGAGTGCATAGATTAGTATTTAAATTATTATTTTTGCATTTATATAAATGTACTTTTATGCGTGCCACCCATTTTTTTTATGTATTTCTTCTCATTTTTGATGTCTCAGTTCCTGCACAGTAATGTCACCATCCGCGGGTGTCCTCGTTTCACCCGGTGTTTTTCGAAATGGGGACATTTCGTTGGTGGTGGCCGAGCAGTGTAGGGAGCTGAGGTATTATATATATATTTATCATATTATATTCATATGTGGCGCGCTCATGTCTATAATGTATGTGGCAACTATCTTGTAACGTCTGGCAACTGCGGGTGACCCAGCGCGTCACCTGGCCCGACCCCGCTCGCCCGGCAGTCAGTCGGGCACAAATCTTTATACAGAAAGGTCACGCTCATCTCCTCTGTCCAGGATCCATTGTTTATTGTTTAATAAACCCACAGCCACGTCTCCGAAGCCTTATTCACCCAGCTACGCTACCATACACACTTTACAAAAGACAGAATCTACAGTTTCTTAGAAACACACAAATTAATAAATCCCAATCAACACGGCTTCCAGAAGGGCCGATCCTGTCTCTCGAAACTTCTCCAGCAGTACGACCATCAACTGCGAGAACTTGCACAAGGCCAAAATGTGGACATGGTGTTCCTAGACTTCGCGAAAGCGTTTGACAAAGTAGACCACGGCGTCTTGCTCCACAAGCTGCGAAGTCTAGGAATCACAGGCAACTTGGGAGAGTGGATACACAGCTTTCTCACTGACCGAAAACAGTCAGTAGTGGTGTGGTGCCGGGGGGCCAAGGTTCTTTCAAATCCCACCGCTACCACCAGTGTGGTGCCGGGGGGCCAAGGTTCTTTCAAATCCCAACGCTCAGACACCAGTGTGGTGCCGGAGATTCTTCTGTAATAATTCTTTACTTTAACTCCTTTTCTCTTATTATTCCTGCTGCCACCACCCAAGGTATTTTTGTAAAGGGGCATGGGGGCCCTTTATAAGAATGTATTTTTACTTTAAATGAAATAATTACTATCATTAAATCTCAACACTAGAATATATATATTTAACACCTTTGGTAGAGTAAGCTGAGTCCTCCTCAGGGCACGTGAGAACGTTTGACGTTTTTCATATCCTTATTTCAATAGTGTTGAGCACCTCCAAAGTACTTACCTTACCACTTTTGAGTCAGGGGTTATTTTCAAAGAATTTGACCAGTTAACTTTTGATAACGAATATATTTCATACTTCTCAATGTATTTCCTCCCACTATTATTAGAACTGATTCATAAGTAAACAAAATCACCCGAACTGAATAACACAGTACAAACTAGGTCCGATCACTTCCCTAGGTTCATACATATCACACACGTTATATCCCTCCTATCTTAGGCTTCATAATCTTTCCCCCCTCCCCCCTTTTAACATATTTCCCCGGGCATAGTATTTGAAATTTTGATAATTACTAAGAGTGGTTAACTAACCGCCTCTTAGGATGCAAATCAAATGATCTCACATCATATTTAGTTAACATTAATGAACACTGCCCACTATTAACATATGGTTTATGTTCTATGTTCCCACATGGGATGGCTACAGGCCCCGAAGGCTTTTCTATTCACTGTATTAACTGTTTACCAAGGTCACACGTGGTCACCGTTCCTGACAAAGGACAATATATGATGTTGGGCATTATCCCCACTAAGGCTGTTACCTCTCACTGTGTTATAATGTGTGATAGTGTTCACCGTGTATTTGTGCTGTCGTGAAGGCCGCTCATCTGTAATCAGACACCATAGTTAGACGCGTTCCTTTCCTGACGACTCAGCGGGGAGAGAGTGTGCCATGAGGCCATATCTCAATACCTTATTTCACCTCTATTGATAACTATTATTCCATTTTTTTCTATCTATTATTGACAACTTTCCCTTCAGGGTGATAATACTAATATTCTAGGGGAATTTTGATATTAGGGAACGTGAATACCTCACCTGTAATCAGACACCATAGTTAGACGCGTTCCTTTCCTGACGACTCAGCGGGGAGAGAGAGAGCATGGGTGAGATCCACGAAACACTTACTGCGGCAATAACTGTGCCGGTAGCAAGATAACGCCAAGTTGTGATCATATTTCCCCGGGCATAGTATTTGAAATTTTGATAATTACTAAGAGTGGTTAACTAACCGCCTCTTAGGATGCAAATCAAATGATCTCACATCATATTTAGTTAACATTAATGAACACTGCCCACTATTAACATATGGTTTATGTTCTATGTTCCCACATGGGATGGCTACAGGCCCCGAAGGCTTTTCTATTCACTGTATTAACTGTTTACCAAGGTCACACGTGGTCACCGTTCCTGACAAAGGACAATATATGATGTTGGGCATTATCCCCACTAAGGCTGTTACCTCTCACTGTGTTATAATGTGTGATAGTGTTCACCGTGTATTTGTGCTGTCGTGAAGGCCGCTCATCTGTAATCAGACACCATAGTTAGACGCGTTCCTTTCCTGACGACTCAGCGGGGAGAGAGTGTGCCATGAGGCCATATCTCAATACCTTATTTCACCTCTATTGATAACTATTATTCCATTTTTTTCTATCTATTATTGACAACTTTCCCTTCAGGGTGATAATACTAATATTCTAGGGGAATTTTGATATTAGGGAACGTGAATACCTCACCTGTAATCAGACACCATAGTTAGACGCGTTCCTTTCCTGACGACTCAGCGGGGAGAGAGAGAGCATGAGTGAGATCCACGAAACACTTACTGCGGCAATAACTGTGCCGGTAGCAAGATAACGCCAAGTTGTGATCCACGAAAGAGCTAACGCTGGCTTGCGGGGGTACAGTGACGTCACAAACAGCAGAAAATGTGTCAAGCTCCCCGCCATAACTTACTACTTTCTTAACCAGTAGTAACTTTGTCTATTTTCTGTTTTCGTGAGTGAAATGAAAGGAAATGTATGTTCAAAACATTATTGTAGCCATATAATTATATAAAATAGTTCCTGATCTACAGACATAGGTTTGCATGCAAATAAAAGCTACGATCTTATGAAGCGTACGTCTGGCAGCAGCGATGCCCCCGGCAGCTTTCCCCCCCCCCTCTCTCTCTCTCTCTCTCTCTCTCTCTCTCTCTCTCTCTCTCTCTCTCCTTTCCATACTAAGGATACTGTTACGTATAATTTCCTTGTTCCATACACTAAAATAAAATAAAGGTATAGGTATAAAAAGGGTATAGTTAACGTTCGTATTTATATACAATTCCTATGCGTAAAACAGAGAGAGAGAGAGAGAGAGAGAGAGAGAGAGAGAGAGAGGGAGAGAGAGATATCGTAAATTTACCTCTTATTTATTCTTATTATCTATTGATAGAAGGGAACAAGGTTACTGCATGTATATATTTTTTGTCAGTGTGAGTGTCTTCTGTCTTTATGCTAGTATATTAAAATTCACAGCAAGGAATAATAAAATTAAATAATAAGGGTAACTAATATATTGTATAAAATAGGTAAAAAAAAGTATATTTTCCTAAGGCTATGAGATCTTTATAGGTAAAGAATATATATTATCTTGGAAACTTATATATTCTTTACCTATATAGATCTCATAATTTTAGGAAAATATACTTTCTTACCTATTTATACAATTCATTAGTTACCCTTATTATTTAATCTTATTATTCTTTGCTGTGAATTTTAACATACCAGCATAAACACAGAAGACACTCACACTGACAAAAAATATATACATGCAGTAACCTTGTTCCCTTCTATCAACCTTGGAAACTTATTTGTTCTAACAGCCTTCTCTCTTATTTCTCCATCCAGCTTTCCATGTTTGTATATATATATATATATATATATATATATATATATATATATATATATATATATATATATATATATATATATATATATATATATATATATATATATATATATATATATTTTTATTATTATTTTTTTCTATATATATATAATGTTATTTCAGTATTTGTCAGTGTATTTCTTCATGACTCATCCTTAACTAATCAATTTAGGATATTAATTTAATGTATATATTATTGTTCAGTGTGTGTCTTTTCTTTTTATGATATTAGGTAAACATTTACAGCAAGGAATAATAAAATTAAGTAATATGGATGACTAATATATTGAATAAAATTAGGTAGATAAAATATATTTTCTTAAAATTATGAGATCACTATAAAATATATCATCTTTGATACGTAAGCACCTTGGTAACATTTGAAAGACACATTGTATAACACCCCAAAATAGTATACTAATCACACATGTATTACTTTACCAAGAACTATATTGCATGGTAAAAAAAAAAATGTGACTTGACTCGAATTGATTCGTTTGGTGTAAACGCAGCCTTATAGCCAGAGTTTCAGAGTGGAGAGACACTTAGGTAGAGGAGCTGGCGACTAAGGAAACACAATATCTATACATAAAAACTTTATTTATGTGCAGATATGACCTCCTTCAGTGCCGCATGAGTCTCCCTAAGTGCCTCTTTCCTGACCTTAGTTCGAGCACAACCTCCCTAAGAACTCCCGCCATGTCCTTCTGGACCTCCACCAGGTTCTTCGTGATATCCACCAGATTGGACATGTGGTCCCGGGTCTCCTGTTGCATTTGGAGACCCTCCGGCACCAGGCGGTAGTCATCTCCATAACCTGAAATGAATAAAACATCCATTTGTTAAATCTTCAAAGTAATCATCTACGTTATAAAACTTTGTAATTAGGAATCAGTAATTAAAAAAAATTATATATATATATATATATATATATATATATAAATGTAGGTTTAAGTACCTTTTGGAGTTGTAGGTTTGGTGACACTACAGTGGGGTGTGTGGGTTGATGGTGGTGATGGTGAGTGAAGTGGTATCTGCCTTGCCTTTGCAGTAACGGGCTGTGTGGTCAGTGTTGATCTGCAGGTGGACCAAACCCCTCCGACAGCAGCTTCACTGTTGGAAAACATAATTATATCCTTAGTATGATTAATTTAAGGAACACATTTAACTGAAGCAAATTTAACTGTAATATATGGCTTTGAAAACAGAAGTATGTATATAAATTGTATGACTTTAACATGCAACTTAAAATGTTAAAACAAAATTGATATTTCCAATACCGTGGAACTGGTATTGTATGTTCAATCCCATCCGAAACAAATATAATGCTGTCACTGGTGTCATCACTAGTTGATGGAAGTGGATGCCATGATCCAGTGACAGTGGTGCCGAAGCCTGCTTCAGCAGTGGTGCCGAGGCCTGCTTCAGCAGCGGTGCCGAGGTCTGCTTCGGCAGTGGTGCCGAGGCCTGCTTCAGTAGCGGTGCCGAGGCCTGCTTCGACAGTGGTGCCGAGGCCTGCTTCGGCAGTGGTGCCGAGGCCTGCTTTGGCACTGGTGCCTTGGCCTGCTTTGGCAGTAGTGGTGAGGTCTGATGCGGCAGCACTGCGGAGGTCTATTGGAAGAAAAAAGAAATGACATATTGTAAGCAAAATGTATTTTACACAACAAGAATCTGCATACATGATTGCATATAACTATAAACACTGTAGCGTTACATATACCACTTATATAGTTGTGAATTCAGTATTTATTTTTCAATATACATCATAAATGTACAAACAACTTAAGTGTATAGTATGATCATTATAAAATTCTACACTGACTTACTAATTAGACTGTCCTGACTGTCAGGTATTGGCAGGCCTGCAAATGACATTGGTGACAGGAAGTACTACATGAATGCTTCCTCCACTGTGGTGAATTTAGTGGGGACGGCAGGAAGCCCACCACCTATGGGAAACATTACAATATGTGAATTTGTTATAAATACAATGTAGCCACAAAGCAACATTTCTTTTCAATATTTATTTCAATATTAATCTAATTTACAACACCAATTAGTTAGTAGTTTACAACTTTAATTTTTTGGGACCACATAAGGCTGATAACAATGATGAAAAGCATGTACTACATAATATTAGCTCGGGATTTGTGTAGCAGGAGTAGAGGGATTAAGTTTTACTCATTTATGGCTATGTATTCATTAATTTAATTTTTCTAAGTGGGACAATCACATGTTTTATTCTGCCCTACTCTAATTAGGAAGAAGTTGTGAGTTTTAAGAAAAATATACGCCCGATAAATAAAGAATGGTATTTCTTTACAACTACTGCTCCACCTCTTTCTTTTTTCTCTCTTTCCCTACATACTATACATAGTGTACTCAACACATCTGTGAAGGTTTCAGGCGGCGCTCACCATTATTTACCTCGCAAAATGTCTGTTAAGTGATGTTAAGTTATGTTAAGTTAGGTTGGTTAGGTTATGTAAAGTTATGGTTAGGTTGTTAGGGTACCTAATTTAACATAACCGTAACCTAACCTAACAACCGTTACCTACCCTAACTTTACATAACCTAACCAACCTAACTTAACATAACCTAACATCACTTCACAGACGTTTTGCTATGTAAATAATGGTGAGCACCAACTAATCTTCACAGATGTGTTGAGTACACTATGCTTAATATGTAGGGAAAGAGAGAAAAAAGAAAGAGGTGGAGCAGTAGCCTAGTTATAAAGAAATACCATTCTTTATTTAGCGGGCGTATATTTTTCTTAAAATTCATTACTTCTTCCTAACTAGGGTAGGGCAGAATAAATTGTTTACTATTCGCACGACCGTCGTGTAATATAATTTTAACCAAATACCTCAAGAGGATTGAACGTTAGTGGAAGATATGTGTGAAAGAAGTACATCATTAAGTTATAACGAGATGCATGAACACAAGTTATTCTTACCTGTCTGATTGCTTTCCTGAAATAGTTAGCCAGATTTTTTCTTTACCATTGATTTCTGATCTTTGAATTTGTTTCTGACATCAGGGAGTGCGATGAACTCTGCTTACACAGTTCACTCAATCCGTGATCTCTTGCCAAGCAAATGCTTTTGTTTGTGCGGTCACCTTCCTGTCAAACTTGGCCATGACCACATGCTCATGTTCCTTAACATAAGAAATGAGGAGACTGCAAGAGGCCAGTTAACCTCTTCTACTATGGTCATGAGCTCTGCCTCGCTGAAATTTAGCCTACGAGGCTTTTTGCGAGCAGGTTCTGCCATGTTTTTCTTCTTCTTCTTCTTCTTGTGGCCTCTATCGCTTTTTATCGCTTCGTAGGTCCTCCTTCCCTTCAGTGTTCTGCTCCTGGTCCCTCTGCAGCCTGCAGGAGAGAACAAAGAGCACAGCACATGGAACAACTACAATAAATTATATTTCATGCCCGTTTTCCCCACGCCTGCGTCAGGAACTCTTTAGTCACTCTTATGATTTTCTCTCTCTCTCTCTCCCTCTCCCTCTCTCCCCTATACAGGCCCAGTACTGTGAGGATTCCTCCGTCCTCCTCCTCCAGTCTTTTACACCACTCCTCTCTTCCTAACTCTGCCGTTATAGCTCCTATCAGCCTGCCTCTTTCCTCTTCGTACCTGTCACACTCTACTAAGAAGTGTCCTATGGTCTCCCTGACTCCTCTGCAGCTACTGCAGTCCTGGTCTCCCCCATCCCTGTTCCTTGCATTTACCTCAAGTGTGCCTGTCCTAGCCTTTACTAGTAGCCTGCTGCCCCAATCTCCTACATGCCAATTGAGTGCCTCAGGCCTCTCCTTCCACCTATACCATTTCAGTGTGGACTTAGCTTCCATCCCTGCCTGCCATCTAGCTAACCCACCCTCTTCTATCCTTTTCTTTACCTCTCTGGGCTCCATCCTGTGCCAGTCCTCTTCTAAATTCTCCCTACTTTTCCATCTATTTGTTTCTTTCTTCCATGATGACCTGCCACCATTTTCCCTCAGTACCTGTTTTGCCCATCTATCCTCATCAAGTCCTTCCATCTTCTTTACAAAGTTTAATTTCCCTTTAACTAATCTCTCCCTGAAGGTACTCCAGCCCATCTCTCCTCTAATGGCTTCTACCGCTGTACTACGTGGAGCGCCCAACCCCCACCTTCCTATTCTATTCTGACTACTCTCCAGCTTTGCTATGTCCCCCTCCCGGTAATAGGTAATCTCAGACCCATATAGACAGTACGGCACTGCCATCCCCTTCCATAAACTCCTTCCAACTTCATACTTATTAATTGATCTACTACCTGCATTAATTATCATTCCTGTCATCTTCCTGGCCTTCCCCTCATTAATCTTCATCTGTTTCTCTCCTCCTATTCCTTCTTTACTCACTTCCAACCCTAGGTAAGTGTACTTATCAACCACCTCAAGTATGTTGTTTCCTAATACCCACTGTCCCTCCTCCTGGCTATTAAACTCCATCACCTTGCATTTCCTATCACTGTACCTAACATTCCACTCTCGCCCATACACACTGGCTACCTGCAACAGCTCTTCCATGTCCTCCTTGCTCTCTGCCATTAACACTATGTCATCAGCATAGGCTAGGCAACCTAATCTCCTGTCCCCCACTCTGACTCCCTTCCCTGTCATCCTAATCCTCACTATCAATTCCTCTATGTATAAATTAAATAGTGTTGGGGAGATCACACATCCTTGACGTACTCCTACGTTATTCCTCATCCATCCAGTGCTAACATCTCCTAAGGTAAACTCCACCTCATTGTCCTCATACAACTTTCTGATCACCTGCACTACCTTCCTGTCTACCCCTCTGTGTGTCAGTAATGTCAATAACTTACTCCTATCTACCCTGTCATATGCCTTTTCCAAGTCTAAGAATACTAAGTACAGCTCTCTTCCTAACTTTTTATTCCTCTCTATGACTTCCTTCATCACTAACACATTTTCTAGGCCCCCTCTACCCTTCCTAAAACCACTCTGTTCCTACTCTCTCTTCCTACTCTCCTCTATCCACGTCCTCATCCTATCGTTGATCACCCATCCAAACATCTTAGCCAGGGTGTTTATTACTGCAATAGGTCTGTAATTACCTATGTCCTCCCTTGACTTACCCCCTCCCTTGTGAACTATAGTCAGACAGATCTTAGACTGCGCATAGGGTGTGGCCATGGTGGGGATTACCCTTGATACACTGGTGCCACGTGTCGAGATTTGCGCGCAAATTCAAAATGAATTTCGTATTTAAAAAAATTTAAAAGAGGCATCTGGCAACCTCCGGGTGCGGACTCACACACACACGCACACACACACTCTCTCTCACTCTCTCTCTCTCTCTCTCTCTCTCTCTCTCTCTCTCTCTCTCTCTCATTGAATGTGATTTATTATGTTGTAATATAGAAATCGTGTTATTTTATTATGCGATGAATTTGCTTCTCTTGCTCAAAGTACTTGAAAATATTAAAGATAATTTCTTTTGTTTGGCTGTGTAGATGCTGGGAGAGTCTAGGGGCTGATTTCACAGTCGTCTGGTAACGTTCTTAACCACAAGCCTTACCAACCTGGTAAGAATCATTACCTACACCTCAATCCGATTTCACAGTCGTTGTTTTCGTGGTATCGGCAATCCCCAACCTGATGACGATCATAACAAAACGAAGACCTCTGATTTTGCAATGTTGGTATGCCGGAGCAGCGGGAAATGTAATTATTGCATCAGCTGAGCGGAAGACAGGCGACAAAATCATAATAAAAAATATTTGAACACTGTGAAGGCATTAAATTTAATATTTATATGTTAAGAGAAAGAAGATATATATTATTTTGTAACATGGAAATATTTGTTTTACTAGTCATGCTTCATTAAAAGCATATCTAAGAGAAAGGCTATATATATTTAATTAATTTGAAATATGGAAATAGGGTTAAGTATAAACATATTTATTTCATATAATTCATTTGTTTCTTTACTTTCCTAACTTTACTTGAATGTACCAGTTTAATTAATGAAATATATATAATATCGTATCTGAGTTGTGCTAAAATTTCAACCCAAAACAGACATTCATAACTTAACCTAACCTATTCTCCTCTACTTTATAACCTAACCTATTATCCTCTACTTTATAACCTAACCTATTGTCCTCTACTTTATAACCTAACCTATTCTCCTCTACTTTACAACCTAACCTATTCTCCTCTACTTTATAACCTAACCTATTCTCCTCTACTTTATAACCTAACCTATTCTCCTCTACTTAATAACCTAACCTATTCTCCTCTACTTTATAATCTAACCTATTCTCCTCTACTTTATAACCTAACCTATTCTCCTCTACTTTATAACCTAACCTATTCTCCTCTACTTTATAACCTAACCTATTCTCCTCTACTTTATAGGTATGTAAAGGTCTTTGATAACAAATGGAACTAAAAGGACCAATAATAATACCAGGAAAAGCTATAAGAATTTTATTCTTATTTACTACCTTGAAGGTTGTTCACAGCCTGCACTGGTTTCCTGATGCTGATATAACTGCCACATTAATAAATCAACTCAACTACTATTTTTCTCAGTATTTCGGTAAATAGCATCTTCCAGACATCCTTATCTATTTCATCGTGTAAATCTTTCATCTTTCTGAGTATTTAGATTGTTGAACTAGATAAGCAAATTAAGAAATAACCGTAATATTAAAATTTAAATGATTATGGGGTCTAGCGGGCGACTCCCCCGGTTAGGACGTTAGGTTAGATTAGGTTTGATTTATTTTTGGTTTGATCCTTTTGCCGAAAAACGGTTATCATATTAATTCAAAATACATCGAAATCTATCAGAATAATATAGTTTTGTCTTGAAAATAAGAGGATACTGTTTTCCGAAAATGATTTTGTTCTCTCCCTCGTTGACTGGTGCGTTCACGCCGCCATCCAAATTCTTTAAAAAAAAATTCATATTATCATTATACCCCTACAACATGTTGTTGTATTGTTAAATAATTGTTCACATATTTTTCAGAAAGTAATATAACTATATGGGGATAAGAATTTGTGTTATTTGCTAAAAAATTGCTTTGTTAAGCTCCATTGGGGAGGTCCCCCAGCTCCCAAGCCTGCGTTACCAAAGGTTCCAATCTCTGGTATGGTTTCAAACAAACAACACCGCGAAAGACGACTGTGAAATTGGATTTGCTGATGGTGGTGGAGATCGCTGCTCATTGGTAACGATCTGAACAATACGAAGCGACTGTGAAATTAGCCCTAGGTGTATGAACAGCCATGTCGAAGTGTGTCTGCTATAAGTGAGACTGACCATATAGACTGCAGGTGGGAAGGTCATATGGTCAGGTCAAGGCCGCGAGCGTGTCTTGGAGTATTTCCACAACTAGGATTTCAATGTATTTTTTTTTCTTACTTATTTCAGCTTATTTAATCTTACTTTCCTTCACGATATCATCTAAATACAATTTTTAAACTGCTTATCCATCCCAAAACGAAAGGGAAGTTCATTAATAGGTACTGCTTTTTATTAGCAACACTGTAAAATATGTATGCCACGTTTCTTTATATGTTTATATATATATATCTTATCCATTATAAGTTTACTGTTTCTACATACATTATAATACTATGAATAAACGTGTATGCATATTTCCTGATCATGTCTGCCATGGTTTTACTTATATTGAAACATTTCTACAATGCGGATTAAAAGACACGTGGCAGGCCTGTAAAAGGGTAATTCCCGACTCTTTCCGCTCCTCACCTGCAGCCTAAGCTCTGTCTGACTATAGTGTCACCCTACTTCTGTTCCAATCCTGAGGCACCTCCCCTTCCTCCAATATCTTTCTGAACAGCCCAGCTAGTGCCTGCCTAAGTCCCTCCCCTCCATACTTTATTAATTCACCCAAGATTCCATCCGTCCCACCTGCTTTCCCTATCTTGATAGCTTTTGTCTGTCGGACGAGAGACACAAGAGTGAAGAGACTGTTGTGTTTGTAAACACTGATAACGTGGATGGCTCGGGATTGGTTGCTGTTTTGTAAACAGTGTTGTGATTGGCTGGCGAGTACGTCAAGCATCGTGACGTCACTCGTGGCGTGACGTCAGTGAATCTCTTACTACCCTGAAAAGTCCCCCTTGTGGATGCCTTATAGAGCGAGGTAGCAGTGAGGTAGTAAAGTTTGCGTTAGTTTGTGGCGGCGTTATCTAGCTGCTACCTCCGTTCATGGATCCCAGCCCATTTCTTTTCCCTCGCCCCCGCCACTGGCGTCCTGCCTGACGAGTCGTCAACTAGTGTTTACCTATCCCCCCTTTTCTCTCTCTTACCTCTTTATAAAAAGGGTCTCTTAACTAAACACTATAAGGCGAAATTATAGTTAATGAGAGTAAAAACATTTGGGAAGGCGTACAGTGTGGGGTCCGAAGAATATTACAATCGCATGACTAATAACTGAAAGACTGTGGCATTTTTCCCGATTTGGCGGGAATCGTGAACGCGCCAGTTTTTAAAAAATGTATAAACAAAACAAAAGAAAGAAGAATTCTGAAAGGGGCTTATGTAGTGGCATCACAGTGGTGCATGGAAAAAAACCACCCCAAGAAGAGTAGTGAGTGGTGTACCACAAGGGACAGTCCTCGGACCCCTACTCTTTATCATACTGATGGGGGACATAGACAAGGAGGTGAAGGACTCAGTGGTGTCATCCTTTGCCGACGACACTAACATCAGCAGACCCATCAGTACAGTCGAGGACGTTGACAAACTACAGAGGGACCTTGAAAAAATTTACTCCTGGGCACACAAGAACAACATGACCTTTAATGATAAATTTGAACTTCTCCGGTCTGGCAAAAACACTGACATCATAGATAACACATCCCTCCACACCAGCAAACATAAAGAAATTAATTAATCCAGAGATGTCAAGTGTCTAGGAGTGTATACCTAAGCAAAAACGGCACCTTCCACCACCATATCCAACAGACAGTAAAGAAGGCCCGAAGACTAGCGGGATGGATATTAAGAACATTCCATACAAGAGAGTCCTCCTGCATGCTGACACTGTGGAGAGCTCTGGTACAGCCAGTACTAGATTATTGCAGTCAACTATGGTCACCACACAAAGCCACAGAAATACAGGCCATGGAATCAGTACAACGCTCCTTCACTGCCCATATACGGGAAGCTAAAGAACTAAATTATTGGGAACGACTGCAAAAACTCGAGCTGTACTCCCAGCAGAGACGGAGGGAAAGGTACAGAATCATGTACACGGGGAAGATGCTTGAAGACAAGGTACCAAACCCCTCCTCTCTCACACTAAAAACAGTGTTAAGCGAAAGTCTCCGGATGGGGAGTCAGCTCTTCAACTGCCTGCCGCGAACAGTCAGGGATCTGACCAACTGTCCCACGGACAAGTTCAAATTGAAACTTGATAAATTTCTGAGGACAGTACCTGACAACCCACCAATATCAGGGTACACATCACTCTGTCGTGCGGCATCAAACTCCATACCAGACCAACTACAGCTCCTGCAAGGAGATATTAATCTGGAAAGTAGCGGTGGATCACCATGGCTGTGAGGGGCTACCTCAAGACTGGATCAAGTAAGAATCAAGTAAGAATGGGGATACCAATGTGAGTGTGAGTGTGTGTGTGTGTGAATATGTGTTTGTGTGGCACTGAGGTGGAACCTGGTCGGTAGGGTAGAAGAGACGCTGACTGGTACTATTATTAGTCAATATAAGTTAAGGTTTGGTTAATTTATATTATGTTATGTTGATGTAGAAGCTATCAAATGTTTTCTATGACTAAAATTAGGGGAGGTTGTGCGATGTGCAGACGCCAATTTTTTTTCTTAGCCACACGCCATTTTGGTGAAGATATAAAATTATAACACTATAACACTCAATGCTCTATAGCATTATGGTGAAGATGTTAACTAATACCAAAAAAAAAAATGTATGCTTCAACTTTATTTCTTACAAATAAATAAAAAAAACCTACAAAATAAAAATAAAATTTACAACCACTGGGTTTAATTTTGTATTTACTTACGTGCAATAAGTAAAGATTGAACCTGTAATAACTCCGAGATGAATAGTGGTGTGCTTATATCACAGGATTCAATACCTGCTATGTTTGTGATCACATTATATAACCCTGTTTGTTTTGAAGCTCCAAGGTTATTAAACACCAACCACTCACAAAACCTTGGCGGCCGGAGTGACTAGTGGTAGGTCGAGTTAGGTTAAGTTTATATTGTATTGGCGGCCAGAGTGACTAGTGGTAGGTCGAGTTAGGTTAAGTTAGGTTAGGTTTATATTGTATTGGCGGCCGGAGTGACTAGTGGTAGGTCGAGTTAGGTTAAGTTAGGTTAGGTTTATATTGTATTGGCGGCCGGAGTGACCAGGCAAGTGTACACACATATACACTATTATTATCTAGGTACATATAAGGCAAGTGTACACACATATACACTATTATCTAGGTACATATAAGGCAAGTGTACACACATACACTATTATCTAGGTACATATAGGGCAAGTGTACACACACATACACTATTATCTAGGTACATATAAGGCAAGTGTACACACACATACACTATTATCTAGGTACATATAAGGCAAGTGTACACACACATACACTATTATCTAGGTACATATAAGACAAGTGTACACATATACACTATTATCTAGGTACATATAAGGCAATTGTACACACACATACACTATTATCTAGGTACATATAAGGCAAGTGTACACACATATACACTATTATCTAGGTACATATAAGGCAAGTGTACACACACATACACTATTATAGATCTAGTCTTTCACTATAATTGGCCTCAGTTTTGAGCCTTAATATGCAAGTGAGTACACCATCTGCAGCTTCGCTCCCCATTAGGAGTAGCAGCAGCTAGAAGAGTGATTCAACAGTACCACAAGACATCAAGGTTGTATTGTATAGTTTTGTGAAACTATGGCCAATTTAAGACTATTTTCACATCTATGTGAGGAAACTTTTCATTGACTGACCGTCACCATTGTTGCAGGTGCCGAGGCCAGAGTCCAAGCTGGCTGCCCTGCTCGGCACTGACCGGGCTCGCTGGGGCTTCCCCGAAGGTTCCTGCAGGACCGGCCGTGGCGTGTGCTGCCGGGAGTAGTGCTGCAGTGGAGGCTGTGAGGCCGGGCAGCAGCATGAGTGGCCGGGAGCAGCAGGATCAGTCTGCCTCAGGTGTGGAGAGGCACAGGTGTGATGGCAAGAATCACCTTGAGGCAGGCAGCTCCGTCCACAAAGGCGAGAACAAGTTTGAGTGTCAGCAGTGTGGTAAAACTTTTATATACAAGAGTCTGCTTGAGATACACAGACTTGCACACAGTGGTGTTAAAAACTATGAATGTAAAGAATGTGGGAAAACATTTACCCATAAGTTTCACCTCACCCAACACACCCTGATACACACTGGTGTTAAAAACTATGAATGTAAAGAATGTGGGAAAACATTTACCCATAAGTTTCACCTTACAAAACACACCCTGACACACAGTGGTGTTAAAAATTATGAATGTAAAGAATGTGGGAAAACATTTACCCACAAGTCTACCCTTACACAACACACCCTGACACACAGTGGTGTAAAAAACTATGAATGTAAAGAATGTGGGAAAACATTTACCCAAAAGTCTGCCCTCACCCAACACACCCTGATACACAGTGGTGTTAAAAATTATGAATGTAAAGACTATGGGAAAACATTTACCCAAAAGTCTAACCTCACCAAACACACCCTGACACACAGTGGTGTTAAAAATTATGAATGTAAAGACTGTGGGAAAACATTTACCCACAAGTCTACCCTCACACAACACATCCTGACACACAGTGCTGTTAAAAATTATGAATGTAAAGACTGTGGGAAACCATTTACCCAAAAGTCTGCCCTCATCCTACACACCCTGACACACACTGGTGTTAAAAATTATGAATGTAAAGACTGTGGGAAAACATTTACCCACAAGTCTACCCTCACACAACACATCCTGACACACAGTGGTGTTAAAAACTATGAATGTAAAGACTGTGGGAAAACATTTACCCAAAAGTCTCACCTCACATCACACCCAGACACACAGTAGTGTTAAAAATTATGAATGTAAGGAGTGTGGGAAAACATTTACCCATAAGTCTACCCTCGCCCAACACACCCCGACGCACAGTGGTGTTAAAAATTACGAATGTAAGGAGTGTGGGAAAACATTTACCCAAAAGTCTCACCTCACACACCACACCCTGACACACAGTGGTGTTAAAAATTATGAATGTAAAGACTGTGGGAAAACATTTACCCAAAAGTCTGCCCTCATCCTACACACCCTGACACACAGTGGTGTTAAAAACTATGAATGTAAAGACTGTGGGAAAACATTTACCCAAAAGTCTCACCTCACATCACACACCCTGACACACAGTGGTGTTAAAAATTATGAATGTAAAGACTGTTAGAAAACATTTACCCATAAGTCTAACCTCACCACACACACCCTGACACACAGTGGTGTTAAAAATTATGAATGTAAAGACTTGGAAAACATTTACCCAAAAGTCTCACCTCACCGAACACACCCTGACACACAGTGATGTTAAAAATTACGAATGTAAGGAGTGTGGGAAAACATTTACCCATAAGTCTACCCTCGCCCAACACACCCCGACGCACAGTGGTGTTAAAAATTACGAATGTAAGGAGTGTGGGAAAACATTTACCCAAAAGTCTCACCTCACACAACACACCCTGACACACAGTGGTGTTAAAAATTATGAATGTAAAGACTGTGGGAAAACATTTACCCAAAAGTCTGCCCTCATCCTACACACCCTGACACACAGTGGTGTTAAAAACTATGAATGTAAAGACTGTGGGAAAACATTTACCCAAAAGTCTCACCTCACATCACACACCCTGACACACAGTGGTGTTAAAATTATGAATGTAAAGACTGTTGGAAAACATTTACCCATAAGTCTAACCTCACCACACACACCCTGACACACAGTGGTGTTAAAAATTATGAATGTAAAGACTTGGAAAACATTTACCCAAAAGTCTCACCTCACCGAACACACCATGACACACAGTGATGTTAAAAATTATGAATGTAAGGAGTGTGGGAAAACATTTACCCATAAGTCTACCCTCGCCCAACACACCCCGACGCACAGTGGTGTTAAAAATTACGAATGTAAGGAGTGTGGGAAAACATTTGCCCAAAAGTCTGCTCTCACCCACCACACCCTGATACACAGTGGTGTTAAAAATTATGAATGTAAAGACTGTGGGAAAACTTTTACCCATAAGTTTCACCTCACCAGACACACCCTGACACACAGTGGTGTTAAAAATTATGAATGTAAAGACTGGGAAAACATTTACCCATAAGTCTAACCTCGCCCTAAACACCCTGACACACAGTGGTGTTAAAAATTATGAATGTAAAGAATGTGGGAAAAGATTTACTCAACAGTCTCACCTCACCCAACACACCTTGACACACAGTGGTGTTAAAAATTATGAATGTAAAGAATGTGGGAAAACATTTACCCATAAGTCTCACCTCACCCAACACACCCTGACACACAGTGTTAAGAAATATGAATGTGATGACTGTGGTAAAAGATTCTTTACTGTTTCTCATCTCAATCAACACATGTTTAAACACACTGGCTTGAGGGAGTTCAAGTGTGATGTTTGTAAGAAATGTTTCAAGACAAAGAATGATATTCGCAAACACATGCGGATCCACTTTTAAGTTGATGTGTTGTGTGGACAAGTGTGGTGGCAGCCGTGCCTGTGTGAGTGTGTCCTGTGTGGGAATGGGTGGTGGTGGTGGGCAGTGTGTTATATTTGTGGTGGTAGCCATGCCTGTGTGAGTGTGTCCTCTGTGGGAATGGGTGGTGGTGTTGGTGGGCAGTGTGTTACATCTGTGGTGACAGCCGTGCCTGTGGGAGTGTCTCCTGTGTGGGAATGGGTGGTAGTGGTGGTGGTGGGCAGTGTGTTACATTTGTGGTGGCAGATGTGCCTGTGGGAGTTTGTCCTCTGTGGGAATGGGTGGTGGTGGTCGTGGGCAGTGTGTTACATCTGTGATGGCAGCTGTTCCTGTGTGAGTGTGTCCTCTGTGGGAATGGGTGGTGGTGGTGGGCAGTGTGTTACATCTGTGGTGGCAGCCGTGCCTGTGGGAGTGTCGTCTGTGGGAATGGGTGGTGGTGGGCAGTGTGTTACATCTGTGGTGGCAGCCATGCCTGTGGGAATGGGTGGTGGTGGTGGTGGGCAGTGTGTTACATTTGTGGTGGCAGCCGTGCCTGTGGGAATGGGTGGTGGTGATGGTGTTCAGTGTGTTACATTTGTGGTGGCAGCCATGCCTGTGGGAATGGGTGGTGATGGTGGTGGGCAGTGTGTTACATTTGTGGTGGCAGCCGTGCCTGTGTGAGTGTGTCCTCTGTGGGAATGGGTGGTTGTGGTGGTGGGCAGTGTGTTACATCTGTGGTGGCAACCGTGCCTGTGTGAGTGTGTCCTCTGTGGGAATGGGTGGTGGTGGTGGTGGGCAGTGTGTTACATCTGTGGTGGCAGCCGTGAGTGTGTCCTCTGTGGGAATGGGTGGTGGTGGTGGTGGGCAGTGTGTTACATTTGTGGTGGCAGCCGTGCCTGTGTGAGTGTGTCCTCTGTGGGAATTGGTGGGGGTGGTGGTGGTGGGCAGTGTGTTACATCTGTGGTGGCAGCCGTGTCTGTGGGAGTGTGTCCTCTGTGGGAATGGGTGGTGATGGTGGTGGGCAGTGTGTTACTTCTGTGGTGGCAACCTTGCCCTTGTGTTCTGTGAGGGAGTAATGGATCCAGCAGTTGTTTTGTTGGCAGTGTAGGTGACTTTCAATAAATGTGTATGCATGGTAAACCTTCGTTTGTGTATTCATTTAGCACGTGTGTGTGTGTGTGTGTGTGTGTGTGTGTGTGTGTGTGTGTGTGTGTGTGTGTGTGTGTGTGTGTGTGGTTACCTAGTTGTAGTATACAGGGCCTGAGCTACACTCTTGTGGTCCTGTCTCCGTATCTATATTTGTAGTTTTTCCTTCAGTTGATGTACATTCTTTTCCATCATCACCTCTTTATTCAGTCCAGCTTTGGAGACAAACTCATAATACTATAATATAATGTATTGTTACGCACCTATGTTTTGATGTAATTACCTGGTTGAATTTACCTGGTTGGCTCCCTTGCAGCATTAGGAAGTATAGCGCTAGGTAAGCAGAAGGCTGTAAGAAATAGTTAGGGTGGGGAGCCCAGAGCTACTGGTGTGCCAGACCAAGTGATATACGATCTACAATACTGTCTTAAATAGTAATGACTGGATTGTGTTCACCATTTGCAGCATTTAAGAGACGTTCAAGTACAATTAATCGTCGAATTTGAACAATAGGTTACCCAAAGCATTATGAAGTAGCCGTTTGCATGGGATCAATTCGTCAGCCTCAGTAATCTGGGAGGGCAAAGAATTCCAGAGGCGGCGCTGCTCTCTGACGGGGCTCAGTGAGGGGGTTTGGGGGAGGATGTATTTCAAGACAATAGAGCCCCGTGCGCTGCGCCCGATGCTGTCACTGGAAGGAGAATTTCACCACGATATGAAGAACTATATCAGAATGCCTGCAACTTCATTCTACAATTTGCTCACAAAGATTGAACCACTCATAAGCAAAAATAAAACTCATTTTCGTGAAACCATCCCTCCAGGAGCTCGTCTGGAGGTTACACTTCGCTTTCTGGCAGCCGGGGGATCTTACACAAACCTTCAATATTTGTCACGAATAGCAAAAATAGCAGGCTCCTGGCGTGATGACACACAAATAATGCCATTGCAAAGGCTACGAAGGAACACTACAGACGAAGCAAAGAACATCAGAAAAGAATTCACCCAGTTTTTCAATGAGGAAGGTGCACTCACTCCCTTGGCAGCGACGGATGTGTGCTCTTGAGTGAATAGATACATATATATATATATATATATATATATATATATATATATATATATATATATACATCATACATATATGTTTATATATAAAGTATATTACCTTTATTTAATTACCTGAGAGAGAATATATAAATTAAACAGAAAATAATTACAATCTACTGCTCAGTATTCTCTCCTAAGATAACACAACATACACTTAATTACAACCACAGAAAATAATAAATCAATTCAAATAAACCAACACACCACACATCATGGAAACTATTAACTTCAATCCAATAATCTGCTCCCCAAACTAGTAATTGTAGATGGTATATCTGTAACGATCGTAACTTTATTGACCCTTCAGGAGCAAACAAGTGTTTTTCTTCTGGTTTAATTAGGGTTCGGGGGATCGAGAGTTTTAGGGTTGAGGATTTAGAAGTATGAGACACATCGTGGATGGTAGTGGAAAAGTTAGCCAGGATTGACAGGAAGGCTCACTTCTTAGCTGCCATCTGCAAGACGCAGTACCCTCGATTGGAGGTGAGTGGTTAGTTTTTCAAAGTGAATAGATTAGCTTTTGTATATGTATATATATTGAAGTTAGTTATTAATTATGTAAAGTGTAAATACTTATAGAGTGTTGTGTTACAGGGTTTTTCTGACGGAGAGGAAACTTACCCTGTGCCTTTTGCTTGCTAGTGTTAGAGATAGAATGTGTAAGTGTTAGGATGTGTTAGTAGTATTGTGTTAGTGTTGGTGTTGTTACCTTAGGGGGGTGGATTAGTGAAGTGTTAAGGCAGAAGAGGCTGACTTTAGCCCGTGCCTGGAAGGAGTAAGGAGGAGTGCTTCCCTCCCTTACCGGATATATGGCCGGTGTTTATATTACCGGGTTTGTTTTAAAAGTTTAATATATTTGTTGTCGAGTGATGCCTCAGTTATGTTACTCCCTCAGTAAATTCAGTGCCTTCTAAGTGCTATTAACATCTTAGTACTATTATACGCTTGGTCTGTAGCTCGCTACCATAACAACTACCATCAACGCTACAGGGTGAGAAGGGAGTGACATTACATATCAACCATATAACTATGGCGCCCTACTCTTCTTCTTCTTCTTCTTCTTGGGGTGTAAAACAGCGACCACCCTCACTCGCACACTACAAAACGGGTTGGACTTCATTAGTTCAAACAAATACTATCTCATACACACTTTATACTGTACACATTCACATCACTATATTCAACAATACAATGCTTTAGTTGAAGTACACTTGAACAGTCAAATAATTCAACTCTTATTCAATAGTTCTCTGAAATAGAACCCAAACCAACATTTTGGCGGTAAAGTGGATTCCTAATTTCTGGATTGACATCTTGTTTGCTTTTTTTTACAGTTGAAGTGTGAGAATCATGTCTGACATTGAGCTCATTGGATAGTTAGGGATGAGCACAGCCACCATTATTTAAGAGACATATGCGAGTAAATAATCCCCCTCAACTAGGTAACTCTAGACCCTATAGTTGTGCTAAGCTTGATAAAGGATCGCTATTCCTCTCACTAAGAAGCTGCCGTCACCTCAAACCTCACAACCAATTCATTCAGTCATTCAATGTTTCTCGCAAATATTGATAGAATCGTGACTTGAAACTAGGTATGTTTTTCAGCTAACTACTGAGGCTGAGTGTGTGTTCCAGTGATGAACAACTCTAACATTGAACACTGAACAACAACGTGTAACATACTCCTACTTCTAATTTCATGCCGTTACCTCTTGTTACTGTGATTGCATTAATTTCAAAGGTTTTCTGATTAATTTATTGAATTTGTTTAGACTTTAAAGGACTACAATTAAATCTGCATTAATTCTTTGCTTGTGGAGAGTGGAGGTCCTGGACATAGGCGGTATAGGTAGCCGCCTAGGGCAGAGGCGCCAGTTGTGGCAAGGGGCGACACTGCATTTCTCCTCCTCCTTGGCTATCGTGTCCCCCGGAGGGGACACACGGGCTAGCAACAGAGCCCGTCGGAGTCTGCGTGAAAGGTAGGTGACGTCGAGTGGTGGTGGCGGACTCTGGACAGTCTACACCAACACCAGAAATATGAGCTCGTATACAAAAAAAAATAGCAGTTTCGGGAGTGTGTGCGTGAGGCCGCTGTGCCCCCAAGTTGGGGGCACACGGACGCAACACAACACACACCCACTGGGATCTGGGCGCGGATCCATGACACAGCATGGTCAGTCAGCTGTATTTAACTTTTTATTAAGGCCTTAACAAGCAATGTTTACTAACAGACGCTACCAAAAAGTGTCTCATAAAACCTAACAAATCCGCTGCTAGCACTGACAAGGCTTAGTAAACAATGTTAGGTAACAACGGTTTTGTTACTGAATGTAGCGAAAATCCACTGAAGCCGGGGGGGGGCACCTTTGTATGTTCTCGCCTAGGGCGCCAGAAATTCAAGGACCGCCACTGCTTGTGGAGAAGGAACATTATTAACTGTTTTAATCATTCCTCGTAAGATAACTTTTGGTCTTTAATGTAGTTATGTGACCAGAATTGAATCGTGTATTCTAGGTGTGGCCTCACAAATATTGTATAGAGTATTTTCATTATTTTTATGAACAACATTCCGTGAAATTAGACCTAACATCATATTCACTTTCTAACTTGTTGCTGTGCACTGATCACTCACTTTGAGATTACAATTAATGATTACACCAAGGTATTTACCTTTACTCACTTTATTGGCCTCAGGATCACGTATTCAAAATTTGTATATTTGTCACTAATATGCATAACCTTACATTTTTTCTTCTTCTTGTGTGTGTGTGTAAGTGTGCGTGTCGCGTGTGTGCGCGTGTACAGATGCAAATCTGGCCACACCCTTGAGGAAGCTGCAAGTAACAGGTGTCAGAGTAGATGAGATTATTACACACAGACACACACACACACACACACACTAAAGATATACACAAACAAAGGTTTATAATACACACATTTATTGAAAGTCAAGTTTAAAGATGTGTTCATTAAGGTGAGAACTGGTAGTAAATGTTTTCCCACACTCTTTACATTGATAATTTTTAACACCACTGTGTCAGGGTGTGTTGGGTGAGGGCAGACTTTAAGGTAAATGTTTTCCCACACTCTTAACATTGATAATTTTTAACACCACTGTGTGTCAGAGTGTGTAGGGTGAGGGCAGACTTTAAGGTAAATGTTTTCCCACATTCTTTACATTGATAATTTTTAACACCACTGTGTATCAGGGTGTGTTTGGGGAGGTAAGACTTATTGGTAAATGTTTTCCCACATCCTTTACATTCATAATTTTTAACACCACTGTGTGTCAGGGTATGTTCGGTGAGGACAGACTTTCGGGCAAATGTTTTCCCACAGTCTTTACATTCATAGTTTTTAACACCACTGTGTGTCAGGGTGTGTGTGGTGAGGTGAGACTTTTGGGTAAATGTTTTCCCACATTCTTTACATACATAATTTTTAACAGCACTGTGTGTCATGGTGTGTTGGGTGAGGTGAGACTTCTGGATAAATGTTTTCCCACATTCATTACATTCATAGTTTTTAACACCACTGTGTGTCAGGGTGTGTTTGGTGAGGTTACACTTTTGGTTAAATGTTTTCCCACATTCTTTACATACATAATTTTTAACACCACTGTGTGTCATGGTGTGTTGGGTGAGGTGAGACTTCTTGATAAATGTTTTCTCACATTCTTTACATCATAGTTTTTAACACCACTGTGTGTCCGGGTGTGTTTGGTGAGGTTAGACTTTTGGGTAAATGTTTTCCCACATTCTTTACATTCATAGTTTTTAACACCACTGTGTGCAAGTCTGTGTATCTCAAGCAGACTCTTGTTTTTAAAAGTTCTACCACACTGCTGACACTCAAACTTGTTCTCTCCTTTGTGGACGGAGCTGCCTGCCTCAAGCCATCACACCTGCGCCTCCCCACACCTGAGGCAGACTGATCCTGCTGCTCCCAGCCACTCATGCTGCTGCCCGGCCTCACAGCCTCCACTGCAGCACTACTCCTGGCAGCACACGCCACGGCTGGTCCTGCAGGAACCTTCGTGGAAGCTCCAGAGAGCCCGGTCAGTGCCGAGCAGGGCAGCCGGCTTGGACTCTGGCCTCGGCACCTGCAACAATGGTGACGGTCAGTCAATGAAAAGTTTCCTCACATAGATGTGAAAATAGCTTTGAATATCCAACCATCCACAGTTCCATATACTTCATATCTGCCTCAAACTGCTCTGTTTTTTTTTTTTTAGTCCAACATTACTTTTATACCTGAAAACTGTCATCAACAACCTTAAGAATACTGCGCCAGGGTATGATATAAACATGAAAATAATCAAAGAATGCAATCATGAAATTTCTCCCTTCTTAGTCTACATCATTGATAGGTCTTTCAAGGAAGGCTGTTTCCCTTCATGCCTTCAAGTTGCTAGAGTTGTACCTATACATAAAAAGGGTGAATATTATATACATACCAACTACAGACCAGTTTCTATCCTTCCTAGGTTTAGTAAGATTTTTGAGAAAATAACTCTCATAACCTAACCAACCTAACATAACATAACTTCAAAGACGTTTTGCAAGGTAAATAATGGTGAGCGCCGCCTGAAACCTTCACAGATGTGTTGAGTACACTATGTATAGTATGTAGGGAAGGAGAGAAAAAAGAAAGGTGGAGCAGTAGTTGTAAAGGTATTATTTTACATCTTCACCAGAATGCTCTAGAGAATTGATAGTTGTATATTTACAATATCAGATGCATTCTGAGAAGGTTTTCTTTATTACATTTCTGTCGCAAATTGTTAGTTAGTGAGATATTCAATGTTTTCTGTGAGACCTTCTCTTCGGGAATAAGGTAAAGTTTCGTTTGGTTTGAACAGAATGTTATTTGTCAATATAGGTTAAGGTTTAGTTAATTTAGGTTTTGTTATGTTATTTTAATTTAAAAGATATCAAAGATTTTCATGACCAAAAATCGGGGGTTGCACGAGGTGCAGACGCTATATTTTTTCGTAGCCACACGCCAGGTTTTGTGACCGTCAGTGCATTGGGCGTCCGTCAATAGGTTATTATTAGGTTATGTTAATGATTCTAGCACATTATTCTTAGCGTAGATAATTGTATTTCGTCTTCCCCCAAGAACCCCACATTCCCACAGGTCCCCAAGCTTGTTGGGATGATAAGGATATCTTATTATATATTAATTTGCAACGGAAATGAATGTCAAAATCATTTGAAATGGATCAAAATCTATACGAAAAGTGTGTTATTTATATCCAAGTGCATTCTGGTGCACATGTAAAATTTTACCGTTGTAAAGAAATACCGTATTTTTTTCTGTAATTCAGCGGCACAAGTGTTTGGTGTGATCTGAACAAGTATCTGAGGTTGAATTTGCAGTGCATTATAAAGGTAACGAGATATTGAATGGGTCGTGTTACGAATCTTTACCCATATTTATATCGTCCGAGCAGTAGTAATGCATATTTACCCTAAAATATAACCCTGAATTCTCTAGAGCGTTCTGGTGAAGATGTAAAATAATAGCCGTAAATGCAGTTAGTAAAACCTTCCCACAATTGATCAAGTAATGGAGATAAATAACAAGTATCTAGAGCATTGAAGTGAAGAAAGCTAGTACCCACTTGTCTATGTGACAGTACAATGCATTACCTTGTTTAAAGTTGATTGTGAGCGGCTATCTGCTCTGCCAGTGTGTACAATGTGATACTATTGGTGCCACAACACTAAAATATGGCGCCACGTGTTCCTCTTCTTCTTCTTCTTGTGGTCTAAAACAGTGTTGCCACTCCCTAAACATAGAAAAACCTAGATGGGTTGTCTAAAAACATCAAGAATCCGTAAAAAAAAAACCTAGATTATTAAACATCATGGCATTTAATCATAAAAAAAAGGTAATTCATGACACTTACTTTAATGTAGCTGTGTTTAGTGGAGATGAACTGGCAGAGGATCGTCGCTGTCCGAGTCAGAGGCAGGGTGGATTGTTGCCACCTCACGCTTGTTGCACCTCTCTACATACCGCAGATGACACGCGCCACTTTTCACATCTCTTATTAGGCGTGCTGATGGCTCCCAGTCAAAACATTTTGCACTTTGTCGAGCAATTGCTTGTTTTGCTAGAAGTCTATTAGCGATGGTTGTTGCCAGAAGTCTGTTACTTTGCTTCGTTTTTATGATATTAACTTGCGAGAATACCCTTTCTACACAAGCCGATGAGTGTGGCAATGCTAATAGTCCACACATAAGTCTTGATAGTATTCCAAATTTCAATTTGTTATTTCCATCTTTAACTTTTTGTAGTTCACTCCAGAATGATGTAGGTGTCTGAGTGAGGTTTTGCACAGTTTCCTTGCAATACATCAGATTTTGCCATTCATCTTCTAAAGTATCCAATTCCTCCTCTTTAACAACCATTGGAAAGTGCACTGCGAGACTCGTGATGTATGTACTTCTGTGAGGTGATACAGCAACTTTAGGGTCAATGTTTTTCATCAGAGCAATAACGCAGTCCTCTTCAAAAGGGAAGAGTTTCTTCATTTGTAGACATAGTTCTACTAGGAAGTTTCGGCAGTCTATGAGGAATCTTTTCCCTGCATCACTGTCATGTAGTGGCTCCTTAATAAGCAGGACGTTACATCGACCACCAAGGTTGAGTTTCTCTTGACTTTTGTATAGTGTGGTGTCTTGGGGATTGATGTCGGACAACTTTTCTGTGAACAAAACATCCTCTTTGATAAACATGCCAAGAATGCTTCTATACTCTCCAGCAATGGATGCATGAAGTGTTGCAAGTCTGTAATGTTCGGACTGAAACTCCAAGTTCATCCTGTCAACTTTACCTAGTACGTAGTTGAGGAAAAGCAGCATGTGTTTTGTTCCACGATTAACCATCACTTTGTATATTTCACCTGCACCATCAAGCTTCACTGCATCTGTTTTCATTTCCCCTTGGAAGAATAAAAGTAGAGCATCCCACTGCTCCAGGATGCGGGAAATTACTTTACCTCTAGATAGCCATCTTGTCTGGGAAAGTTTAAGCATTCTGTGTTGCGGACTCTGGGTAATGTCTTGAAACACTTGGAACTGGTGTGTCCGCTTGCTGCTACGTGAAAAATAACAGCAAATGTCTCTCAGGAACTGTTCCAAAAATGAAGGCAGGGTGGAACAAGCATGGCTGGCACATAAGGCAAAAGAATGACAAATGCATCCTACCTTTCAGGTAGGCTTGGAAGCCACTTTTTGAGCCTAACATTGTAGAACAGTTGTCACTTGCAAAGCCAATTATATTGGAGACCGGTATCATTTTCACAGAAAGTAAAGTTTTCACTGCTTTGTAGAGACTTTCAGCAGTTGCGTCATCAACTTCTATAATATCTAACAGAGCATCAGTTACTTTACATTTCTTACCATCATAATACCTTACCATCACGGCAAGGATCTGGGACACTGAAATGTCTGTGCTTTCATCAATTATCAGTGAAAACATATTTTCTTGACACACTTTGGATATATCATGGCTTTCTTCCCATGCGATTCCATCCTGCATCACATAAGCTGCCTTCGTTTTCATAAGTGTCATGTTCTGAGCAGTATCACAATCGGGAAACATCTTCTTGATTACGGGTATTAAGTGATTAGCTTGAGAGAATGGCATGCCATGTTCTGCCATGAAGCCCGTAAGAAGCAATTCAGCACGATGTACTTTTTCTTTCTTGTCAGGTTCTGTGTTTTTCACAACAAATTTGTCAATCACAATCATGTTTCTCTTGGCAGCGAAGTTTTTTGCATGTTTTGTGGAATTTTTGTGACTCAACAAGCGTGACTTACTGCAGTTTTTAATTGTTGCGTCACACACACAGCACACCGCACTGAATTTATCTGAAGGATCAGCTTTCACTCATGACTTAAATTCATCTTCTTCTAGCCACTCCTGTTTGAATGCTTGCTTATACCACGTTTTTGCCTTTTTACGTGGTGGTGAATGGTATGTACTACTGCAACCAGGTTGATCCTCGTCACCACTCATGGTGAAAATTGAAAGAGCTCCGTATGTACTAACACCAGCAGAGAGTGAAAGCAACTGAGGTCTGAGACTCGGGATACGTATTACGTACGAGTCATATTCGTACGTGACACGTTTTAGACGCGTCCGCTGCTCCCTCGTCTGCCGTATGGTAAGGCAGGGAGCAGCGGACGCGTTTAAAACGTGTCACTCTGTTCGTCACTGTGCCAATATTTCAAAATATTGCTACTGCATTGAATAGAAAATTGCATAAATAATTAGCTTAACAGAAAAAAACCTAGATATATGGACTTTTACTAAAAAAACACCCAGAAACCTAGATCACTGCAAAAAAACCTAGATCTAGGTGAAAAAACCTAGGAGTGGCAACACTGTTCACAGCCCCGCAGCCAGTCCGACCATGACTGAGGCCACAGTCACTTCCATCACCGAATACGCTGACGAAACTCGACTTATTATGGGTAACGTATGTTCATGTAACATTTAAGGTAGCCCACAGGCATATTGTAGATGTTATAATGTTATTACTATGTTATTACTATGCACAACATATAGGGGATTTAAAATTTATGAGGTAAATAACGGCAACTCAGTGATAATGTATATGCTCTGTTCCATATCAATGTCTCTGATCCATACATAATATGTATACGAATATGTGTGTTTCTTATTAATTGTTTTTTTCACATTTGAGTACTGTCTGGAATCTTTTTCAACATGTACTTTGTGTAAATATTTATGTAATGATTATGTATGTGTATTATTATATAAGTGTATGCAATTATTATGTAAGTATCATTATATGTATGTATTTATTATGTAATTAAATATTTATAATAATGTGTATGTAATTTCTTCCTTGTTCATCCTCGTGGGGTATGGGAGTGGGTGGGTGGTGGTGTGGGGTATAGGGGGAACCGTTGGGGGGTGCGGTATAGGGGGAACTGGGGGGGTGGGGTGTAGGGAGAACCGTTGGCGGGTGGGGGGTATTGAAAAAGGTACATTTGAATTGAAAATAGGGTACATTTGCGTTTATCAAAAAGGGTAGATTTATTTGGGTAAGAAAAGGGTACCACTATTTCATCACTAGAAGTACGCTTTGAGCATCCCTGTGGTACCCATTTTTTTCAAGAGTGTACACCTACTCCCTCCTAATGTCCTCTTCCCTACCCATTCCCCTTCTTCCTCTTCATTCTTTTGTCTAGTATGCTTCCCTCCTTCCTTCCTCACTCTCTTTCTCTCACTTCTCCTCCTTTACTCAATCTCTGCTTCTTCATTGCCTTCCTTCACCTATACACTCACACCTCTCATCGTCCTCCTCTCTTCCATCAACACTCACTCTGTGCTTCCTTTCCTCCCTTTCACACTGTCCCTCACTCTCTCGCTTTTACTCTCACATACTCGTGCACCTTTCTCCTCTTTCCCACTCTCTCATACATACATTTTTAGTCCTTCACTCCTCCCCGTAAATAAATAAATAGAAAAAAAAACACATAAGAAACAGGTTGAAACGGACTTATTTCTATATACTTTTTTATATATATTTTTTTAGTAATAATTTTCATGTATTATCTATAGTGAGTAAAGCTGTCCATTAGCTTTCACTTTCGCACTCTTGAGGCGTATATAGTGTGATTGGATAAGTGTGGATGATTGGAAAGGGGTTGTGGATGATTGGAAAGGTGGTGTGGATGATTGGAAAGGTGGTGTGGATGATTGGAAAGGTAGTGTGGATGATTGGAAAGGTGGTGTGGATGATTGGAAAGGTGGTGTGGATGATTGGAAAGGTGGTGTGGATGATTGGAAAGGTGGTGTGGATGATTGGAAAGGTGGTGTGGACGATTGGAAAGGTGGTGTGGACGATTGGAAAGGTGGTGTGGATGATTGGAAAGGTGGTGTGGATGATGGTGTTATTAATCAATGCACTTGTACTACTACCTTGTGGAGACACGGTTGAGGCGCAGCAGCTAGGTTCGGATCTTAAACTTTTTGCTGCAGATTCTTCACTTGTTAAAATTTCTCCTTCTACATCGGCACTTTTTGGTTTGTGTCTCTTTTTCTTTAAATGTTTTTGGAGATAAGGTTTGATTCGCTTAATTTTTGAAGTAATTAATGAGTTACAGTATTTACAGAACACCACGATTTCATGCTTTTCAACCCAATTTGCTTCCCCCCAATTAAGAGTCTTTTTCCTTACAGTTCCAAAAGGCATTTATGAATTATTAGTTTCTCTTAGTGAGTCCTTGCTTACTGTCCTGCTGCTCGCTTTCATGAGTTCATCGGACACGCGTGCACTGACACTTTGACACTGAGGCAGTTACTCACGCACTCACTTACTTACTTACTCACTGACATTCACACAAAGACTCAACCAAGGGTAGAGTACATACCAGGTCTAGGAGGCGTATAATTCCTTTCCACTTCATGTCTTTGTTCTTCAAAAAATGTCTCCAAGAAGTTGTGTGAGGCAGTGTCTTTGTTCTCCAAAAAATGTCTCCAAGAAGTTGTGTGAGGCAGTGTCTTTGTTCTCCAAAAAATGTCTCCAAGAAGTTGTGTGAGGCAGTGTCTTTGTTCTCCAAAAAATGTCTCCAAGAAGTTGTGTGAGGCAGTGTCTTTGTTCTCCAAAAAATGTCTCCAAGAAGTTGTGTGAGGCAGTGTCTTTGTTCTCCAAAAAATGTCTCCAAGAAGTTGTGTGAGGCAGTTTTGTTAACGAATGATTATTGTGAAATGCATGAAGGGATTGTTGAGTAGAATAAATAATAATGAAAAAAATGATAATAACAATAGAAGCTTTGGACGCACATGAAAGAGAGAGAGAGAGAGAGAGAGAGAGAGAGAGAGAGAGAGAGAGAGAGAGAGAGAGAGAGAGAGAGAGAGAGAGAGAGAGAGAGAGAGAGAGAGAGAGAGAGAGAGAGAGAGAGAGAGAGAGAGAGAGAGAGAGAGAGAGAGAGAGAGAGAGAGAGAGAGAGAGAGAGAGAGAGAGAGAGAGAGAGAGGAGAGAGAGAGAGAGAGAGAGAGAGAGAGAGAGAGAGAGAGAGAGAGAGAGAGAGAGAGAGAGAGAGAGAGAGAGAGAGAGAGAGAGAGAGAGAGAGAGAGAGAGAGGAGAGAGAGAGAGAGAGAGAGAGAGAGAGAGAGAGAGAGAGAGAGAGAGAGAGAGAGAGAGAGAGAGAGAGAGAGAGAGAGAGAGAGAGAGAGAGAGAGAGAGAGAGAGAGAGAGAGAGAGAGAGAGAGAGAGAGAGAGAGAGAGAGAGAGAGAGAGAGAGAGAGAGAGAGAGAGAGAGAGAGAGAGAGAGAGAGAGAGAGAGAGAGAGAGAGAGAGAGAGAGAGAGAGAGAGAGAGAGAGAGAGAGAGAGAGAGAGAGAGAGAGAGAGAGAGAGAGAGAGAGAGAGAGAGAGAGAGAGAGAGAGAGAGAGAGAGAGAGAGAGAGAGAGAGAGAGAGAGAGGAGAGAGAGAGAGAGAGAGAGAGAGAGAGAGAGAGAGAGAGAGAGAGAGAGAGAGAGAGAGAGAGAGAGAGAGAGAGAGAGAGAGAGAGAGAGAGAGAGAGAGAGAGAGAGAGAGAGGAGAGAGAGAGAGAGAGAGAGAGAGAGAGAGAGAGAGAGAGAGAGAGAGAGAGAGAGAGAGAGAGAGAGAGAGAGAGAGAGAGAGAGAGAGAGAGAGAGAGAGAGAGAGAGAGAGAGAGAGAGAGAGAGAGAGAGAGAGAGAGAGAGAGAGAGAGAGAGAGAGAGAGAGAGAGAGAGAGAGAGAGAGAGAGAGAGAGAGAGAGAGAGAGAGAGAGAGAGAGAGAGAGAGAGAGAGAGAGAGAGAGAGAGAGGAGAGAGAGAGAGAGAGAGAGAGAGAGAGAGAGAGAGAGAGAGAGAGAGGAGAGAGAGAGAGAGAGAGAGAGAGAGAGAGAGAGAGAGAGAGAGAGAATGTTGACGAATATTTACTTTTGGGCTATGTGTGTAGTGAGTGTGTGTATGTGTGTGTGTGTGTGTGTGTGTGTGTGTGTGTGTGTGTGTGTGTGTGTGTGTGTGTGTCGTGTGTGTGTGTGTGTGTGTGTTCTTGTAAGGAGCATTCAGTAGCCTACTTCAGAAATACACACACACACACACCACACACACACACACGCACACACACACACACACACACACATATACAAGGAGAATCGGCCACCGAATGTATGTCCGTCACTCGTCTATTAATATGCATTAAACTAGAGCACATGCGACGCCACCCACCCACCACACACCCACCCACCCACCACACACCCTTACCTAGCTAGCCTTCCACACCCACATTCCCTTACCATCCTTACATCCCTTACCACACCCCTACATACTAATAATCTCACTTTCACTCCCATTCTCACACATCCATTCCTAACTACGTACCACCTAAATAAACCATCACGCCCCTAACATCCACTCCCTCCTCCTCCTTCAGTCCTCTGCTCCCCCCCCCTAGTGAAGGCAGCCCCACCGCCCCACCCATGCCCTGTCAGTCCTCGTCACTAAATAAATGTCTCTTAAAGGATGGGCAGGAAAATATACATCACAGTGAAGGAGAAGGTCGAGGAGGCGAAGGAGGAGGAAGAGGAGGAAGGGAAGGGGACAAGAAGAGATCATAATCTGACCTAACCTAAATTAACCTAACCTAACCTAACCTAACCAAAGCAAACCTAATCTTACCTAACCTTTAATATACATCGCAGTGGAGAGAGGAGAGGATTAAGGAAGAGGAGGAGGAGGAGGAGGAGGAAGAGGAGGAGGAACACATAGGAACACATAGGAAGAACAAACAGCAACAGGCCTGCTGGCCCTTACGAGGCTGTTTGTGAGACTACACTATCTACTCTAGAGTGAAGGATACAGGATAGTAAGGGTGAAGGCTTTCTCTCCCCAGCCATGGCTGGCAGGGAAAGGAAGGCCAACCAAGGCCATACTGTCACTACCACTACTGCTACCACTACTTCCTGGCAAGCGATGTCAGGCCACTAGCGACGTCTTTTGAATCGACATTTCGTAAGTTAGGTACATCAGGATGAACTTACTCAAAGTTTGCTACGTTAACGGATAGTATTTTAGCTGTGGATTGGCTTCTAAATATTTGTCAAGTCTATTTTTGAACGTAGTAATTGATTTACTGTCGACGATATTGGCGGGCAGGGAGTTCCAAACGTTAACGATCCGATTGAAAAAGAAGTGCTTGGCTTCGTTTGATGTGAATCTTTTACCAGTAATCTTAAAAGAATGACGTCTTCTTGTTATATTTGATCGATCAAAAGTAATGTAATCTTCTACATTGATATTATCGAATCCTTTGATTATCTTGAACATTTCAATTAAATCCCCTCGCATCCTTCGTTTTTCTAGGCTGAATAAGTTTAGTTCTTTAAGTCTTTCTTCATAAGGTTTATTTTTCAGCCTTGGAATCATTTTTGTTATTCTTCGCTGGACTCTTTCCAGTTTGTCAATGTCCTTTCTGTAATATGGGGGACCAAAACTGTACGCAATACTCAAGATGGGGTCGTACTAGTGAATTATGCAGTTTTTAATATGACTTTTTCTGATTTATTTTCGAAAGTACGCCCAATAAAGCCGACCAATCTGTTAGCAGTTTTAACTACCTCTGAACAATGTTGACTGGGCTTTAAATCGTTTGATATTGTGATTTCCAGATCTTTTTCTTTGTTTACTGTAGAAAGTGATTTACCATTCATTGAGTACTGAACGTGATCATTATTTCTTCCGATGTGTAGTACCTTGCATTTTTCAACGTTAAATTTCATTTGCCATTTATTGGCCCAAGACGTTAGTCGATCTAGGTCTGATTGTAAGACTTCTCTGTCAATTGTCGTAGTTACTTTGCTGAGAATTTTCGTATCGTCAGCGAATTTCGATATTTTGCAAGTGATCCCATCATCTATGTCATTAACATATATCAAGAATAAGACAGGACCAAGCACTGAGCCTTGTGGTACGCCACTTTTTACGTTTAACCATTGAGAGGAGACACCGTTTAAGACTACTCTCTGCTTACGTTCAGAGAGCCAGTCCAGAAGCCAATTGTAAATGCTACCAGAGATATCATGAGTCATTAGTTTATCAAGCAATCGTTGATGAGGTACTTTATCAAAAGCCTTTTGAAAATCCAGATATATGACATCTACTGCTCTACTTTCATCGTACGCGTCAAAAACATTGTGGAAGAAGTCTAATAAGTTAGTTAAACATGAACGTTTATTACGAAAACCATGTTGTGAGGGTTTTATTATATCGTTGTCTTCAAGGAATTTCACCACATTGTCACGAATGATTGTCTCCATTAATTTACATACAACTGATGTCAGACTGATTGGCCTATAATTTCCGGGTTGTGACTTGTCCCCCTTTTTGAAGATTGGTGTTACATTTGCACGTTTCCAATCTGATGGAACTTTACCATCTCTTAAGGATTTATTGAATAAGATTGTAAGCGGTTTACTGATCTGGTTCTTGACCTCTTTCAAGATTCTTGGGGAAATTTTATCTGGTCCAGGGGTTTTGTTTGTTTTCATCTTATTGATTTTTTGCAAAACGTCATTTTCTACTATGAGTATATCATTTAAGAAGTTTACGGTCCCTCTAATCTCAAGTGGCTGAAACGATGAACAATCCTCTTCTGTAAATACGGATGCAAAAAAGTTATTAAGGATTGTAGCCATTTCGTTTTCGTCATTTGTGTGATTTCCATGTCCTTTAGTAAGTGGACCGATATTGCAGGTAAGGGCTTTTTTACTCTTAACAAAACTATAAAATTCTTTAGGATTTGATTTACATGATTCCGCTATATATTCTTCCAGGTTTTTCTTGCTACGCTTTATCAATCTCTTAGTATCGCGACGAATTATGTCAAACTCTACTTTATCATCTTGGCTTTTAGTTAATATGTACTTATTGTACGCGTTTTTTTTGAGAGAGAGGCTGTTTTTTATCTCTTCACTCCACCATTTTGGTTTGTTCTTCCTTGCTGAACGTCTGTATCGATACGGTACACATACGCTTATAACTTCATTCAGTTTTGTGGTAAAGGCCTCCCATGACTTATCAATATCTGACTCTGACAACAGTTCACTCCAGTCAGTGTCTTCTAGAATTGTTCGCATTCTGATGAAATTCGCCCTTTGATAATTTGGTACCTTCTCCTTACTGTCTTTTACTTTTATTTCCTTAATTTTCAAATTGAACGTGATTATTCGATGGTCACTAGAACTGAAAACTGGGCCGACATTTACGTTGCTGACTAAATCTTTACTTGTTGAAAGAATGAGATCAAGGGTATTTAAGTCTCGCGTCGGTTCGTGAACGTGTTGATGTAATTCGCTCTCTAATAAGTTCGTGTACAGGTCGTGTCCTGTATGAGATCGTAACGGATTTCCCCATCTCGTTACTGGCAAATTAAAATCACCCATAATAATTGTCTCGCATTGACTAATTGTTTCGGAGATTGATTCGAATAGTAAACGGTCAATTTCAGCGGTGCGCCCCGGTGGTCTGTAAATCAATCCGAGTATTTTTCTACTTGAGTTACTCTTTAATTCGATAAAAACTGTGTCAATACCGTTGATGGGTTCTGTTTTAATGGAGATCGGATGGAGCGAGCTGTGAATATATAGGATTACACCACCGCCAATTCTGTTCTCTCTTTCACAGCTAAAGATTGTATAACCAGGTAACTGAAATTCTGCAATGTAATCTCTGTTCGACGTATCTAACCATGATTCTGTGACTCCTATGATGTGGTACTGATCCATCGCCGCGAGAGCTTCGAGATCTGTGAATTTATTTCTGATGCTGCGAGCATTTACATAACAAACTTTAATATGTGGATCAGCAGTGGCATTAGTATTTGGATCAGCGGTGGCATTACACGGAGCAACTACGACGTCGTTGCTGCTCTCGTTCGCTCGGCGTTTTTTGACCTATTGAGAATAACTTGGTCACTGAAAAGTCTGCCCAAGCGTGCATCCCCAACGCTGTTTAGGTGCAGTCCGTCGTACTGGAAAAGAAGTGGTTTATTATAAAAGTCATCCCACAGGTTTACAAAGTCAACACCTTCCTGTGAACAGAGAGAATTAAGTCTGCTGTTGATGGTGCGCGCCTTGCCATAGAACCTCCCGTCAGCACCCATCCTGGGAAGAATACCTGAAATAACGATGTTATTAGTCTTTGTCCTGAACTGGCGGATCATCTTTCTGTACTTTTCCAGCAACTCCTCAGGTCTTGTGGATGACACATCGTTCGTTCCTGCGTGGATAATAAAAAGAGTGTTATCATCTGCTTCACTGGTGACCTCTCCGTAAGCTTCTGTTATGTCGTCAAGCCTGACTCCTGGAATACAGTAACGCTTCCTATTATTTGGGGCACGGCCACTGAATTCTATTAGCTGTCCACAAATGATAGAATCACCCACCAGCCTTGTCTCTCCAATTTCCTCCTGTGTCGAACCGATCACCTGGAATTTGTTGAAAGTTATTTGAGTTAGTGGTTTTCTAGGGATTCTAGCAGCGCCCCTAGGTGCCCTCCAAGGATAAGAGTCTTGAAGAGAGGAGGGGTGGAGGAGGAGGCGGCTGGAAGCCTCGTCTCTCCAATAGCCTCCAGTGACGTGCTGAGCACTTGGTATCTGTTAAAAATTTCCGTAGTTAGAGGTTTCTTAGAGCATATAGCAGCACGTCTACTGGCTACTCTCCATGAATACAAGTCCTGTGAGGAGGAGGAGGAGGAGGAGGGGGTGGAGGAGGAGGAGGAGGGGGTGGAGGAGGAGGAGGAGGGGGTGGAGGAGGAGGAGGAGTGGGTGGAGGAGGAGGAGGAGGGGGTGGAGGAGGAGGAGGAGGGGGTGGAGGAGGAGGAGGAGGGGGTGGAGGAGGAGGAGGAGGAGGAGGAGGAGGCTGGGTGGGTGGTGGGGGTGGAGGTGGAGGTGGGGGTGGGGGGTGGGGGGTGGAGGGGGAGGGGGAGGAGGAGATGGAGATGGAAGAGGCGGCGGTGGGGGAGGAGGAGGAGGAGGAGGAGGAAAGGAAGAGGAGGAGGAGGAGGAGGAGGAGGAGGAGGAGGAGGAATGAGGGACAGGGACATGAAGAAAAGGAAAATGAGGACGATGGTGTTGAGGTGTTGAGGAAGGCAGGGAGGAGGAAGGGGAAGGGGGAGACCGGAGGTGATGATAATGTAATTCAGCGTAACACAACTCCGTCACATCCACCCGTCACCGTAATATCACGTAACAACGGAAACTATAAAACAGTTGAAGGAAAAAAATACTAAAAGATAGATAGATAGATAGATAGTGATATATATATATATATATATATATATATATATATATATATATATATATATATATATATATATATTGAGAAAGAGGAAAAAGTATGTATATCATTATTTACAGTTAATTTCTTTCCTCTTTCTATCTTCTTTTTCTGTTTCGCCGTCACAGCGAGATGAGGTAACGCGTCACTTACTAGGAAAACACTTTTAGTTAGCACTGCTGTCCTGTAACGTAACTTTCTCGCTACAAAGTTTAGTGAAAATGTAACAGAGCAGGAGAGTTATTATTCCTCTCAGTGGTGTGATTATTATTGTGGTTTTTATTATTTTTACTATTATTATTATCATCATTATCATTATCCTCATTACCATCTATCCTAATATAACAACAACTACTACTACTACAACAACAACAACTACTACTATAAAAAAAAATATTACTACTATTATTACTACTACTACTACTACTACTACTACTACTACTACTACTACTACTACTACTACTACTACTACTACTATGAAAAACAACAATAACAATAATAATAATAATGATAATAATAATAATAATATAATAATAATAATAATAATAATAATAATAATAATAATAATAATAATAATAATAATAATTCAATGTACTGTACCATTAACTGATAATAATTGAGGCTGTCTTGGCGTTATGCCTGGGTCACCCCCCCCCCATCTCTCTCTCTCTCTCTCTCTCTCTCTCTCTCTCTCTCTCTCTCTCTCTCTCTCTCTCTCTCTCTCTCTCTCTCTCTCTCTCTCTCTCTCTCTCTCTCTCTCTCTCTCTCTCTCTCTCTCTCTCTCTCTCTCTCTCTCTCTCTCTCTCTCTCTCTCTGATGTTGGCAAGTGGGCAGGGAGGGCGTGAATATTTATGGTGGGGGGGGAAGGGTGTGTTGGAGGCAAGGCGTGAAGGAGGGGGAGAGGGGAAGGAGAGAAGAGGGGAAAGGGAGGTGTTAGAGAAGGGAAGGGAGTGAGAGAAATGCCACTACTGTGTTCTCTTT